>CM034155.1:448034202-448634202 GCA_019776745.2 Taxus chinensis | reverse complement strand
TGATCTTTGTCTGCATATCTAATCATGGATAAAATAGGTTCAATTTAACTGAACAAGTATTCAACTTTTGCCCACAAATTATCATCAACTATCAATGATTTTATTTTGATGGCTCGTTCTGTGTTTCCTTGCCTCCACACGGACCAAACATCATCAATCACCATACTGCTTAAGACTTGTTTTACCTTCACAAGTCGTCTCAAGACGAGTGTGTGAGAGACAAATCTTGTTTCAATAACCTATTAAAATAAATTAAAACAAGTTAATAAAATATAAAATAAAATTTAAAAGAAATTCAATTGAGAATTTCACAGAAAGTTAGCAAATAAAAATTAGAAAACTGTTCCCTTACCTTAAACAACTCCAATCTTGAGAACTTCCTAAAGATAGCCTGGGACATATGATAATTTGTGACAAATATTTGAATTTCATTTGCCTCTGTATAAATTTCCTTTATTCATGTTATTTTTGTCAATCTTATGCAACATCAAATTCAAGCAGTGTAGTGCACAAGATGTCCAAAATATGTGCTCATATCTACTCTACAATCAACCCTGTTGCTCTACTATTTTTTGCATTGTTCGTGATGATTTGGACAATGTTTTGAGGGTCCATTGACTCAATAGCCTCAATCAAAATATTAACAATAAATTGCGCATATTTCACTTTGCCCTCACAATCAACAACCTTTAAGAACATTGCCCCTTTAGGGCACACTGCAATAATGTTGATAAGGGTTCTATTTTGGGCATATTTCCATCCATTTGAAATAATATATACCACTGAGTCCTTTCATGAATCCCTAATTGGTTGTAAAGAAGTATGTATATGGTCCACTTCTTTCGCCAACAATGATATTCTAACCTTCTCATAACTTGGGCTTTTGTACCCTTGTAGTGCCCCATTAATACCTCTCACCATTTGTTGCCAATATGGTGACCACAACACATTGAATGGCAACACACATGCATAAATGCATCAAACAATCAACTCATCAACAATTTCCCTTTTTTCATTTGCAAATGTAATTTCTAATGGACCTTTTGTTCTTTTTCGTGAGAAACTCTCTTCCTCTATGGGAGTTTCAACTTCAAATGGTTGGGTTAGAGTTTGAATGAAATGATGGTTTGATGGGGTGGATGTTTTTTCTGAACCCCTCATTTGCAAAGGAATGGTTTTAGATCTAACTCTTGCAGCTCGCAAGTCAGCCTCCTCTTACTCTTTCATATATGCCAAATTTGTGTCTTTTCAACCTTGGAACATTTTCTAATCCTCGTTCCCATTAGCCCTATTAAATGAACTTTGAGTTAGGTATATGAAGACTTGAAATGCATATTGCAATGACTGCATATCCAAGATCGAGAGCCACCACTAGCAAGGTACTCCAACATGCACATGTCTCCAAAGAGGAGGTTTATGATCTTGTTTTGTGGGATCCACACCCTCACTTTGGCTTGCTTCCCCATGCCCTTCCCCTGAAGTTGAACTGGATGCCATTTATGTTTTTATATCTCTAAGACTCAAAGTTCAAACCTACCATGAAAAAAAACCAAAAACTTAGATAACAATAAATAAAACTACACCCTACATGTCCTATTCTGCTTTTGATCACCAAGTTCACCATATAGGCATGAGGTGAGAGCATACACAATGTTCAAAGTTTTTAATTTAAAAAAAAGAAATTTTTAAAAAATAACAAAAATGATTAAACCCTATGCATCCTATTCTGCTTTTGATCACCAAGCTCACCGGATAGGTGCGAGGTGAGGGCATACACAGAGTTCGGATTTTTCAACTACAAAAAGAAAAATAAACTTAAAAAAATAGCAAAAAGAATTAAATTATTAAACCCTAGGCATCCGATTCTGCTTTTGATCACCAAGTTAACTGTATAGGCGTGAGGTGAGAGCATACACAAGAGTTTGGATTTTTTAATTTAAAAAGTACAAAAAACTCCTAAAATAACAAAAAAAATGAAGCCCTACGCATCTTATTATGCTTTTGATCACCAAGTTCACTGTATTGGTGCAAGGTGAGAGCATACACAGTTTGGATGATATTTTTAATTTAAAAAACATATACTTTTTATTTAAAAAATGCAAAGAAAATGTTATATTTTATTTTATTTCTTTATGTAGGGTTTAAAAATTATTAAATTAAAACTACATATTGATATCGTGATCAATGATCAAGAATGATGTGTGCATTATGCACACATCATTTAATGCACACATCATTCGTGATCATTGATCACATTAATATTTTCTTTTAAAAAAAACTTGAAAAAACATGATTTTTCCTCCTTAAAGTTGATTCCTCCTTCCAAATCTGCTTTTAAACTCCTTGATGCTCTTAGCTCTTAGCTCTTATTAGCACCTCTTAAACTCTTCCTTCAAGCTGCTCCTTGATGTCTCTTTGATCTTCACAATGCTAAATGTCAGTTTAATGAAACTGAATTTAGCAAGAGAAAAAAGAGAGTGTGATTTAGGATGGACCAAAGATGTCATTATAAAGTTTTTAGGAAGTGTCTTTAGGAAGTTTGGGTGGGTGGATTAGGTTCAAGAACAATAACTATTAGAAATTTATATTTTTTAATTTTTTAAGCTTTTAAAACTTAAAAGCTGGCAGAAATGTGTCCGTTTCCTTTTCAGAAATGTTTCTTGCAGGGTATGGGTGTAGGGGCATTTCGTGGTAATGTAGACGACATTGTTTGGTGATCTACATAGAAAAATGGGCTCGGTAGGAGGTAGTCCCTAAACTTCATAACAATATAAACCATATTTGATGCTTCTTGTTTGGTCATAGTGTAGTTGGGGTTTGGTTTTGACAAGAGGGAACTTGTAAAATACATTGGGTGATCCAACTTGTGGCTGCATTCTTGAGCCATTGTAAAATCAATAACAAAATTTGAGGTGCCGACATGCATAGGAAATTCCCTGTTCCAAATCAGGTATGTAAGGATTGGAGCAATATTGGCATGACCTTCAATACCTTCAATTCCTTTTGTTGATCGTCTAACCACTCAAATGCCACTCCACATGACCTAGGAAGGCCTTGACAACTAACACATCTGTGGAGGCCTCCATCTGAACAACTACACAATTTTTGTCTAGATTTGTCTTCGACTATGCTTGACGAATAACTTGACTGAAGAGTTTAGCCATATAGGGCTATGAAGCAATTTTTGGGGTTAAGTGATAACTTCTTCCACTCATGTTCTCTACCAGTGGCTAAAAGTGTGATTCCTTGAGAAAGTGTATTGACTAATTGTCAAGGAAAACCTTAAGGTTCCTTATGGTCAATTTCTCAAAAATATGTAAACATAATATGTAGTAATATGAACTCTTGAACAACATAAACCATCCCCAACGCTTCTTGTTTAGTCCTAATGTTGTTGGTCTCTGGTTTTGACAAGAGTCGACTTGCAAAATATATTGGGTAATCCAACTCGTTATTTCCTTCCCCAAGTAATTTATGACCAACAACAAAATTTGAGATGTCAACATGCACATGTAACTCTTTGTTCCAATTCAGGTTCATAAGCTTTGGATCAAAATTTAGCACGATCTTCAACTCCTTGAATCCCTTATGCTAACTATCAGACTAGTCGAATGCCACTCATATGATTTAGGAATTACTAGACAACTAACACGTTTGTTGGGGCCTCAATCTGAACAACTATGTGGATTTTGTCTGGATATCTTCAACCCCGCCTGGCCAGCGACATGACACAAGGATTTTCCCATATAGGATGATGAAGTACTTCTTGGGGCTGAGTGAACTCATCCCGACATAAGCTCATGCACTCTACTAATGGCTAAAACTGTGATTCCTTGGTAAAGTGTATTGACTGATCGTCATGGAAAACGTTGAAGTTCCTCGTGGTCAATTTCTCCAAAATATTTAATATAATCTGCTAAAGCACTGCAGGTGCATTACATAGTCCAAAAAATATTCTGTTATAAGCATAAATCTCATTCTCCACCACAAAATAGTCTTCAACGGTTTCTTGTTTATGATTCTAATCTGGTTGTAACCATAAAAAACGAGTACATCTCATGCCCTGCCACTTCATTCACAATGGAGTTGATGAAGAGGTGAGGAACGGGTCATTGATAGTAACAACATGGAGGCTTCTGAAGCTGACAGAGATTTGAATCTGGACTGACTTGTTCAAACAGGTGATTTTCCACATACTTCCTTTCCCTTGGCCATATACACTATGTCACAAGGTTCGCCGAATTTTTACCCAAAAATTCGAAATTCGGCGATTTAAATCCGACAGCCAAAAGTTCGTCCAAATTTGTTGGAGTTGGTTCGCAGGCAGGGTTTCACATTTGCAGGCAGAGTTTTGTTTTCCTATACGTCTTTGGTCCTGTCATCAGACATTTGCAGGCATGGCAGACTGTACAGGAATGGGCGGAGCTCGGACTGCAACCAGTATCTTCCCTACGGGCTACGAAAAAACGATGCAAAACAAGAGTTCATCGTGACTTCACGGAAAGTTTAATTTGTTTTTTGTTTTGTTTTTATTCACCAATTGCCATGAATTTGCCATTAATTTGTTTTTTGTTTTGTTTTTATTCGCGATTAATTTGTTTTTTGTTTTGTTTTTATTCATTGAGTATTCTAATTTTATTTTAGATAATAGTTACATTGTTTTAAAGTTTAGTTTTTATTTGTTTTTTTTATAAATCTTTTCTAAATACATGTTTAATATGTATTAATATTTTATCTTTTTTTTATTTTGAAATGTATTTGCTTTTAATCTTATTTTATTTATATTCATATAACTATTTTAAATATATTCCCATATAACCATTGGATTGGAGCACATTTTTATTTTTTACTTTTTTTTGCAGCAGGGTTAACAACCAGTAACATCGAATTTAATGGTGAAAGGTTTTTTAATACAATGAACTTTATCTGTTGGGCGAACTTCAACCGAATTTTATCCTCATCAAACTCGAACCTTGTGACTTAGCATATACACACATCTGCATATCAGATATGATATGGCCCAAATACTGATCGGGATATAACTGAATACAATAACATATCTGAGTTGTATAGAATATGTTACCAGGCTGGTCAGAGCTGTATCTAGTTCATGGTTTTAAAAAAGGCATTCAGAAGCTCTGAAAAGAAAACATTAAAGAATACTTTTCTGAAAATATGCGTGTGCATACACTTGCACACACAGAACTAACATATGAAATTTGGATAAAGCACTAGTAATCACGGACATGGCTGTTCCTCGTCCCCTTTCCATTTTTGGGAGCTGAGCTAGACAGTCTGGATACGGGTATGGTACGCCGATACGGCAAATTTTTAAAAATCTTGGGTACGGTACGCTTTTGGGTACGTTTTATATATATATATATATATATATATATATATACATGTATATAAATATATAAATATGCATATAAATTATAAATTTAAAGAAGCATTTGCATACTTATTGATTTAATTCTCATACATTGAAATTTAATACTCAGAGTTATACAACTTAAAATCATTCATAAAACATGAAAACAAAATTGAAATTTCCAATACTTTGAGAATTGAGACTTGAGTTTGTATTGATAATTGATTCAGAATGACATAATGTTCAAAGAATCAAAACATGATAGTACATTCAAGTTCTCAACTTCTAGAGCATATCATCTAGATGATCATCAAAATCATCTTCATGGATGCCACTTACAGCTCCACTCCCACTAGCTCCACTTTCGAACACTTGTGAAGGGCTCCCTGGAAGTTCCTCATCAATGCCAAGAAGTGAAACATTGGCTAAACAAGCAACTGAAGCTTCAAAGTCTGTGTTTTCAGGTTGGAGGTCCCAAAGCTTGTTAGGACCACTAGTATACTCTTGCGTCTTGTGGGTTAAGAGGCGCAAGTTGGAATGAACGTATACTAGATCTTCAGCCTTCTTCGATGCCAACATGTTGCGTTTGGCTGAGTGGATGAAGCCATAAGTACTCCAGTTGCGCTCTGCAGAAGAATTACTAGCCACCTGTCACAAAAAATAAAGTATTAATATTATAAATTATTAATTAAAAAAAGAATGATATCATTTTGAATTTTAATTCGTAATTGGTAATTAAAATATCAAATAACAAGTTACAAACTTTATACCTGTGAGAGCAATTTGATCGCAATTTGTCGTAAGAACTTGGCATCATGGCCATGACAAGTCCACCACGTGATTGGATCCGTGGTGGGTTTGTCACAAATAGCCTCTACCTCTCCCATGCTACCTTGTCCATTTACAAACATTGACATCTCCTGGCGGACTGCAAGTGATGTAGTTGGATTTGGAAACAACCTCCTGAATGCTGCCCTTGTCCCATTTGTAACCTCGTGGTCATCATATGGTCGTTGTCTACCAGTTCTCCCAACTATTTCATTACTGTAATATTTGGGATTTAAAGCATAAGCAAGGAGATGCAATGGGGTGGTCATTTTGTTCCACCTTTTCACGATCACATTTTTAACTTCATTATAAAAATTTTCCTCAGGGTCCTGCTCTTTGGCCTGTATGACATCATGGATTTTTTCAAGCATGGAGTCAATGCCATCATATATATCTCCAATGCAAGCATTATCTTTGTCAACAAATTGTATCATACTCAAAATAGGCTCTGTGAAACTCAACAAATATTCAACTCTTCCCCACCAATGCTCATCAAGGATCCATGATTTTATTTTTTGAGCTCTTTCTGTGTTTGATTGCCTCCAGACGGTCCAAACATTATCAATCACCATTATGCCCAAAGCACGTCTCACCTTCACAAGTCGTCTCAAGACGAGTGTGTGAGAGGCAAACCTAGTCTCTACAACCTATTAAAAAAAAATGGAAACAATTCAATAACAACACAATTTGAAATTGATTTAAAAATTTAAAATCAAATATTAAATTTAAAATGAATTGTTGGTTTACCTTCAACAGCTCCAACTTTGAAAATCTTCTGAATATGGCTTGAGACATGTGATGGTTGGTGACAAACATCTGAATCTCGTTTGCCTCCATGTATATTTGCTCAATCCATGCAATTTTTCCAATCTTTTGCATCATTAGATTCAGGGAGTGTATTGCACATGGTGTCCAAAATATGTGCTCATACCTACCCTCAACTATCAATCCCACTGCCTTGCAATTTTTGGCGTTGTCCGTGATGACTTGGACAACCCTCTGCGGACCCACTGACTCAATAGCCTCAATGAGAATATTTGCAATGAATTGGGCATCTTTTACTTCCCCCTCACAATCAACAACCTTCAGAAACATTGGCCCTTTAGGGCATACTGCAATAATGTTGATGAGAGGTCTATTTCTGGTGTCTTTCCATCCATCTGATATAATAGAGACTCCTGAAGCAGTCCAAGAATCTCTAATTGGCTGTAGAGATGTCTGAATGTGTTGCACTTCTTTTGTCAAAAGAGAAGTGCGAACCTTATTATAGGTAGGGCTTGTATACCCCTGTGGTGCCTCATTAATGCCTCTCACCATCTGCTGCCAATAAGGTGATCTCAAGATATTGAATGGCAGTCCACATGCAAATATACATCAAGACACCAATTCATCTGCAATATCCCTCTTCTCGATGTTAAATGTTTTTTCTAATGGGCCTTTTGTTCTCTTGTTTGATGGCCCTGAGGTATCTGCATCAAAAGGGTCATCAACTGGAATAGTTTCAGCACGAGTCTCAATGAAAGGATGAAATGATGGTGTTGATGTTGGTGGTTTTCCCATGGACCTCTGCTGTAAAGAAACAGTTCTAGAGCGAGCTCTTGTTGCTTCAATGTTTGCATCCTTTTGCTCTTTTAGGTACGTGGCTATGGTTTTCTTTTCCACCTTCTTACATGGTCTAATACCCGTCCTCGATACCCCAGTCAAATGAGCTCTCAAACGGGTATACGAGTATTTAAATGAGGTGGCACAATGGGGACACATCCAAACACGGACACCACCACCGGCAACAAACTCTGTCACTTCCACATGTCTCCATAAAAGATAATTCGGATCCATTTTCACTGCAATACCACCCGAAACATTTTCCCCCTCTTGCCCCACTGAAGCTGAACTGGATGCCATGATTGTAGGATTAATTCAATAACCTACAATAAGAGATATTTTTTAAAACATTGCTAAATATTAAAATAATTTGTTGACCCATACACGTCATTCTCTGATTTTGATCACCAAGTTCGCCACAAATGGTGCGAGGTGAGAGCATACACAGAGGGTAGACATTTAAATTTTTAATAAATTCAATTTTAAACTTTAAAATTAAAAAAAACGAACACAACTAACTAAAAAAATTAAACAGTTAGTCCTACACGTTAATCTCTGATTCTGATCACCAAGTTCGCCATAAATGGTGCGAGGTGAGAGCATACACAGAGGGTAGACGTTTAATTAAATAAAACTTCACTATTAAACTTAAAATACGGAAAAATTAATAATATATTATATTTTAATAACCATAAAATAAATAAATTATTAAATATTAAAAATAAATTTAGATCATGATCAATAATCATATACAAAACATTGCTCAAAAGATAAAAAAAAAAAAATGCCTGAATGCATGTAAAATACCTGGAAAAATCCTCCTTGATGTTTGTAGACTTGCTTCTCCTTCTCTCTTCCTCCTTCAAGCTCAATCACTCTCTCCTCCAAGTTTTTTTTCTCTCCTCCAAGCTCTTCCTTTCTCCTTCAACCACTCTTTCTCTCTCCTTCAAGCTCAAGCAAAATATCAAATATTGAGTGTGAGAAAAAAGTAGAGGGATTGGGTGTTTATATAAGTGTTTGGGGGGTCGGTTAGGGTTAAGTTAGATTTATAAAGTCTTAAAATTAAAAAAAATGTTTTTTTTTTTAGTTTTTATGAAAATCGCTTTTAAAAAGGCGTGAAAAAAATGGGTACGCTTGGAAACGTACCCGTAGGGGACACGGTACAGTCCAGGTACGGCAAAATTGTACTCGAACTATACCCTGTCCCCTGTGGGTACTTTTCTAAGTGTACCCACAGCGTACCGTACCCCGTACCAGTACCTGGTACGTTTCCAGGCTGGTACGGGGTGCCCTAGGGCGTTTCCAGACAGTCTAGGAGCTGAGGGATCTGGTCTGGTCTCTATGACCTTTAAAAGTCTGCACATTTCTTTTTCCAGGTGGATTCTATAGAAAAAATGCATGATTTCTTTGACCGGCATGCCAGATGTGGAGGCAAAGTTTTCCTGTCAGCAATTTTGAGCTGCTGTGTTCAAGGATATCATTCCTCTCTGCAGTTCAAAAGTAGCACACTGTGACTCAGGCCATCAATCCTCTGGTGTGGTTGGAGGGTTTGACTGTGGCCATGGTTATGGAAGCAGCTTTCAGCATGCACGTGTGGAATGGGTTCAGGAAGTGGAGTGACAGTTGGACTGGGTGTTGCTTGGTGTTAGGCTTCTTCTCATCCATTCGGTTCCTTTTACTGGCTGATTTGTGTAATATATGTGGTATCAATCGGCAGCTCTTGTGGTATCACTTGGCCTGTTCTACGGTCTTAGTAGTGTTCATCACTATGTTTCCCTGTCTAGAGTTAGCCGGATTGTAGGAAGTTTATTGTTGTTATGTAATTTGATATGGGCAATGTGGTCCTCAACCTTCATTATTAACTCATAAATCTGGGATCTTTCCGGTCATGGCAGTTTGTGGATGTAATATGGGCTGCCTTTGGGCCTATCAAGGACCAGTGTAACTACTTTTGTAATCTTTTTCTTTTATTATTAACACATCGGGTGAGGGACCCCTACAACCCTCTTTGATCGATAAAAAAAGACCATGACATAGTAAATGTTGTAAAATAAAAATTAAAAAAACAATATATATATATGGATAAGGAAAATAACCCTAGTATGGATACTATGCATTGATAAACACAGAGGTACACACACAAACTCTATATCAAAAGGCACAGAAAATACATACATACATACATACATATGAATGATGTTTTCCATTCGCACTCCCGTCTATCAGAAAGAGCTGCAATACGATTGGACCAGATAGGTGTGGGTAGCTTGACTGCGATTCATTCTGTATGGTTGTGGACTTGTTGCCAAACAGGATGTGATATGGAGACCAACAGAATCTGATGCACTCACAGTTTGGGCGGTACTCCTTTCAAGTCCCAGTATGTCCAAGTAAATACATCTTTACAGTCAATAAGATACTAAAGGCACTAGCCTTGAGCATTGGGTCCCAAACATCTTTAATATTATCAGTCCGTTTGTTGTATTTCAACGTCAAGTTCACTTCCATAGCTATCAGCCCCTTGTCCTTAATGTTGGCTGCTCTTGAAATCTTGTATACAGGTTTGTTATCAAACTTTGCATCCTGGACCTTAAATTCTTTAAACTATGGAGGAAATATTTGTTGTTTTGAGCTATCGAAAGACCTTTTGATCCAATGGGCAGCTATACTTCTCCGTTCATCTATTTATGTTCTTTCATCTGTACTGTTAGGTCTCTTTCCTTGGGCTATTTTCCAATAAATTTGCATATCAATGCTTATGTGGACAGCTCCTGCTCAAAATCGGTTACGAGTTCGTATGTTGATGCCTTCAGCCTAGGAAGCACGGATACCTGAAACCCCCCCCCCCCCCCCCCCCCCCCCCCCGAATCCGGCAAGATACGTATCCGATACGGATACGATTCGGATTCGCCCTGGATATACCCCGGATCCGTACGGGATACGCCCGGATACGTGGCGGATACGTTTGTACGTATCTGCCATGTATCCGGGCGTATCCGGCTCTAAAAACGTTTTTTTTAAGTTCTATTTCATTTTTTTTTTAATGTTTGACAATGAAATTCAAATCATAAATGTAAAATCTTAAGTATATTGTTTGTTTTGAAAATTTGAACATGGATCTAGTTACTAGTATATTTTTCAAATTTCAAGTTTTGTTCGTATTCATGTTAACATGATATTCGTATATCATATGTATGGCAGCCACATGATCAATAAAAATGCAAAGTCCTAAGTATATTGAATGTTTTGAACATTGATTCAAGTTTTGTATTACTATTTCAGTTTTTTATGGACTAAAAAATGAGTAAAATGAGTAGATGTATATATATATATATATATATATATATATATATATGTACGGACGTATCCAAGACGTATCGTATCCAAGGGTTTTTTAAAATTGACGTATCCGCGTATCGTATCCGTATCCTGGCAACATAGCCTTCAGCTATCTAAACTTTCATCCATACTCTGTTATTTATGAACTCTCATCAAATTCCTTTAGTGCTCGAGTCTTATATTTTCCTCTTCCTTTTCAATCTCTAGATAGAGCCATTTCAAGCGATCTTCACTTGACCTATGGTATGGGATTCTCTCTCCTTCGCAATGCTGAGTTTGGAACAAGCTTCGATCAGAACTGATAGTGCTGGATCCCTCCATTTGCATCATTACTTGCCAACGTATCTACCTTACTTTTAACTCACTTTGCTCAGTCCCTCACTCCAAATACACGAAACTAGGTATTTTAGTTTGAACTTATGTAATAAATTTTCACGGTTTTGTGCAATGGAACATGGAGATTTAGTTTGGAAGAATGTCAGAACATCTTCCTAGTGTCCTTTATTGTTGTATTGTGATCCATCTTGATTAGAAATTCTAGTTTTGTATTTAGTTCACTTCGTTTAATTTCTAGTGCAAGTTCTTTGCCTTGGAACAAGCCAAATTGTTACATTAGTCTTGCTTCCATTTTTGTTTCTAGAGGTCATAATTTGGAAATTATGTGTTTTATTTTTCAAGCAATATATTATGGTTTTCAGAATGAAATCTTAATCATCTTTCTCGGTTAACTATGTTGATCTTGGAAAAATTCCACAAATATACAGGGGCAAGTGGTGAGGTAACAACAAGTCACATGCTACTTGGAATCTGGGCTCATAAGGGCTCAGCTGGTCATACGATGCTGGCTAATTTGGGCTTTGACGATAAGAAGGCCGAAGAACTTGCAACTTCTGTGAGTACAAAGCTTGTTTCTTTTCTTGGAAAGGCATTCTATGATAAATTTTCCAAGGTTTAAACTAATAAATTTCTAGCCATAGTAGCTTAAAGCCTTAAAAAAACAATCTTTTACTTTCTGGAGCACTTGTATGACCATTATAAATTTACTGCAGATAAAAGAAGCAGTTATGAGATGAAAGTAAAGTCCTTTGCCCTTACCATATTCATTTTGGGTCATGAGGAACAGGAAGATTGATGCACGCATGGACGTTTTGGTTTTCTAGTCTTGAAATAGTTCTGAAGTTAGCGATGTGTTTTCTACCTTAAAAATGAAATTGACTTCAAGACATATGTGGCACATTACCTCTTTTCTGACCACCAACAAATTCAAAGGAGTTTGCATATACTTCTCACAACACAGACAATGACCACGTGAAGGTTGATAGCATTAATCAGATGTTTCTGAAGTAAACCACTATAAATATATTCAAATTCATACTATGTAACAAATGATGCCTTTCATTAGAATTATTAGGTTGCTGTTATTGTTATAATTGATTCTTGAACCTTTTAGGAAAAATTAAAATACAAGCATGTTATATCCATATGACAATTTTTTTTTAAAATCCAGCAGATTAAGTTTCAGTATTGGCTTCTGGTAACTTATCTCCAATTAATGGGGCATTCACTTCCAGAACTCCATGGTAATGTCCCCGTTAGCAGCAGATACATGATTATTGTTTTCCATCACATATTTTCCCATTATTTTTAAGAAAAAGGAGACATTACAAGTACAATTTATGTTGCAAATTTGAGTTAAATATTAAAACAAACTGCTATCAGTTAGGGAAATTGCAGTTGTATATCAAACACCCACATTTTGTTATACCCTCAAAGACTAGTGGGATTGGTGATGTGTTTATTTTCTGTGAAGTTCGTACCTTTCCTGCTCAAAGTAATTTCAGCTTGTTGGATATGCTTCTCCAGACAATTAGAGACATGGAATATATATATATATAGAGAGAGAGAGAGAGAGTTACAATTAAAGTCAATGTCAGTATTCTAAAACAGAATGAAAATTGATTCTGAAGTTAATAATAATAAATTGCATCCATCCAAACTTTTTAAATGCCACTTGGAACTAGCCAAAGTGATCAAGATAGATGTGTACAAATGACCTTTCGCTGGGCAGAAATATATCAGAATTTTTGCTAGTGGTAAAGTTGAAGTAAGTTATGGAACTCTAGCTAATTGATATAATTATTCAATTTGCATTAAATTATCTCAAGGTCCTGCATCTGGCTCCATGTATCTTCGTATGAAAATTTATAACCTGATGTATGTTATGTAAGGAACATTATGAGCTATAACACCCAACCTTAACATGTCATATTTTTCAAAATCGAAACCTTAGAGGCTAATTCTCTTGGCATATGGCTCTATTGGACATACAATCCCAAATAATGTAAGAAAAGTAATTCAAAAATCTCTTTATATGAATCAATTCTTCGGATTTGTTAATGTGAACTTAAAAATATCATCAAAAGGCTGTCAATCTTCTTGTTGCTTTAAAAAATGGTGTTCCTGTTGGTGTCCATTAGAATCGACAACAATAGAGTAGGTGGTGTGAGCGGAGCAACAAGAAGAACAACGGAGTGCTGTCAATCTTTATGCTAGTGATTTGCCGACCTTTTGTAAAGGTTGGCTCCCCCACAAGAGAGTTAAGATTATGGGCCTACACCGTACGACCAATACTTGGGTGCTAAGACTTAGGGAGGCAGGGTGTCGAACACCACTATCCCGCATTTCATCTCCATTTATTTAGTCAAATTAAAGGTTGATAAGTGGCTAAATCCAATAGAAATAAAACAACATCTTTTAACTATTAAGCCCAATCAATATACATGTCAAAATTCTATTGGTCTTTTAGAGAATTAAAAGAGGGCATGGTGTGTCAACTTAGAGGGTTCATTTTGAAATTATTTTAAAAATATTTATTTGATTTTAGGGCAACTTTATGGGAGGCATGACTATGGATACAAGCTCAATTTTCTATTGTTGGCCTTATGAAAGTTTTTGGAGAGCCCTATGCTTTGGTGGATGTTTTATAAAATTTTGAGTAGGTATTACATATTGCCTAAAGGCTCAAGTATAATGTCTAATGCTGTAATGTCCCCAATAGAAAAATTTCCAACCCCAAACGGAATAATCGCAAATCCAAACCAAAATAACAATGTCTAGGAGATACGAAAATTATAATATGCATTTTTGAATGCTATACCAGAAAATGCGACTTGATAGAAGAATGAAAATCCACCAAATATGAAGTATAACCATTGAATTCTTCAATCCAACAAATCAACAATTTTTTATATGCAAGATCTATGAGAAAAATACCATATTGGAACCAAATTGAAGGCTGAAATATTTATTAAAAATCTGCAGTTGCACCCTTCACAGAAACAACTGGAAACACCAATTATTTGGCCTAAAAATGATACAAAGTGGCTGATTTGATATCTAAAAATCCGGTGTCATAACAACAATACAGATCTGATCCAAAATAACTCTAAAACACTAAAAAAAACTCTCTATATGGGTCGCTTCACCATGAACAAGCTGGAAGTAAAGGGAAGTCTCAACAACAATTCTTCTCCTTGAAACCCTTATATAAAGCTGCAAAATAAAACCTTCATACATTGTTGGAAAACCCAATAGAACTCTGAAATTCAATGTAAACCTCTTAATAGAGCTCCCTCTCAAAAGAAATAAGAGTTTTCATCTTTTTTCAAAGTTTAAAGGGGGTTTTCGTCCTCTAAAGCCAACTTCAAAGGGTTTTTGGCCTTTGGAGTTTTTAAGGAAAACATACAAGCTCTACCAAATTTTAGAATTTGTTAAAATGCAAAAACATATCATTTTTCTTACAAGTCGATTTGCTTTTATAACAACTCTTGGCCTTTAAACCAGTCAAATTTATTTCTCCGCATTTAATATTTTTCTTTACCTTTTTTCTCCTCCACATAAGTCGCATTTTCCTTCGGGAAAATAAAATAAAATAAACTGATCTTTTTCTAATTTTATTTTCACTTTTTTTTTTTTTTTATAACTTTGTCATTTGTAAATTAATAAAATGCTTATAATAATATTTAATGATACACTTTATGATTAATTTACAATGACTTAGTTTCCATTTTATTCCTCCCTTAGCCATCAGGAAACAATGAATGGGCTAAAGGTCTTCGACCGATAAGGGAATATTACAAATTCAGGGGTTACATACATGAATGGACATAAATATGGGCTATGGGAACCCGATATGGAGGAACTTTGGGAAGGATATCTCAAGTAAACAAAAAATCCCCAACATGTGAAGTTCAAGAGCTCTCTTGATGAAGCCTTTGGTCTCATTAGCTCTTACATTATTATGAGCTAAGGGTTCTTATTCATGGGATTAAGTCATTGATACACGTATAGAAGAAATTGAGGCATTTTTTCAAGTCAAACAAATGAAGTTAGGGTGTTTTAACTAGATGTCAAGCAATCTCAATTTAATACCTTAAGGTTTGATACGATGGAGGATTATTTAGCCCAAATATGGTGAATTGAAAGCCAATTGGAGGTGGTGGGAAAGATTATGTGAAGAAAGATTGTCAAATGATTGAGATTGCACTATCAAATGTAAGCTCATCTTATGATATCTTCTATTTCAACTTTCTCACTCAAGTGCTCCTATTTTGAAAGATAAACATGATATATGGACCATAATTAATAATTTAAACTTACACCCCCAAAACTAGACCACAGAGAATAGTATGTGTAGCATGTTTTCTATAGCGGAATTAGACTAGTAATAAGTCTAAATTATTTGAAATAGTCTCGATATGAAGTTTGACGAGTTTTTCTTTACTTTTATCAATGAACAACTAAATCAGATTCAAAATGGCAACTAGGGTCCAATGAATATCTCATTAGATTAATGAAGAAGATGTTCAATGACACTGCACGACCAATACTTGGCTGCCAAGACTTAGGGAGGTAGGTTGTCGAACACCTCCATCCCACATCTCATCTCCATTTATTTAGTCAAATTAAAGTTTGATAAGTGGTTAAATTCAATAGAAATAAAAGACATCTTTTAACTATTAGGCCCAATCAATATACATGTCAAAGTTTTATTGATCTTTCAAAGAATTAAAAGAGGACATGGTGTGCTCAGCTTAGAGGGTTAGTTTTGACATAATTTTTAAAATATTTTGATTTGATTTTAGAGGCAACTTTTTGGGAGGCATGACTAATGCATACAAGCTTATTTTTCTATTGTTGGCCTTATGAAAGTTTTAGGGAGCCCTATGCTTTGCTGGATGTTTTATAAAAAATTGAGTAGGTATTACATATTGCATAAAGGCTCAAGTATAATGTCTAAGTTAGGGGTTACATACATCAATGGGCATAAGTATGGGCTACGGGAACCTGATTTGGAGGAACTTTTGGGAATGATATCTCAAGGAAACAAAAAATCCCCAAAACATGTGAAGTTCAATAACTCTCTCGCTAAAACCTTTTGTCTCATTAGCTCTCACATTATTATGAGCTAAAGGTTCTTATTCATGGGATTAAGTCACTAATAAACGTATGGAAGAAATCAAGGCATTTTTTCAAGTCAAACAAATGAAGTTAGGGTTGTTTAACTAGCAAAGGCTCAAGTATAATGTCTAAGTTAGGGGTTACATACATCAATGGGCATAAGTATGGGCTACGGGAACCTGATTTGGAGGAACTTTTGGGAATGATATCTCAAGGAAACAAAAAATCCCCAAAACAAGTGAAGTTCAATAACTCTCTCGTTGAAACCTTTGGTCTCATTAGCTCTCACATTATTATGAGCTACAGGTTCTTATTCATGGGATTAAGTCACTAAAAACGTATGGAAGAAATTGAGGCATTTTTTCAAGTCAAACAAATGAAGTTAGGGTTGTTTAACTAGATCACAAGCAATCTCAATTTCATCCCATAAGGTTTGGTAAGATGGAGGATTATTCAACCTGAATATGGTGAATTGAAAGCCAATTAGAGGCGATGGGAAAGATTATGTGAAGAAAGATATTCAAATGATTGAGATTGCACTATCAAATGTAAACTCATCTTATGATATCTTCCATTTCAACTTTCTCACTCAAGCGCTCCTATTTTGAAAGATAAACATGATATATGAACCATTATTAATAATTTAGAGTTACACCCCCAAAACTAGACAACAAAGAATAGTACATGTAACATGTTTTCTATAACGGAATTAGACTAGTAATAAGTCTAAATGATTTGAAATAGTCCCTATATGAAGTTTGATGAATTTTGCTCTACTCTTATCAATGAACAACTAAATCTGATTCAAAATGAAAACTAGGGTCCAATGAACATCTCATTAGATTAAGGAAGAAGATGTTAAGAAATTTAGTGGACAAAAGAAGTAAGAAGACAAACATGATGTGTTAAATCACAAACAAGACATCTATTTCTATTGCAACAAACCAAGGCATAACTTGAGAAAATGCTACATATGGATGGATCTTGTAGATGAATGACTCAAATATGTTTGAAGTATTGAACTAAAAGATTTTCAAGGCAATGCATTCTTAGTAATTTTTCAAGCTTCATAAGCTCATTTTCTACATGTGTCATTTATGGATTTTGGTTGTTCTCATCATATGTCAAAGGAAGTGACATTGTTTGTTTTTATTGGAAAATCAAAGGACAATAATATGTTTATGGAAAATAGCTATACTTTGGTTCTTGGTGTTGGGAAAGTAAAATATGGGAACAAGGTTACAATTAACGATGTTTATCATGTTTGTGACTTAAGTGCAAACTTGCTTTTTATTTATTTAATCTCTCAAATTGAACAGAAGGTAGAGTTTTTAAAGAGTAAATATGTAGTTCAATATTAAGCATAACTTTGAAATTGTAGCTTCTAACCCTGTTGACAATAATTAGCTATATATATATTCTCCAAATTCCATGATGTGCTACAAAAGAATTCAAGGAATTTTAAATTAAGGTGTATTCTAAATTAGATTTCGATACAATGCTAGGACCACCTTAATGAAGGAGGTTTCACAATGGCATCACTATTAGGAGCGATGATTACGACTCAAAGGAGAGATTTATATTATGGGTCCAAAATGGGGTTTCTACAATACAATGATCATATAAATAGTCAAAAGATAGAAGGCCATTCTAAATCCAACACACAAAATGTTAGTCCACAAAGTGGCCCAAACCTATAGACAAGGACCATGTGCAAAGGAGGTAAGAACAAATCTATGAGGGGAACCTACATTTACAATCTCTAATCTCTAAGGAGACATCGATGATGGAGGACCTCACTAAAGTTAGGGTGTTATTAGTTAGTAAAACAAGTGTTATAAAAACTAAAATGGCACTAGGTGATGATGCAAGAGCTACAAGAATCATGTTTTCATTAGAAGGAAAAACAAGAGCTATAAGTATGAAGGTTCCACTAGGTTGTAAAACAAGAGCAATGGGTAATGCTATTGTAAAAGTTAGGAATAAAGTAACAAACATGTAAAATATTATACTTTCAAATACACGAAGCATATACCATCCATAATATAGAACAAAGTATGAAAGAAAGGGTCTAGGGTTAAAGATAATTACTTTTAGTTGGCTTGAGGCCTAACTACTCCCCTTATTTGGCTTTTAGCACTTTGTGAGAGATGGTTGTAGGAAATTTTAAGATGGATACGTGAAACCCTAAGTAAATCAAATTTAGGGGCTCCAAACACATGATATACCTTGCTCTCCTATTCTTGACATATTCAAAGTGTTTATGCTAGCTTGTTTTATTGAGTGTAAGATTTTATAACCATAAATCCTCTTCATCTTCCTAAGGTGGAATTGTGTGCACAAGAAGAGGGAATTATTGTTCTTTCATATGGAGAGATGATGCACGTACACATATAAATATTGTTAGGAACCATGAAAGTCAAATCTCAGTGTTAGCTGACGTCATTGACACAACAAAATATGTGTAAAGGAAAATCCAAAGAAGTAAATATGTCATCACCCTAATTGACGATGTTGGCTAAACTTACGGGTGCTAAAGAATGTCATTTGTGATGTCGATAGTGTTGGCTATGCACATGTAATGGGGAAAAGGGTTAGAGGAAGGTCAAGGAGAGTCATGACAAGAAATTGGTTGATGAAATGGTTGTATGAAGGTTATATAAATAAGGATATCTCATAGCACATCTCTCACAAAGTGCTAGAAATTGATCCGCCCAATCCCGTCATATGTGGAAGCATTTACTTAGGGTGATTATTATGCTAACAAGTTATCAACAAGAAAATATTAGTCATACATATGCCCCTTCAAAGCTCATCAGTCATCACAATAGTGTAGCGAGTGATGGTGCTTCCTGAAAAACACATGTACCAAAAACAATGAATGACTATAGTGAAACAACGTAAATGCTACAAATGAAATATACTTCCTTGGAATTACCTTTCCACTGAATGGTGGCATACAAATGTCTTAGTCTTTATTTTGGTGAGTGCAACCAATTCTCATTTTGTTGTCAAAAATTGCTCATGTTAACCCTAAAGATGAAAAGACTACATGGACTAAAGCAATGATAGTGTATGTAGATGACTAAATGTAAGTATATGTGATATGATGAGTCTCAAAGAAGATAGTAAAAGGATGAGCCTGAATAGCTAAATTAGGTCAAGAAGGCCTATGTGATAGTTATGTGTTGGAAAAAGTTTGGATGACCTTGAGGTAAAGACTAGATATGTCTTAAAAGACCCAACGATGTGATAATTAGTTGTAGGATGGTGGAAGACAACCATGATGTAAAGGCTAGATTAGGTTTGAAAGACTCAAGGATGATAGGTAAAAACTACATATATCAAATGTAACCAATATGAATCCTTGAAGAAGGATAGAGCAATGGTCGAATGAGTATTTAGGAAACTAAAATGCAACAAGTATTCAAGTGAGTATGGCTAATAGGGAAATCATGGTTAATTACCCATGTCTTATAATCTTAAACCTATGAACTATAATGTTGTTGTGATGGTATCATGTTTGAAATAGATCAAGAAAATTATGTAAAGAAGATGAAAGAGACTCAGAGAAAAGTTTTTTTTTTCATTGAGAGATAATGGAGGGAGGGGAAAGATGGTGCTACTAGGGCAAAAATATGTTCTTTATAAAAAGCTAGCCACTAATCAATACCTCAAGACTAGAAGATTTTGACATTGAACTATTTAAGAACCCTATTTTGTAAGGTTGTAGTTTGGGATAACTAATGAAATAGTAGTTAATCCCATGAAGGGTATAATATGCATACAAATTAAGGACCTTACCCCTACCTCTCATGATTTTTTTTCCATTCCTCGGGATCCATTAGAGCCATTAACTACTACGAGGATTGGTACTTGTGTGAAAATGCAAGTGACAAAAATGGTAGATAAGAGGCTTCCTACCGCATTTTACGGGCCTATCACACTCCAACGGACCTTTGATGATACTGTGAGGCCAAATATGGAGTTTGAACATTCAACTAGAATAGGGGAATGCCACTGATTTTGATCGTATTTATTTGTTGTGACTAGCTTTTGAAGTTTTCTTTTTGAGATATTCTATGAATAGTTGGTTTTTGAATATTTCTTTCTTGGTTTCTCTTTGTATTGATCTATCTTGATCTATTGTCCTACTCCATATAAATTTGGAAGACTTCCAATGGGTTTGTAAGATGACATCACTAATAGAGCTTGCGTTTAGCTAGATAGAGGGTGGCCTAAAGAAAAGATGCTTAAATGCTCCTAAACTCGCATCTTATTGAAAAATCGAACTTGAATCTAACCTTGGTTGTCAGATAAGAAGTATGAAATAATGGGGACATATGATGGTAATTCGAGCATAAAGGTATGATTCATTAATAAATAAACTTGAGATTTTGTCAGAAGGGAGGAAAAATGTGAGTAATAAACATATAGATCGATTGCAATAATTTAGCTATAAGGAACAAATTGATTAAGGGTTGTAAAATGAAACTCTCGACTTTTCCCTATCGTTTTAGGAAGCAAGTTTAGCTATTTTGGGGAGTGGAAGCCAAAAAATAGGTAACATTGGAGGTGATTTTTTGTGAGGAAGGCTTAGTTGATTCGTTAGTGGTTATGATCTGTAAACTTCTCGTTTGGAAACTTATGAAATCACACAGCTGCTGTCCTACTTCCAATTTATTCAAAAATGACAGTTCTGAAAGTTAGTGAATGAAATCTAGTTCTTAGAACTACTTGCAACAATAATAAAATGAATAATTAAACACATAACACTATATTTTTATCCTAGAAACCCCCCAGATTGAGGGAAAACTCAGTCGGGAAGGGTAATTGCTCTTTCTTCCCACTATTATATTGGCTAATTAAAATTATACATATTATAAGAAGCTGAAGGAAGACATCAATGTTATTTCCACCCTCTCTACTTGTTTGTTATTCTCACATACCTTGCTTCTACAAAACAATTCCATGCACTCTTCTTATATTTATAGCTTGTTCCCTACGTCCTCCTGTACAATGGAGAATAGGAAGAGACATATAAGGAAGGGACAAAACCTAGACGTTCAAAATCCACAACTGTTCATGAGTGTATTTTTTTGTTTTACCTCGTGATATGACCTCTAGTGGACACAAAGGGGTGGTTACCTAACCGCTGGTGACCACAAGGGGGTGGTTAGACAACCACTGCTCTGCAGAAAGTGGTGGTTCTGTCACCTATCTATTTTATCACGATTCTTCTCATTTTTTCTTCTGATCTTGGTGGTTTTGATGAAGTGGTATTTTTTTGGATCCCTATGGATCACACCTCCCTCGCTTATGAGGATTTTGGTCCCATAAAATCTTAGTGGGGGAGTAGATGAGGAAATCATTCCCTCACTTTCTCCTTTGAGTACCACCAGGCCTGCCTTGGTGTCTTCCCCTTGAGTCTAACCTGCCAAGACTCTTGTGGACCTCTCCTTGTTTCCATGACCTTTTGCTGCAGTACTACATCCTCCTCCAACTCACCTCGTTAATCCAAGACACAATCATCTATGAAAGGTAGAAAATGAAATTCTTCTTCCTCATCAAGCATAGATGGCTCACATAGGTGCAAGTTCTCACAATTTACTATTGAGTACATCCGCATGAAGTGTGACAAATCGAGTCTAAAAGCATTTTCTCCAACCTGCTCCAGTATGGTGAAGGGTCCATACCTTAGTTGCTTGAGTTTCCTCGCTTGACCTTGTAGTCTTTCATTGCTCAAGTACAACCAAACCTTGTCTCCAACATGGTGCTTGTGCTAACTATGATGCTGATCATTCCTAGCCTTGTACTTGGCTTGAGGCTTCTCCAATTGTTCTTTTACCTTGAGATGGATTTGTCAGAACCTCTCAACAAACTTCGCTGCTCTAGTCACTTATGAATCATGTACCTCTCCTTCTTCCTGTTGTCCAACCACAATGTCTAGTGGATTGGTAGGTAAATACCAGAAGCATGTTTCAAAAGGTGACTGCATAGTGGATGAATGTATCGAATTGCTATAGGAATGTTGAATGTAGGCTAAGGACTCGTCCCAAGTCCATGGATATGTGCTATTATACCCTCTAATAAGTTGTACCAAAGTCCTTTTTACCACCTCCGCTTGCCCATCCGTTTGGGCATGGAAGGTCGTGCTTCTCTAGAATATGGTGTCCATCTTGTTGCACAAAGTAGTCCAAAAATTCCTGAAGAACCTAGAATCTCTGTTAGAAACAATAGACTTTGGCAATTCCAAAATGAACCCATACATTAGCAAAGAAAAGTTTAGCTACCTCATGTCCTTTTATTGTCTTTTTACATGCCATAAGAACACACATTTTGCTAAATCTATCTATAACAACATATAAATAATCATGGCCATGTTTAGACATAGGTAGTTTTATAAAATCCATAGAGATATCTTCCCAAGGTCGAGTAAGGACTAGTAAAGGCATATACAAACCTTCCTTCTTGATTTTAGGCTTTCTTGTACAATAAAGTTTACATCCTCTTATGAATTTAGATAGTTCATCTTGCATATTGGGCCAATATACATACCTTTGCAAGTGGGCCATGGTCTTGCGAACACCAAAATGTCCTGATACTTTCGTGGTATATGCTTCCCTCATCAATAAAAGCCTTTCTTCTTTTGACACACAAAGCTTCTCGCATCGGTAGAGTATCCCGTCTTTGAGATAATAATCATCAATACCCGTCTTTTCAACCCCTTTTGACTGTAATTGTTGATATGTCACCCCAAAATTTGTCTTGAGCATACACCTCCTTTGTGAAGGGCTCAACATGAGAGATAATGATAAAACTAGATATTTTCTCCTATGTGGGTGGCATAGACAACATGTTTGTCACCAAATTTGTGCTACCTTTCTTGTATTTGATCACCAAATGGAACTATTGAAGGAACCCCATCCACTTGTAGTGCCTTTCTTGCTACAATTTAGATTGTGCTTGTAAATATTGGAGAGGTTTGTGGTCAGTTTGCACAATATTTTCTTTACCAAACAAATAGTGTTTCCATTTATTTATTTCCTGAACTAATGCATACATTTCTTTATCATATATTGAATATCCCTTAACTGCTGAAATGAAAGTTTTAGAATGATAGTATACTAGCTTACCTCCCTATAGCAACACTGCTCCCATATCATAATTTCTGCCATCTATCTCTACTTCAAAGGGTTTCTACAAATTAGGAAGAACAAGTACTGGAACATGAATAATTTTGTATTTTAATAACTCAAAATGTTGATCTTGTACCTTACCCTAGTCAAAACCCTTACTCTTTGCAAATGCTATGTGTAGAGGTGCCGCAATAATGGATAACCCCAGAATGAACTTCCTCATGTATTGTACTACTCCAACAAAACTCGTAGTCTCTGTGGCTCCCTTTGGTGTTGGAAAATCGGTGATGAATTCCACCTTCTTTGGATCCACTCGTAGCTCTCCTACTCTAACCATGTGCCCAAGATAGACAAGTGACTGTTTGGAAAATTCACACTTCTTCATGTTGCATAATAGATGTTTCTCCTTGAGAACTTACAAGACTTGCTACAAATGTGTTAGATGTTCCTCCCACGTGGCACTAAAAATCAAAATATCATCCAAATATACAATGACACACGTATCTATGAACTCTCACAATTCATTATTCATCAATCTCATACATGTAGCAGGTGTGTTACATAAACCAAATGAAAGTACTAGCCACTCACACAAACCCTATTTTGTTTTGAAGGCAATCTTCCATATATCCTCCTCCTTCATCCTGACTTGGTGATAACCAGACTTGAGATCCAACTTTGTGAAATTTTTTTCATGTTGAAGTTGGTCCAAGAGATCATCTATGCATGCGAATGGATGTTTGTTCTTAATACCGATCTTGTTCAAAGCATGATAGTCAATGCACATTCTCCAAGAACCATCCTTCTTTAACACTATCACAATAGGCGAACCACCTGATGAGGTGCTTGGGCGTATCACCTCTTGGTCTAATAGCTCATGGAGTTGTTTCTTTACCTCTATACTCTCCAACAAGGATTTCCTATACAACCCAATATTTGGTAGAGGGGACTCTGACAATAGTTGAATCTCATGTTCTACTTCTCGTTTTAGTGGTAACCCGCTGGGAGTTTGGAACACTTCCTGAAAAGGCTGAATTATGCTATCCAAATCCTTCATCCCTTGGATAGAAACATTTGAAATTTATACCCCATCTTGTTTATCTTTCAATAAAACTAAACAATTTAACTGGTTATGATTTTCTTGAATTAGTCTCTTTGCTTGGTTAGCACTTACCATGAGAAGTTTTGGCTTACGTTGGTGGGTAAGTGCACCAAGTTGGGGGGCCAAAAGGGGGTCTTAAGTGGACGCATTTTTTTGAAAAAAAAATTCAACTTGTACGAGTTTTTCGAAATAGTTACACTCAAAATTGGAAGATGTTGTAGAAATATGAATCGTAGCATTTTGAGTCTAGTTTCTAAGCTACTAAATTTTATTGAAAATGGATAAGTTTAAGTGGGTCAAATAACTAAAATACCAACAGATGCTCCTGTTTTTGTTAAAAAAACATAATAGAGTGACTTTCGTGCCCCCCACCATTTTTTGAGCACCATTTAGTATTTTTGAAAACCCTTTGGTAGAAAGATAGCTAGGAGCATCTAGTTTGGGCTCCATTTTTTAAAATATTTTTTTAGCGAATATTTTTTTATTTATGATTTTTCTAGTACAAAAATTTTATGTTTTGAAAAATAACGGAGCTCCGACTGTGCCCCCCCAACTACCTCAAAAAATATCAAAAATTAGATTTTTTTTTTTGAATATGTATAGAATTATGCATAGTTTGGGCTAGTATAAATTTTTTAAAATTTCGATCACCCAAAAAAATGATACACCATGAAAGATAGACATATTTACACTTCAAAAAATAGCTATAAAAAGGCATAGTTAGAAAATAAATAATATGGAAACCTTATATTAGTTAGAAAATTTGAAAAATTATATTTTTAGAAAGAAGAGACTCTGCTCTACATCGTGGTATAACTTTTTAAAAATGGATCGATTGTTTTATTTTGATTTATCATAGAGGAAGTGGCATTTTTACATTTTCTTGTAAAAACACGTTATTTGTTGTGTTTGTGCAGGTCCATGCCTCAGGCTTGGGGATCCAAACCAGATCCCAAGCCTTGAGGCATGGCTTGGGAAAAGAGAAAACGCAAAATGTGTACGTGTTCTGTGTAGTATAAACATTATGTATTCTTTTGACATGCTTCTATTTACATAAATAAATGTTTAAGTATAAGAAAATATAAATAACTTATATTTTAAATTTATTTATGTAAATATAAGAAATTAGGGTCACTCTGCACCTTATGGAATTAGTCTCACAGCTCCATGAGTCATGGTTTAGGAGATAGTTTTTTAAAGTATAAGCTGGTCAGTACATAGGTAATTTTTCAGGATTTCAGCATTTAGCCTAAATATTTTAGCGTTTAACTTCTACAATCGAAACCCTAAACCATAGGCCATAAACCTAAACACTAAACTGTAAACCTTGAGCCCTAAACCCTAAACTCTAAACATTTAACCATGATCCCTAGACCTTAAAACCTAAACCCTAAACCATAAACCTTAAACATTCATCCCTTACCCATGAGCCCTAAATCCTGATCCTTAAGTGCTAAACCCTAAGCCATAAGCCATAAGCCCTAAACCCTAAACCATGAGACGTAAATGCTAAACCCTAAACCTTGAACTGTAAAAACTAAATCCTAAACCCTAAACCCTAACCCCTAAACCCTAAACCTTAAACACCAAATCCTAAACCCTAAGCCTTAAACCCTACACCCTTATCCTTGAGCCTTAAAATCTAAACCCTAAACCCTAGACCATATACCCTAAGCCCTAAGCCCTAAAATCTAAACCCTAAACCCTAAACCCCGAGCCCTAAACCATAAACCCTAAACCTTAATCCCTAAACATTAAATCCTAAACCCTAAACCCTGAATCATAAACCCTAAAACCTGAACCATAAACCATAAACCATTATCCCTAAACACTAAATCCTTAACCTGAAACCCTAAACCCTAAACTCTAAACCTAAACCCTAAACCCTAAACCCTTAACCCCAATCCGTAAACCCTAACCATAAACACTAAACCCTAAACCTAAAACCTAAATCCTAACCATAACCTTGAACCTTGAACCTTGAACCCTAAACCCTAAACCTTAAACACTGAACCATAAGCCCTAAACCCTAAACCCTAAACCCCAAACCATATTTCATCAATATTTCCTAGTCTCATGCCTAGAACCATCATTGAGTTTGCTTATAGAACTACCTTGTTTATGAGAGGTGGGACAAGTAACTAAATGGATATGACATCTACCTTGTGCCTTGTAATGCATATATTACACATATCTTCCAAACTTGTTTCTCCCCACATATACATGTGCTCTTGAATGTATATTTATTCACACTCTGAAACAAATTTCACATTTCTCATATTTCCATGTATGGTATTATGGAAGCCAGGATGACCCATTGGAAGCTGGAAAAAATAACCACCACAACAAAAAAATTAATCTTATAGGAAACAAAAGAAACATAGAGAATATATCAATGCAGAGGTGTAGGATCATAATTAAATTTCCGGTAGTATCCTCTCCTATGAAGAAAGATAAAGTTAAAGTGTTCTACTGGAATGGATAGTAAATTTGACAGAACTTCCTAAAGTGTTGAAAATAAGCATAGAAACAAGGGAATGGCTAAGAACACTAAGGGGTTATCAATCGTCTAGTAAATATTTCTTGTTTAGTTCTAAATGGGAGTTACCTGACCTACGACTTAGTGATCTTCCATTCATTGATAATTCATTATATGATAAACCCATGGATGTTTTCAAAATCCCCTAAAAGAAAAGATAAGGGTAGTCATCAATCCTAGTGAAGGGTGTGATGTGATTTCTAAGAAACTTGAAATTCATATAGATTTAGAGGCCATAACACGAATTTATAAATATCTCTATCATTATAAATGGAAGCTAAGTAACAGTGTCTCCCTGTACATCCAAAGATTGAGGACTAATGAGGTATTTGGAAGGATTGGAAAGCTAGGAATATGACATTTCCCTCCTTTAAAATATCAACAGATGAAAGACATCAAATTTTGATGATTTTCTTTGAATGTTCTGCCTACAAATTCGATGAACCCTGAACTCTGTGACCTAAACCCTTAACCCTCAACCATGAGACCTAAAACCTAAAATATAAACCCTAAACCCTAAAACCAAAATAATAAATCCTAAACCCTAAAAACTAAATACTAAACCCTAAAACCTAAACCCTAAACCCTTGACCCTAGACCCTAAACCCTAAGCGCTAAGCCCTAAACCCTAAATACTAAATCCAGAGCCCCGAGCTCTAACCCCCAAACCTTAAACCAATAAATCTAAACCCTAAACCTTAAGCCATAAACTATGAACAATGAACCCTAAACCCTAATCCCTAAACCCTAAACCCTAAACTTTAAGCCTTGAACCCTACACCCTAATCCTTGAGCCCTAAACCCTAAACCCTGAACCCTAAACCCTAAATCTAGAGCCATGATCTCTAACCCCTAAACCTTAAAGCCGTAACTAACACCTAAACCTTAAACCTATAACTCTAAACATTGAAACCTGAGTTGTAAACCTTAAACGATTCACCCTAACTCCCAAACCCTAAACCCTGAACTTTGAGCCCTACACCGTAAACCCTAAACCTTAAGGCCTAAATGTTAAATCCTAAAGGTCCCTAAACCCTAAACACAAAAAACTAAATCATAAACCCTAAACCCTAAACTCTAAATGCCAAGCACTAAATCCTTAACCCTAAACTCTAAGCCCTAAGCCCTAAGCCCTAAACCCTAATCCCTAAACACTAAACCCTAAACCCTGAACTTTGCGACCAAAACCCTTAACCCTAAAACCTAAACCCTGAACCTTGAGCCTTAAACCCTAAACCCTGAACCCTTTGCCCTAAACTGTGAAGCAGATCTTTAAACCTTAAACCATAACTCCTAAACTCTAAACCGTAAACTCTAAATCCTTAACCCTAAACCTTAAACCCTGAGCCTTAAACTCTTAACCCTATAACATAAACCCTAAGCCCTAAACCCTAAAATCTAAGCCCTAAATCCTAAACCCTAAACCCTAAACCCTAAACCTTGACCCCTAAACCCTAAACCCTAAGCCTTGAACACTAGGCCCTAAGCCATAAGCACTAAGCCATAAGCCCTAAGCCAAAACCCTAAACCTTGAACCCTTAAACATAAACCCTAAACCCTAAAAACTAAACCCTGAGCCCTAAACCCTGAACCCTTAACTCTTAACCCTAAACCCTAAACCCTCAACCCTGATTCCCTAAAACCTAAACCCTAAACCCTGAACCATTTTCCCTAAACCCTAAACCCTGACCTTTAAACCTTAAACCCTAACTCCTAAACCATGAACCCTAAACCCTAAATCCTCAATCGTAAACCTTAAACCCTGAGCCCTAAACCCTAAACCCTATACCATAAACCCTAAGTCCTAAACCCTAAAATCTAAGCCCTAAATCCTAAACCCTAAACTCTAAACCCTAAAACCTAAACCCTGACCCCTAAACCCTAAACCTTGAGCCCTAAACCCTAAACCCTATGCCCTGAACCCTAGGCCCTAAGCCATAAGTCCTAAGCCAAAACCCTAAACCTTGAACCCTGAAACATAAACCCTAAAAACTAAACCCTGAACCCTCAACTCTCAACCCTAAACCCTAAACCCTGATCCCTAAACCCTAAACCCTGAACCTTGAGACATAAACCTTAAACCCTCAACCTTGACCCCTAAACCCTAAACCTTGAACCTTGAGCCCTAAACCCTAAACCTTCAACCCTTAACCCTGAACCATAAACCCTAAACTCTAAACTCTAAAACATGAACCCTAAGCCCTGAGCCCTAAACCCTAAACCCTAAAATATGAATTATGAGCCTTAAACACTAAACCTTAAACCCTAAACTCTAAAACTTGAGTCCTAAACCCTTATCCCTAAACCCTAAACCCGAGCCCTAAACCCTAAACCCAAAATCATAAACCCTCACCCAAAGGAAAGTCCTAAAAAGATCATTCAACGTGTTTCAGTGTGTAGGGAATATTGTTTAAGGTGATTGATTGACTCATTTAGTTTTTATGAGAGACTACTTCCTTTGAAGGCCTAAAAAGACATTTTTAGCCATTTTGTAGTTAATTGGACACCCTTCAGAAAAAGCTAAAATGAGCCAGTCATGTCATCGAGTTATCAAGGACCATTATTTGTGAAGTATTAGGGCATCATTTGTCTCCATAAGAGACATATGAGCAAAAGCATGTATGAGAATCATGAATTTGATTCCATGAAAGGATGCTTTTAGAGCTAGGAAAGGTGAGGGGATGATCTTTATATGGAGCACCATTTTTCTAAGAATTTTCAATCATCTGAGTTCACTTGGTACTATTCGTAACAACTCATTCAACACCTAGTAGTGTTATCACACCTTAAGGAGGAGGCAAATTATAATCACCTCATTTTGGCCTTAGGACATGAATCCCATTTAGGGAAAAATCCTCTATCTACAAAGTGAGGATATATTTTTAGTAAGAAGTAGACAAACATCATAGAGTTTATTCATGGTCAATAAAGTGAATTATGGACCAAATTTCAAAATTAGTACCAATTCAAGTAGTGGTAGGGCCAAAATCCATTTTAGAAGGTCAAAAAACTTAAAAAATGACTATATGCTTTCCCAAAACAAAGACTGACTACAATATATATGCCCTGAAAGTTTTAGGTCGTTTGTTGAAATCATGAAAATGAGTAAGTATTGACCAGATTAGATTTTGAAAAAGTATCTTCTAGATTATAACTGTTGGAGCTATGAGACCACTTCCATAAGGTGTAGAGTGACCCTAATTTCTTATATTTACTAAAATAAATTTAAAGTATAAGAAATAATAAAAGTATAAGAAATAATAAAAGAAATCTTATACTTCTTTTAAATGCGTACAAATTATAGGTTCGGTGATTACCGAGCCAAAAAAATTAAAATGCGTATGCTTTTCGTCTGTTTTCAGGTTTTTGTCCACTTTTTGGCCGCCTAACTTTGTGCACTTACCCTGGTGTGCCTGAATGTTGTAACTAACTCCATCCTTGACCCATCTGTATTGGTTCTCCCTTCTCATGAATATAGCTTCACTAATATATAAGTAAAGAATCTTGAAAACAACATCAAATGCATCAAATGGAATTACATCAACTTCTAATACAACTGTATATTGAGAATCAATCCCAAACTTAAACTTACATCTTTGTGTTACCTGAATTTCTACACCCTTTTTCATCCATCCCAAAGCATAAGGATGTGAATGCTCATAAGTTTCAAGACCAAACTTCTTTACAACTGCATCAGAAACCAAATTAGATTGAGAATCAACATCAACCAAAGCATTTATACTAGTCCTCTTAATTTGGATTTTGATTTGAAATAGCTTACTCATCTCTTCCTCTTATTCCTGGCTTTCCATGTTGGTGGCCATGCATCCCATCCATCCATCTACATCAAACTCATCCTTTATCTCTACCTCCCCATATGTCTTTATAACTGTCATGAAATTCTTGGAATCCTTGGTTCGGTTCTTTGGATGCAATTCCAAATGCAACTTCCAACATGTAGTGTCAGTATGACCATTGATATCACCATTCTTACAAAAATTCGTAGGATATTTACAAGTATTCAAGGTGGTAATAGTCTTTTTATCTTTCCATTTACCTTTGTTACTTATTCGTCCTTTCTCTTTCTTTGGTTGATTTGTTGACTACTTTGTTCTTGAATCCGTTTCTCCTTGATTTTTCTCATCATCTATGTAGTATGATTTCACACATGCTTCGTTGAGATCCTTAAGTTTCGTAGAGATGACCTTTCTTCCTAGGTGAGTGTGAAGTCCTCCCAAATACTTCGTAAAAAGATCCTCATTCTCCAAGTCCATATTGAGCAACATGGTGTGCCTCCGAAACTCCATAGTATAATCCCAAACACTTTGACCACTAGTTTGTCTAAACTAAAACCATTTAATCATCTAGTCAATCTTATGGCTAATTGGATAAATTTTTTCCCTTAGCAATTCTTTAAAACCCTCCCAAGAACTTATAATAGGACACTCCTTTTCACAAGTGGCTAGATGGGTTTCCCACAAAACCAACGCATGTCCTTCCATCTTGAGATGTGCAAAGGCGATCCTTTGTGCCTCAATAATATTATGCACACTAAAATATACCTCTAATTATTTTAACCATTCATCTAATAATTCCACATCTACTTGTTATTCAAAGCTTTTAATCTCAACTTTATTTTTAACTTTAAAAGGAGCATGATCAGGTTTTACCTTTCCGTTATCAATTGGAGTTTCCTTTTCCCACTTTCCCATATCTTCCTCATCATGGATCTTTCCTATTTAAAATTTCTCGGCCAAAGCTCGAACCACTGAGTCTATGGAGTCTTTCTTAATCACTGTTGTCCTTTGTTTGATGTGAGAGTTCCCTTTGGTGTTGAAACACTCTATCCATAGTGTTTTCCAACATCTCAATTCTATGGACCAAGTTCTCTTCTTCCATTTTCTTCTCTAATCCTTTAATTCCACCTTCTCATAGCTCTCTTCGGAGCATAAGGTATTATATCTTCACCTTTAGACATTTTCACTGTCATACAAATCACACAAGAATGAATACTACAATCCTTTGGATACTATTAATGCTCTAATACCAAAATGATATGTAAACTTCTACTTTGGAAACTTACAAAATCACACTACTATCCTACTTCCAATTTATTCGAAAATGACAGTTCTGAAAGTTATTGAATGAAATCTAACTTGTTTAGAACTACTTGCAGCAATAACTAAATAAATAATTAAGCACACAACAGTGCATTTTTATCCTGGAAACCCCCTAGATTGAGGGAAAAAAAATCGGGCAGGGAAATTTCTCTTTCTTCCCAGTATTATATTAGCCAATTAAAAGTATTTAGATTACAATAAGATGAAGGAAGACAACAATGTTACTTCCACATTATCTACTTGCTTCCTTTGCTCATACACCTCACTTCTACAAAAAATTCTAACGCCAATGGTCTCTTGCTCACTTCTCCCATCCAATATTGATGAATTCCACATGCTCTTCTTGTATTTATAGATTGCTCCCTACCTCCTCCCGTGGACATGGAGGGGTTAATTAGCTAGGCAATATCCTAACACGTGGGTTCATATTGAGGTAATTAAAATTAATAAAATTAAAGTCAATATACCGGTAGACATGAGGGGGTGAAAGGGTTTAATTTATTATTTTTTTGAATCAACTATTGGGGGTAGGTTAGAGAGGTGGGCCAAAGGAAAGGGAGGTGTAATTTTAATATAAAACTAAAAAATTCGAACCTTAGTTTTTAAAAGTAAATACTTTAAAATTGCAAAAGGAGTGTGGTCATAAATTAAATTATAATCTCTTTTTTAATAAAGAAATTCTCAATTAAGAGATTCTTAACCAAGAAATAATAAGATGGTAGAACACTAGGATTGAGTATGCTTTTTAACACATGATATTATTTCACCATCTTAATTATTTGAATAACTTTTGATAAATGATTAAAGCTTAAAATTTATATTGTAAATTGGTAATAAGTCTTGAATGGCTTCAAACTATCTTTCGAGAGAAAATGCATATTAAAAAAAAAATTGAGTGAGAAACATTATATGTTCTTTGTTTAATATATTAGGGTAGAAATTTAAAAAGTGGTAACTAAAATTGTAATGGAAAAATGGGTAAGTAAGGTACATGGAAAAAATAGGGGGTATTTTCATTCTAATAATATAACAAGAGGGGGTATTATCAATTGCATAATTAGAAGTAGAAACTAGAATTAAGGGTATTCTTTAATACCCTTTGAATGCACGTGTTGTACCATAATTTTACTAAGTGAACCCCCCGTACCCGTGCACTGGAGAATAGGAAGAGACAAAACCTAGACATTCAAAATCCGTGACTATTCATGGGTTTATTATTTTTTGTTTTACATCGTGATAGGACCACCAGTGGACACAGAGGGGTGGTTGCACAACTGCTAGTGACCACAGGGGGTGATTATGCAACTTCCACTCTTCAGAAAGTGAAGATTTTGTCACCTGTCTATTTTCTCCTACTTCTTCTCATTTTTCCTTACGATATTTGTGGTTATGACGAAGTGATGTTTTTATGGATCCGTATGGATCAGGTTACATTAAATTTCATATGCTTAGAGCCTAAGGGTAAGCTAAGGTAATTGGGAAATGATAGTGAGAGATAAAGGGGAATTGAGAGATGAGGGAGACTATGGTAATGAGCATCCAAGAAGCCAATACTCGAATAAGACATGAAGGGTCCCAAATATTGGGATTGGGGAGAGACCATCTTAAAAGCTTACCAATAATGATACTAATATGATGTTGGAGATAATAATTATGCAAATCGATCTAATATGAGTGCTTTAATGATATGTAAGATGTAAGCAAACATGCTAATAAGATCATGCAACTACTTCTAACATGAAATAAAAATTATTTTCCATGCTTAATTAGATGCAATAAATGATGATGTAGCTTAGGCATAATTTTATTAAAAAATCAAGCATTAGATGATTCCTTGAAGATGTGTCATTTGTTACTATGGAGCCAGAAATTCTTGAACCAATGTTTCCTTTTTTATGGTGTAGGGACCCCACCACTTTTGGGTGTTGTTTTTGATCAAGGATAGGGTGTCAATTGAATGACAACCTTGTCCTTACAATGATTAACCATTCACACTCAACTAGTATACACAATCAATGATGAGACTTGTGAAAAAAGAAAACCAATTTATTCAATTTATCATGAGGAATATATAGAGATTTAATTGCACATTCTCACTAAACCCTCTTTGCAATGTTAATACAAGAGGATGAACAACACTCAACAACCCCTCAATTGGTCCACACACATTGTCATCTCCTCTATGACATATATGCACTCCCCACACAATTTTCTCTCACTCTCTCATGCCTTTCTTAGACATATTAGATGCAAGAGTATTTGAGATCCCTTGCGATCTTGCATCACCCATAAATATGCTAACTAGGAGATTTAGTTAAGTTTAGAATCGCATAAGTCTTTTGTTAAGTATTTGTTTGTTCTTTTTTCCGCAAGTCATGTTTTGCACCTGTGCATGTAATAAGTGCGTAACTTACTATAATGCAAGAGCCACTTGTAATATTTTTCACCATTTGTTAGCGCACACACATTTTGTGCCTACATTTGTAGTGCACATATATTTGTAAAAGTTCCACTCAAGTCTATCAACATAGAAATTCATAGTGCTTTATGATTACGGCAAGTCTTGAAGATCTGAACAAGGTTTATAGTATTTACTAGAGTTCAAACATCCTTTAGGAGATAACACAGACAAGTATCAGAGCAACACAACACAAACGTATTTTTCTAACAAATTTTGTGTGTAGAAAACACATTAATGTGCATGACAATGAGTACTTTCAACGTCTCACGTTATTAGTACGAGTTCATCTCAATGATACATATCCACGATTGAAATTGCAAAGTCATTGGAGTTGTATTGTGATAGCGTGCAAAGCGTCATTGTAGGACCTAATGTGCTTTCTTATGCACATGGGAATAATGTGGTGCATAGATTTTAGAATTTCAAATGTGTAACGCCTACTAAAACAGACCACTTGAGACCTAAGAACAACCTAGGATTAGTTAGGAAAATTATGGAATACTTTTTTTGTTTAAAAGAGTCTACAACCATGTTACAAGGCAACAACTATCACTAACAAGTTCTAGAATAATTCTAATCCACCAGAACATACTTTTATTTTATTAACAATTATTAGAGGTCATAAGGTCCAAAATTAAGGGTTAGAAGGTTCCATTAGGTTAAGAGGGTAATTCCTCATCATACCCACTCTCTGACAGACTTAGAGATTCAACTTGGTTTTTCTCAAACTTAACGAATTCAAAAATTTCCTAAATTATTTTCATTGGATAGTAAATTTCCTCACCTTTCCATTGATATAAAGAAGTCCTCTTAACTCCTCATATTTTTCGAGTTATGAGCCGATTGGCCTTGGGGTTAAAAGTTTCCCCAAGAGCGGGTTTGCGGGCCTAGGGGTGAAAATTTGCCCCAAGGGTGGGTTGGTAGGCTGCGGGGAGAATTTTTGAAATTTTCCCGTGCGAGGAAAAAAAAATAACTTTGCGCCCACGCACTCGTGGGTCTGCAAGTCCACTAGGGACACGTGGCGACTCCTAAGCAAATGCGGGGAAGGCGGGGCGACGGGGAGAAAAAAATGAGTTTAATGCCCCGAAGGGCTAAGAGTGTAGCATTCATTTGTGCCTTCGTTGACACCTGGAGATGCCATGTGACGGATCCTGATTAGTTGCGGGCTGGTAGGCGGCGGGGAAAATTTAGAAAATTTTTCCAAAATTTTCCGAAGCGTAAAAAGGGACCCACCCCTCCGCCAATGCCTCATGACACCACGTGGCATCACTTGATTGGTTGCGTCCCAGTGTGGCGGTGGAAAAAATTTAGAAAATTTTCCTAAAATTTTCCATAGGTGTTAAGATAAAAAGAGATCTGCCCCTCCGCTGGCACCTCGTTGTGCCACATGGCAGTCTTTGATTGGCTGCGGGTCGGCGGGGTTGCGTGGACAATTTGGGAAAATTTCCCAAATTTTTTTTGAAGCACTGAGCTTAAAAAGGGGTCTGCCCCTCTGCCGACACCTCATGGTGCCATGTAGCAGCCTATGATTGGCTGCGAGGTGGAAGAGAAAATTAGAAAAATTTTCCCAAAATTTTTCCTAAGTGCTAAGGGAAAAATTCGGGCCCGCGGGCTCACCAAGGAATTTTTTCTTAATTTGTTTTTGACACTAAGGAAGAAAAACTTCAAAAAGCCATAACTTTTGATAGAGAGCTTGGTTTTGGGAAAACGAGGACTTTCTAGAAATCTCTAGACATCCTCTTTGCTTAGGGATCATTAATTTTTTATTTTGATAAATTTTAAGGGGTAAATTTCAAGAAAATGATTTGCGGGTTTTTAAAGTGTAAACTGGTAAATTTTAACTTGTGAGAATTATTCAATTTGATCTTCTTCTTCTCTCAACATGTCAAATGGACATGAAGAATCATTCTTATGTGTATTTAAGAAATATTTCAAGATTCCATTTGTCTAATTGATTTGCAATTTGAACATTTATGTTTCTTGACGGAAAAACGACTGCAAAACGATTTGAGCCCAATTTTGCTAAGTTTTCTGAGAATTTCCTTAAGTGTTTTTGTCCAATTGGATTCGTATAGGGCTTGCTACTTCAATTTAATCGTTTAATTTTTTATTTCCTTGTTACAGGTTTGAACTATGCATTTTGGATAAAATATTTTCTAGTTTTGAAAATGCAAAACAAAGATCAAATGTTAAAGGATCTATTTGCCATTTTCATCTTCCAAGTATTAGAATTCATTCCAATTCAAATCTAATACGTTTATTTGATTCAAATCAAACTATTCAAAACCCAAATGCAATTATGATTTCAAATTTTACACATTTCAAAAAACAGAGTTATGTATTTTTTTTTCTCACACGTATTTCTTCCTTTCAAACAGAGATTTCAAACAATAGTAACTTCTTTTGTAAAGGCAGAACAACATATATATTCAGTTGGAATGATTTATTTCACAAATTCTTCATTTACAATGATCAAATACAACTTACAAAGATATAATCTTTCTTTTCTTTCATTCAAAAACCGAGAACAGAGTGCATCACATTCACACTTTAAATTACAACTTTCATAACCAATACAAACCATATTTCCATCATAAAATATATTACATTATCATCCATTTCAAGTGGGAAAAATGATTTACAAAAAGAACTCTCACAAGGGACTGTCAAACTATCTTTCTTTTTTTTTTCTCAACTCCAGAATAGCAACATGCAAATCTATCATACTCCAATTTTGATCACAACAAAGTCAGGGGAAAGACAACGTTCTCCACCTAACCAATACATCCAATGAAGAGGAGAAGCCATCCTTCTTCATTGGTCCCCGAGCCCCAACCACAATGCAATAAAAGATGTGATCCAACTCATGGCAACGACAGGCTTCCACAAACACACACACAACATTTACACTATACAACATAGTCCAAAACAGAATGTAGTTTACAACTATATTAAAACATGACAAACAATACAAAGGCTTCATCAAAAAAGCCACATGAGCAAGAAACTATGGGGGATGTTGCTTATGCCTCCCAAAAGGGAAATGGATATTACTACCTGTGAACAAACCACCAATATATATATATATATATATATAAAATCCTTGACATGTCCTTATGCCTCCCCCGAGTACTTCTTATTCCTCACATTTCCTTATGTCTCCCCAACCTCTTATGACACCCCATATCGAGTAAAGAAATGCAAGATATTTCTTTGTAAGGTGGAACCCAATTCCCAACTCCCTCCACCCTTATACCTCCCTGAACACACTTATGTCTCCCACAAAATAACCCCATAGTATTCTTCTACACCATTCCTAGGCCATCTACCCAACATCCCACAAACAAGCCAAAACATTCACATATGAACATCTTTATAAACAAAAGAGAAGCATTTCCAGAGCCAAGCTCTTACCTTTCCATGATGGAGTTGTTCCACGTTTCAAAATAGAAAGCTTTATCCCAATGCAAGCAAACCAAAACAACCAAACATAAGCATGCAAAAATCTTCCCAAAACTTCTTCAAAGCAAGAGCTCCCAAAACAACAAGGAATTCACTCAAGAATGAAGTCTCCAAAGTCAAGCAACCCCAAAACAAGGCAAGCCATTCAAATTTTATAGAAGAGGGAAGGAAAAAAGATGAGGCAGAACCACGTAGGATGCCATGTCACACATCTTCAACCCCAACCCAAAAATCAATTTCATTCTCCAATACAAAATAAATAGGTGGGTGAATAATATGACAGTTTATTTACACACTCAAATCCAACCCACACCCCAAAGGACTGAAATTAAATAATATAAGAAAAGTGCAATTAAAACCTAAAATTTACCTTCTCAAAAACATTATAAAAGTCTAATCTCAACTCTCCAACCATAGGTATGGTTGGTAATTAAATTTAAGAGGTATGGGACAAGTTTAACTTTTCCCACAAGCCTCCAAAATCAACTTTCAAGGACAATTCGAATTTCCAAGAAGGTGGAGTGTTTCACACTCAAAAGTTAACTTACACATCACTTACACATCTCTTACAACACTTTAATTCAAATCCAACAACTCTATTAATTACTTTCTTGTGTCATATTTGATTTTATTTATTTTAATAGTATAATTACTCACAATATTAATACAACATTTAATAAATAAAGAAAATGGCAAATGCATCACAAAATAAACACATGCAACATTAAACAAAAGGGTCAAATAAATAAATACACATAACCCCTTGATCACATTTAAAGGTGATCCCCCCCATGGGAATCCCTAACACACAAAAACATGCACAAACAAATACTAGTTGTCATGGTGACCTTGTTGAATTCATCTAGAATTCCAATGTGGTTCGTCTCCAATTCCTCGATGTTTGTTGTGATATTTTAATCTGCAAAACACAAATACCTCCTTCGGCGTCGTGACCATATAAGAACATCCAAAATAATATAAATATAACCCCCAAAATCATTTTAGATATATGAATTACAACAACATCAAAGCAATCTAACAATACCATTTACAATTTTATCAACAACTATATCATCATCCAATAATTTCCATTTTTAGGTCTACTCACAATATCCAAATATCACATGTCCGAACAATATCCATAATATAATCATGTCAAACAATATATCATCATCAATATCCAAAATGCCTCTAATAATCATCATGCATCATAACTGAATCAAGTCAACAATAATCCATGATTTAACATCTATCATCAAACTATAATAAGGTCCATAATCAAGTCCATAATATAATCAGCAGTATCATGATTAACATCAAAAAGGTGTCAAAGGAAAGTGGGCACTACAAAATGTTTAACATTGTTTGAAGAAGTTGACATCAGGGTAAAATTTAAGAAAATTGTCTTAAAAATTTGTATAAAATATTATCACAGAAACTTAATTTTCTACGCAAATTTAAGTTTTTTTAATGAAAATGTATAAATTGAATGACGACTTTTTTTCCAATACATGGAAATAACATAATTTTAGTCGATGTTTTATATAATAGAAAAATTAAGCTTACCAGGAAAAGAAAATTTATTTCTAAGTGGAAAAACTCAATATAATTACAAAGACAAATTTTGTTGTGGTTATACACATTAATAACAAAAATGGACAACGTTTGAATGGTGAATTTTTTGTTTAATACAGGGAAATGATATCATTTTTAGCCGAATTTTTACAGATAAGAATAAATTATCTTACCTTGTAAAGCAAATTTATGCCAAATGGAAAAACTCAATATAATTACAAAGACAAAGTCCAACAGCCGTTGATTTCCGTAGTTCATGATGTTCGCATGTCTGTTAGTTTGTGTGGAGGCGATGATATTCGAGATGGTGGTTTTTCGTTTCAAATTTCATTGCCGGTTTACAATAACTATCACAACCATCATATGGTAAGTGTAATGCCACATTTTGAAACCGTGTGTCTGAAACAATGTATGTAAACTTGGTCTTTCTAGGTAGTGAAATTGGATTGGGTCTGTAATATGTATACTTTAACATATACCTCGATTTGCTATATGTTTTAATTTCACTGTATATTTCTGTTTGCTTTGAGCCTTTGAGCATGTTAGTTATATTCATATACACAATGTGTATAATGTTTTTATAAAAAAAGTCTTTTAAATGATAATTTGTGAAGTATTTGTAAGTGTCATGTATGTGGAAAACACTGCCATGATTTGGGTTTAGAAAGATGTTCTTTTTGCTTTTTGATTGCCTTTTAAGCTGTGGGCACGAGTCTTGTAAATGCAAATTCGTGAACGAGAAGTTGTGTTTTTATGGTCCAAAATCTGAACCCACTGTATTTCATATGCTTTAATTACGCCGGAGGTGTTCCCTGTCGGAATGGCCATGGTTGATTCTGACACAAGTTAGAATATAGACGGTAGAGATTGAAAGGTGGAGGATGCGTTGAAATTTCATGACCAACAATGCGTCTAGAACGACCTGTCAGAGCTGTTATTTCCTGTGCACTCCACATATTCCCTTGGTAGAAGATGGTGCAATATTTATCCATTTGGCAGTTTGTGTGGGGCAATATTTATCCTGTTTGCGGGTGACAATGTCTTTACTACGTGGAAGCTCCTACTCCGGTTGTTAAATATCCTATAGCCACTCCAACTACGATCGGTCCATCATTGTCTGGGAGAGGGAAGAGAGCACATAACATATGACCATGACAGGTGCCTTGAGGGATCATACGTGCCTCGTTCTCTGCCTCGCCATCGTCACGGATTTGCTATGCAGCGGATCCGTGGATATTACTATGCGGGTGTGGAGAAGAGGGGAAGGGAATTCACATTCATGTTTGATGGTTTTGGAGGGCCATAATGCCCCCGTCAAGTATATTTTGGCCTCTCTTGATGCCGCCGCAATGGGGTGTCTGGTCTACAACGCCAACCTAGACCATGGCATCAAGGTTTGGTGTGTTTCCTCTGAAAAAATAACGACGACTTGCGGATGCCCAACTTCTCAATTGTTACGGCGTCGCCATTTCTTCTGGTTCTGTGATACTCAATGTTGGCCTCAATATCAAAAACCAATTTCAATTATGGTACCAAAAACAAAAATTAACCCATATCGAAGTGCGTGTTATATATATTTGTGTGCTTTGTAATTGATAGATTCTTTTGGATTATTTTCTAAGTGTTAGATTTCATTACTTCCCTCATCTTGATTTGGAATTAAAAAAAAACATTTGACAACCCATGAAACATCAATTGGAAATGTGTTGACCCTACAGATTTTCATCTATTCTTCTTTCATTACAAGATCATTCTTGCTGAAGCTGTGGCCTTCCCGATGGAAGCAACAATTTTGATTTGAATTTTGGGGTACTTGAAGAAATTGGAGAACATGGACGGTCTTCGGTGGTCTAGGATACCACTGGAAAAAAAGTTGAATAGGAGGAAGTGCACTTGGATGAAGCAGAATGAAAAGTGGATGAAGAATTGGGGAATTAACATGTAGGAAAGTCCCAACACTAATGTGGATATCAAAAAGTATGTGAGAGAGAAAGTCAAAACTGTCATGTGGACGAAATAACTAGGAAGAAAAAGAGAATATTATTTCAAGAACTTTAATCCCACATGTGATCATGAACAAAATCACTATATGGAGCGGAAATAAAGTGGAAAGCTAAAATATTACTTCCCCAGTTGAAAACTAGTTTGCACCATCTCAGATGTGAAACAGGAAGATGGACAATAGCGAAAGAGGAATGGTCTAAAAGAGTTTTCCGATTTTGCAGGTCAGGGTCTATGGAAACGGAATGACATTTCCTAATGAAGTCTGTAGTATATGAGGACATTCGGAGTAGATATGCTGATTTTAAAAAAATGGAAGCTCCCACAACCCTATTTGAAGAGGATAAAATTGTTAAAAAAATAAATTACTTGACTAAAATCCATAATAGAAGGCTCCAGATTAGCAAAGAAATCGAGAAAAAGTAGAAGTAGCAGTTTTGGGCTAATTTTTTTAGTGTATTTGACATGATTTTCTTTGTTTTCGGGTCCCATAGGTTGCTTGGCCTTGTGGACGTCATTAAAATCTTTCAATTCAATTAATTGACAACTCCTCCCCATATGCATTCCATGACAATTTGTGCATTAATCTGGTTTACTATTGCACAAGATAAAGATAAAGATAAGATAACCATGATAAGATTGTCAGTGATGTGTATTTGGTTTTCACGATGCTTCAAAAAAATAATAAATTCTATTCTTATATAAAATTATGTAATTAAATGTGTGTCAATTGAGAGCTCAAGTGCATTAATGCACGCGTATTTACAATTTTTTTGAATTGAAATTAGGTATCTATTAATGTGCAAACCAATATACAATATATATGGAAGTAGTTAAATGTATCCACAAATCTTAGAAAAACCAAAATTAAAGGTCAAATAGGCTCACAAATAGGCTACCCTAAAACATATTGACGAGAAAACATGGAAGCTACATATTTTACGCCGAAAGGCATATCCCAGTTGACTACGGGTCGACTGGTTGTGACACTTTCCAAGAAATCGACCGCTTAAACGTTTCCATCGTACACAGGCTTGGATTTTGCAAGGCGTTTAGACGTTTTTAATCATTTTAGATGTCAAAATACAGCCACTTTTAAAATATGACCGTCATGATTGACATGCAAAAATATAATTTAAACGTCAAAATGACATGTATATTACAAATTTAACCGTCAGTGTATGTGTATATATATATATATATATATATATATATATATATATATATATATATATATATATATATATATTAAGAAAGTTAATAAATTAAATATTAATTCTTTTTGAGATTCATGAAAAATACAATATAAATAAAAATAGAAATTTTCAGATATGAAGAAAATAAAAATAATAAAATCTTAATATCTTATTAATGATTATGAAATAGAAACATCTATTAATTTTGACTTTCAATTAGTTTTGTTTGATTTCTTTTTTTAGTTTTATTTGATTTTTTGTTTAGTTTTTTCTATTAATTTTGTATTTGTAATTGTTTGTTTTATTGTTATTTGTTTGATTTTTTACAAATAAAGATTGGAAATTACAATTATTGCAATAAATGTGAAATTTGAGAACATGGATGTAAGAAGATATCACTCATTTTATAATTATTTATTTCAATTTATTTTTAGAAAGTCATATAAATTTATTGTTTGAATCTTGTGGATGTAAAATTTTACTCAATTATTGTATTTTATAATAGTTGTTATAAAAATAAATTTGAAGTGCATATTATATTTTGAACGTCAAATGACATCCATATACTTTTTTAGACCGTCAAAGAAAATTATTGTGACATGTAACATTGAATGTCAAAATCCAGCACTGATCGTACATGCATTGAAATTGAACGTACATAGTGTTTGTTTTGCCTGTGGCTGTTAGGTGTGAGGTTTTTTGCAAAGCCCCTACTTGAAAGACCCCAGTCACATGGCAGAAAAAATCTCCTACTCCGACCGTTAAAGCTCCTGCAGCCACTCCAACTGTAAAACTCCATCCACATCTCAATCGGTGAAACTTGAGACTTTCTAGGTGAAACTTGAGATCCGCTATGGCCATTTCTAAACATGGCCCGAAGAATCTGCTTTGTTAAGAGCTTTTGGCTACAAAGTTGCTGGAAATATGTGAGGGAAATGAAACCCCCGTCCACCAGTTCTCCGTAGACACTTTCACATGTAATGCTCAAACTCCCAACCAACGAATTCCAAATTTTGATATATACAGTTTTATACGAACAATTAGTTTGCAAATGCAATACAATAAACAAGGTTCCCAAACAATGTCTATACATTAAAATCAAATGCAACAAAAATTCACAAAAAATGAACCTGTTTCCCCAGTAATAAAAAATCACCAATGAAAAGCAATTACATATAATATATGCAACTCGTACATAAGCAGCAAAGCCAGTTAGAAAGATACGCGGATTTAAAGTCCTAGATTTCATACGCATTCATTGAAAAGCACCAAACAATTTCTTCTAAGTTTTTTGATGTTGAAAGTAGATTCAAGCTTTATAAATGTATTATTATCAAACATTCCACTTCTTTGCTGGATCAGTCACGAGTATTCTTTCACGCAGGGGGCATCCACATGCTCTCAAGTCTTCCTTGATTAGAAGAATGTATGATGTATTGTTTAGCCGTTGGGCCAGTCGATAAGGATGGCGGTGACATTGGCACTTGAGGCATTAACTATGCTGACCCAAGTTAACGTGTGATTGGATAGTTGCAGCAGTAAGGAAAATAAACCGAATGTTTTGGGGAACTGTGCTGAATGGAGCTCTCACCAAAGCCATCCTAAAATCAGTACCCATTAAGGGCTAAACCAACCTTGCACATGGACATAAATATGTAACCCTAATATCTCCTTATTTATTATATATAAATTGTTTGATCTGGATCTATATATGTGTATGAAGGGGTTTGCTTGACTTAGAGAGAAAATAATGCCTGCCGCTATTTTGTTCGTTGTATGCAAAAAGAGAAGAAGAAGATTGAGGATTAGGAGGCACATCATTAGGGCGCTTTTCCTGGCTATATTGATTTTGTTTATTCTGCTTCAAAACACTCATGCTACGTGCACTGTGACCTTTGCAACACCATTCTCACAGTAGTGTGGGATGGATGGCATAGGGCACATAGTGGGGTTATCTGATTAATCACAGGCTTCTATTATTCATAATCAAAATCGAGTTGAAGTGCAGGGTCACCACAATCACTATTCCTTCCTTTGAAACGATATCCAAACACATAACTCCTACATTTAACAATTGACAAGCTCCACATGAAAAAGCGACCCATAACATTAACTATGTGAAGATTAGATTGAAATGATGAAAATGGAATGGATGAAGTGGTAGCGCTTCTATTTCCAAAATAGTACAATCTGAAGAGAAAATAACGTAGAAATCTAGTGCCTTTATTTGAACGAAAAGTTGAAGAGCAACTTAATATCACAAGAGAGCCTGACCATGATGAAAACTACAACAAAAATAACAAAGTGAATTTTCTAATTTTGGTGTGTGGGATTGAATTTACAAGTTTATATGAGGTTTAATTGACCGTCGCTTGTTAAATTCCACTTCAAAATCGAACACTATCATAGACTTTTGATCTTTGTGTGGATTAAATTTATATTTAGATAAGAGGAGGTTCAACGCATTAACAAAATGCTTATTTTGGAGATGTTGGTAATATTTATACATGAAATAATATCAATGTCATTATGCTGAAAGCGTTCCCTATTAGAATCGAGGGTGGTTTAAAATGTGCATTGGAAAGATTGGAGTTTGAGGGGACGTGTTGAGATCCGAAGGTGGTGTTATCTCCGGTTCCGACAACGTAAACTGCTCCACGTGAACACGTTGTCTCCCTATTTCCTACAGACCATACCACCAATACATTTGGAAACCATGTATGGACATTCATGACTTTATCAAACGGTTTCATTGAAATATGTTGTAAGAGGAGTCATCGATGGTTGCAGTTTGGATTTAATCTCCACATTGTTTCTTTGCACGTTTTCGTTATCAGAATGCAAACATTGCGAAGGTCTGTTGGATGGATGGTGGTGCATCAACGATTTTTTGTCAGACTTTGGCATTTTCATCACGTTGGATGCTGCCCAGCTCCAAGGCGGTATGCTATTCCATCCAAAGAGAATATCCTCCATCCCTTTAGAAAAAAGGGCATAAATTTGAGGCGAATGTAGATAAACGATCCTCAATCTAAAACATTTATTAACCATTTACGATTTTCCTCAATTTTTCAGTTCATCCCATTTGAACATATATTGCACTCAAAAAAATTATGCTACATGTTATCCCAATTTTGCCCCCCAGAAATTGATCAAACACGACCCCGCACAGAAGAAAATTGGAAGTGTCGGCTCTGTCCTGTGAGCTCGGAATTGATCCCAAATATGAGGAGCAGGCGGGCTCGACAATGAAGGATCAAACAATTTCAAAGGAGGAAGGAGGACAGAGGCTCGCAGGAGAAGATTGAAGAAAGGGCTTGAAGTTTTCAAACTTCACATGCGAGTCTACTCAGGGAAAATAAATGGACTCATGGAAGGTGCCACATGTCAGCTAAGTGCACCTTCAAAGGTCGAAGCCAAAGGTGGTTTCCCAAACAAGCGTCAGCTCTCCACATGTCTAGGGTCCAACAATTGTTGCTAAATGGGTAGAAGGCCTGAATCACCTAAGTATAGAGCAAATCCGTGGAAGGTTCCACATGCCTCAACAGTGGAACTCTAAAGGTCAAGCCTAAAAGGTAGTCTCCAAATGTGTGCCAACCCTCCACATGTTCAGGGTCTAGAAAGGGTCTCATCGGTAGTTGAAAATTCTAAATAGTGTAGAGCCATCGAAAGGTGCCACGTGTCCACTCCAAGCATCTTCAAAGGAAAAATATGGAGGCAGGTCCCAAACATGCGCCAGTTCTCCACATGTCCAATCGGCAGTTGAAAATTCGTAGACCCTCGGAAGGATCCACATGCCTCAATGGTGTAACTTCAGGGGTAGGGCCCAAGTGGTAGCCTCCAAAAAAGTGCAAGCTCGCCACGTGGTTAGAGTCAAAAAGGGGGGGAAAACTGGCCATTGAATCGAATAAGTAAAGAAGGGCCGACGGAAGCCTCCACGCGTCATATCAGCACTCTTTCAAAATTAAAATTCAGGGGTAGGTCTCAAACATGCACAAGCCCGCCACGTGGTCAGAATCAAAAAATGATCTCATCGGCCATTGAAAAAGTCACAAAGCCTTGGGAAGAGACATGTGTCCCAACGATGCAACTTAAAGGGAATGATCCAAAATGGAGACCCCAAACAAGCGCAATCTCGCCACATGGCCAGATGTCAAAAAGGGGGTAGAGTCAGCTGTTGAATTGGTTAAGTATAAAGGAGTGATTGGAAGCCTCCACAAGTCTCATCGGTGCAAATTCAAAGTTAAAAACCGGAGTCAGACCCCAAACGAGCATGAAGCTTCCACGTGTCTCATCCGCGCAACTTCAAAATCAAAATCTAGGGGAAGTTTCCAAATGAGCGCAAAGCCTCCACATGTCTTGAGTTAGGCATAGTGTCTCTGCCAACAGGAGGGACTTAGGGAAAAACACAAAGAAACAGAGAAAATCCACGGAAGGATTCACGTGTCTCTTTGGCACTCTTTCAAGAGATGAATCCAAAATTGGTCCCCAGACATACAGTGTCTCTCCACGTGTCTCGGGTTAGGCAGAGTGTCTCCGCCAACAGGAGGGACTTAGGTAAAACATAGAGGAACCCATAGAAGTGGCCACGTGTCAGTCCAATGTAAATTTAAGAGAAAGAAGAGGGGGGCTAAATATTCAACACGCATGGGGCTACCATGTGGACCCTATATGGGAAGACTCATTCACATATTGCGAGCCCACATTAAGTGCCTGAACCTTGACCTTCAGGCAGCCATAACTTTCGACCAGGAGCTTAGTTTTGAGTGGGAAAGGACATTTTGGAAAGCTCTCGGCACCTTCTACCCACCTTCCACCATTAATGATCCAATCTTCCATTTTTTAGGCTGTCAAGTCTCCCACCTGCCACCATGATGAAGAATGGTCCTCCCTTCTTGCCCAGCAAGGAACAACACATGGGGGCATGGGTCTTGCAGTAAAGCCCATCATTGTTACAGGTGGATTTCAATCTTTTTGGAGTGGTTGGAGTAGGGATTCAATTCTCTTCTGAATTTTCCCTCTCTCCTTCTCTCATTCTTCTATATATTGTAAAGGAGGGGCATTTTTCTAAAGGTTGGTCATTGTTTCTCTCCTGCCCCCCTCTCTCTTTCTTCCTTAGGGTAGAATGTGGAGTCTAAGCCTCCTCTCTTGGCTCTGTAATGGCATTTTCTTACCTCTTTCCCACTGATGATGTACTGTGTGAACTCATGGAGCAATAAAATATGTTTTTTGATGCATTTTGTCCATCCTTCCTTATTTTATTGTCTCTTCTTACCTCTCATCATTACAGGGTATATTGTGCATACTTCTGATGTCTATTGCAGGTTTTGAGAGCTGTGTTTAATGGGTTTGAAGTGGTGTTCTGTGTGAAATTTATCTTTAGTATGTGATGCATCTTGTCCATCCTCTCCATTACTCACCTCTCTCCATTTCAGGAAGTTGGATTTGTTATTAGCCACTTCCTTTTCTGGTGTATCACTGCTTAGTGTAGGATCTTCTTTTATGTATTTCTCTCTCTCCATGTCTCCTTGGAAGGTTATATTAGGATTAGATAGTTTTCATGCACTAGAGTAGCTTGTGGCAGGTAGTTTAGGAAGAAGAAGTCAACTTTCTCTGGAGGGCCATCTCAAGTCCACAAGTCCCACAACTTGAGAGATGGCCCAATGTTATGTTCAATCACACCAATGCCCCACTCAGATTTTGAGGCCATTCGATGGTGCTGTGATTTTTCATCAACAGTTTTGGCATGCCATCGGTGGGACAGGTTTGAAGCACCTTACCACTTCATTTCATCAAGTTGATGCATTCTTGGTGAGATTTAGCCTTTTGAGGCACATGCAAAGCACATATGGTGACTCCTTCTGGTCAAAAACCCATTCTCTAAGTTGCAAACCTTCTTCCCATCCATTTCCACCCACTATTCTTTCCACAACTTTCATCTTCTTCCATCCCATGAAGTTTTGCAATCATGACTTCATTCCAATCTTGGAATCCACACTTACAGCAACAAGCAGTCCTCCAATGTATTTCTCAACTCCTCCAGATCAGTGTTATGAGCAAATCCAAAATCACTATGGCTACCCCTATGAGCAGTACCAAGATCAGTTCGGTTATGGAACCTGCCAAGAGGGATATGCATGCAATGAAATCAACTACATGGAGAATGCTATTTTGCATGAGAAGATTCAAAAAATGGAGGCACGCATGTTGCAATCAAGGGCCATAGCTCAAATGAAAACATTCAGAATTGGTCCTATAGGGTTCCTTGTCCATGGGTCGGCCCTATGCCAAGACATTTCAGCCCGCAAGAGAGGCTTGACTTCATGATTTGAGATACTATCTCAACTTGCACATTGGACCGAGGAAATAGATGCCTACAAACTGGGTGTCAGTGAACCTTGTCAATGGGCAAGTCCTGCACCATCATCTAGTTATTTCCTCTCCATTCCCCAAGCAACACCATCTCAACCTGGGATTCAATTTCCAAGCTTCCCATATGCTGCCCCAAGTGTTGATTTCCCTTCTCTATCTTCTAGTCTCCCATCCTGTCTCAATTCCTCTGCCCTTTTCCCTTCTAAGTCCAAATCCCCTCCACAAGAGCCAAAAACAATGCCTTCCCCTCCACCAAAAACAAGGAAATAACTAGTGGAGACCCCACCCACCACTCCTCCTACTTTCTCGAGTCCATGTCAAGAAGAGACTCAAAAATCCAGTCAAGGAGAGAAACAAGAAGAAGAGCCAGCCAAAGAAGAGATGATTAGAATCTTGGTAAGCTTGGATTTTAGATTCAGAATTATAAAGATTCCCTTGTTGGTTAAGCCCATGGAGGAGGCTGGGGTCAAGCCACAAGTGGTGGAAGCTTCATACTGTAGCACCAGCATGTGAGAAGAAGGATATACTCCAAATCCAAAAGAAGAGGAGTTCATTTCGGATGTAGAGGAGAACCATATGGTTTCAGAGGCTCCAAGTGTGGAGCAGGCCACAGAAGAACCTTCAGTTCTTCCTCCCACATCATCCCCTTCAAGCTCTGGTGTTGAAGAAGATTTTGAGATTTCAAACTTCATGTTTGAGGAAGAGGGGAACCATGGTGAGAAAATTATAGATCCGAAGGACACCATGGAGGAGGTCAAACATACGCAGCAGGACAACGAAGAGGCAGATTATCTGTCTGACTTGGAGAATTATCTTGATGGAGAGGATCTCAAGGAGATCATATCATTTTCTCCCCCATCATCCACCTTCCAAGAACATGATTCTGTTGCCATGGTGGACAGCCTCCAAGGAACAACATCCTGCATCTCACAACGACCCTCTGGAACCAAGGTTGGAGGATCATAATGTTACATGTTCTTCTCAGGAGGAGGAAGGAAAAAAGCATTAGGATCCCATCTCTCCCACACCATCCACCCAAAAAGGTATGCGAGAATACTTCATCCTTGGAGTTGAAAATTCAGAACCATGGGCACATTCAAGGGACCAGTCTGTGCCAAATTAGGTACTTGGCTTCATTGGATCCAAGGGAGAAGTTGCAACCAGTCATGCTCGTTTCAGAGCATGTGGTTGAGCTACAAAGCACCAAAGGTCAGCAACAAATGCCTCTTCACAAATGCAGAACAACTCCAGGAGGTGTACATTCTATTTTTTGACACTTTGAGGAGGGGGAAAACACCATCTGTGAGGTGGTTTGTTACTCTCATTTCCAACCATGTTCAGTGCCAAATCAACTACAAGGTCACAATTTATGAGAAAGGGGAGCTACTTCTCCCTGCCAGTTGCAGGATTTGTTTGAGTCCCCTTTGCTTTCAGTTAGTGTAGGAGTAGGTAGGTTTTCTTTCAGCAAAGGAAGTGCTTTTCACACTCTACATATCCCACTTGGGGTGTGTATGATTTAATAGTTTTGTACATAAGTGGTGTTTTTTCTCCAGAGGTGTTTCAGTTTTACAGCAAAGAGACCCATAGTTTCCTATAACATTGTACAGTTCGAAATGAAACCTCCAGAGGTAAAATAGTGTTGTAGCAGTGGCATTAGGAACAGGTGAAGGCCCCAGGTCAAGACAATTTTCTACTCTCATAACCTCATTTCTAATATTTTCTTATGAAAATTGAGAGTGCGAACAGTGGGGCAGGCTTCAGGGTCACTGAGTGTAAGCAGTCAGGGCTCATGGTTTCAGGGAAAAGATCAGTACTAGGACCTCATTCATGACTCCATGCCCAATTTATACTTCTGAGGCTACTAGTCTCTTCATCTAGCAGGCAGATGTCCCCATGGGTCACCAGACTGTTATCTCAAATTTTCCCCCCTAGAAAAATTGATCAAACATGACCTTGCATAAGAAAATCAAAAGGGTCATTTCAATCTAGTGGGCTCACAATCAATCCCAAATCTGAGGGGTAGGCGGGCTCGCCAATGGAGGATCAAAGTGAACGTCAAAGGAGGAAGGATGCCAGAGGTTCAAGGAGAAGATTAAAGAAAGGGCTTGAATTTTTTAGACTTAGCATGCGAGTCGACTTGAGAGCGTAAAGCAACGGACTCATGAAAGGTGCCATGTGCCACCTCAACGCACCTTCAAGGGTCAAATCCAGAATGCGGTTTCCCAAACAAGCATCAACTCTCAATGTGTCTAGGGTCCACATGCAGTTGTTCCTAAATGGGTAGCATACCTGAATCAGCTAAGTATAGATCAAAAAGCCACTGAAGGTGCCACGTGTTACCTCAATGGTGCAAATTTCACAAAAAGGTCAAGCCCATAAGGCAGTCTCCAAATGTGCGCTAGCCCTCCATGTGTCCAAGGTCTAGAAAGGGTGTCATTGGTACCATTGAAAAGTCTAAACAGTGGCAAAGCCAGCAGAAGGTTCCACGTGTCAACTCGGCGCAATCTTCAAAGGTCAAAATCTAGAGGCAGAGTCCCAAATGTATACCATCTCTCCACATGTCCAATTGGTGGTTGAAAATTCACAGACCCTCGGAAGGTACCACGTGCCTCAACGGTGTAACTTTAGGGGTACGTGTCTCAATGGTGCACCTTCAAAGGTCAAAGCCCAGAGGGCAATTATCCAAACAAGCATAGGCCTCATCACATGGTCCCAAGTAAAAAAAGGGGGTAGAACCATCCATTGTTAAATCAACTAAGTAAAGAAGGGCCCACAGAAGCCTCCACGCATCATATCGATGCTCTTTCAAAAGAAAAATTTGGGGGTAGGTCTCAAATATGCGCCAGCCCACCACGTGGTCAAAATCAGAAAATGGTCTCATTAGTCATTGAAAAATTCACAGAGCCGTGGGAAGATCCATGTGTCCCAACTTTGACGCAACTTCAAGGGTGCGATCCAAAATGGTGACCCCAAACAATCTCAAGCTCGGCCACGTGGCCAAAAGTCAAAAAGAGGGCAAAGCCGGCCATTGAATCGGCTAAGTATCGGAAGGATGCTGAATGAAATCCTCCACTGTGTTAGCTCATTAGCGTACAACTTCAAAGTTAAAAATTTGAAAGAAAACCCCAAATGAGTGTGCCAACTCACCATGTGTCTCATCCACGTAGCTTCAAAAGTAAAAATCTACACACAATTTTCAAAGGGGCGCAAAGCCTCAACGTTTCTAGGGTCAGGCACATATGCCTCCGCTAACAAGAGGGTCTCAGGCCAAAACACAAAGAAATAGAGAAAAGTCAGTAGAAGGAGCCACGTGTCTCTTTGCCACTTTTGCAAGAGGTGAATCAAAAAGCATGGTCCCCATACATGCGCCCAGCTCTCCACATGTCTTGGGTCAGACAGAGTGTCTTCACCAAGAGGAGGTACATAGATAGAATACAGAGGAGCCCAGCAGAAGCCACCACCTGTTAGTTCGGTCGACGTATCTTCAGGAGTGAGAAGAGGAGGTGGAAAAATCTTCAAGAATTCCCAAGGCTGCCATGTAGGACCCTGCACTGGGTATGGACTCTTTTGCAATATTGTGAGGTCACGTTAAGTGTCCAACCCTCGATCTTCAAACAACCATAAATTTTGATCTAGGAGCTTAGTAGATTCAAGCAAGAGAGGATGTTTTGAAAATCTCTCAGTGCTAAATTGCTCACCACACTTGCCACCATTAATGTTTCAGTATGCCATTTTCGAGGCTATTAAGTCTCCCACCTACCACCATGGTGAATAATTTTCCTCCCTTCTTGCCTAGCAAAGAACAACACATGGGGGCATTGGTCTTGTAGTAAAACCCATCACTATTACAGGTGGATTTCAATGCTTTCGGGAATGGTTGGAGTAGCTAGATTTAATGCTCTTTTCAGGGGTGGTTAAAGATTAGGATTCGAACTCATCCCTCCTCTCCTTCTCTCATTATTCCTATATATTATAAAGGAGGGGCATTTTTCTAAAGGGTTGGTCATCTGTTGTCTCTTCTACCCCCCTCTCTCTTTCTTCCATAGGGTACAATTTGGAATCTAATCCTCCTCTCACAGATCTATAATGGAATTTCCTTGCCCCTTTCCCACTGATTATGTATTGTGTGAACTCATGTAGTAATAAATTATGTTTTGTGATGCATTTTTTCCATCCTTTCTTATTTTATTGCCTCTTCTTGCCTCTCATCATTGTAAGGTATATTGTGCATACTTCTGATGTGTATTGTAAGTTTTGAGAACTGTGTTTAATGGGTTTGAAGTGGTTTTCTGTGTGAAATTTATCTCTGGTCTATGGTGCACCTTGTCCACCCTCTCCTTTTCTCACCTCTCTCCATTTTAGGGAGCTGAGATTGTGACCAGCCACTTCCTTTTCTGGTGTATTACCTCTTAGTGTAGGCCCTATTTTATGCATTTTTCTTTCTCTCCCTATCTCCTTGGAAGGTTAGAATAGGATTAAATAGTTTTCCTATACTAGAGTAGCGTGTGGCAGGTAGTTTAGGAAGAAGAAGCCAACTTTCTCCGGAGGACCATCTCAACTCCGCGAGTCCCACAACTTGAGAGATGGTCTAATGTTGTGTAGTCACACTGGATGTCCCACTCAGATCTGAGGCTATTTGGGGGGTGTTGTGATTTTGCATCAACATTACCAAGATAAAGAAAATTTAGTGGAACACAATGCACTGCTCCTCCCTCATACCTCATCTTCTTTTCCCCCCATCCTCTCCCTCTGATTTTCTTCCTTAAGTTTTAATTCTTCGCTCTATCCCCTTTAGCATTCCCATCATACATTTCACGTACAATTTTTAGTAATATATTATCAAGGAAAATTTGGTTGAGATATATTTCCATGCATATTCAAGTGTAGTTAAACAATCCCAACTCTAGGTGCTAGATGTTTGATTTAATAAATTTTACCCAAAAAATTTCAAATACTTTCCAACACTTAAAAATGAAAGGGTAGATTGGGAAGACGAACCCGTAACAACATTTTGGAAATTAGAATTGTGTTGGATTAAAGCCACAAAACCATGTAGCTAAAAAAATTCCCCGCTCTGCCCGAGAACCATTTGAGATCCTTCCATTGAAAGCAATTGTACAATAGACTGGTCCATTTTTGTGCAGAGCTATTGAAACCATTAAACTTGCAAATAACTGTACATCACTGATAGTGCTGACGAAAAATGGTCCTTGACTCCCATTAATAATCTTATCACATCTTATTTGACAATCTTGCAATTGGTAAGAATCTTGCTTAAATTTCTCCTTAGGAAATAGATCAGCAAAGCATGGTGAAGACTGTACGAGCTTCTTATTTGTTATTTAAAAAAAATGAAAACAAAGAATGTGTACATATGATTCACGCTGGAATTTGTTTTTACATGGAGTGTTTAGTTAAATTTTTATTTCTATATAATTACAATCAAAAGTAATTTTGTTTTGGACTTTCGTAGTTTCAGCCAACTTTCGAACATATTTAATTTGATTTGATTTTTTAAATATTCTAACTAGAATTGGAAATGTGATTAAATGTTTCAATTTACTCTTAATTTTCTATGTCTTATTATATGAGTTGATTTGAAAATGTTCATTTGTTACAATTTTGTGACTATGTAATTGTTTAGTTTAATTTTAATTTTTATATTATAATTAAAATAAAAAATGATTTATTTAGTTTGGATGAACTCTATTGAAATGATTTGGTAATTTTTGTTCTTACAAAACATAATTATATTTAATGTGATTTGAAATTGTTGATAATTTTGAATTGAATTGAAAAATGTCGTTATTAGAATTTTGTGACTATGCAAATGTTTAGCTTAGATTAATATTTGTGTTTATTAGTATATTGTGTTGAACTGACAATGTCCAAATACAATTTTATGGAAATGCAAAATTTTTTAGTTTAGTTTTTTATTTTTATATACAAAATGTTGAAAAAAAAATAAAAAAATTGAAACAATTAAATTTATATTTCAGATAATAAATATTCTTATAGTGGATATTAACTTCAAAATTGATATTGGTTAATTAGAAAGTGAAGTGATTTTGTTTCGATATGAATTTACTACACTAAAATGATTTAGTGGCTTCCATTCTAAAGAATTGTAGACATGTTTGATTTGATTTGAATTTGTTAATATATTGAGTTGAATTGAAAGGCTCACTTTCTATAATTTAGTGACTATGCAAGTGATTTTAATTTTTTTATTATATTTATTGATATATTGAGTTGAACTGAAAATATCACTTATCACAGTTTTGTGACTATACACGTTTCTAGTTGAATTTTATTTTTTTTATAGAAAAATGTAAAATAAAAAATAGAAAAATATGAAATAGAATGATTGAACTTTTGTTGATCATTCACCATCAATCACATCATCCATCTATTGTATTGTATACATGATACAACTGAGATCAATCAACATAACATATTAACTTCGAAACTAATATTCGTTTATGAGTAAGCATCTTTGATTTTCTAAAAGAAATTTATCATATTTGTGTTCAATGAAAAGTTGCAAAAGCCATGGAATTGGGGTAAGAATCTCTAAAGAAACCCCAAAGGCTTTTAACAATCTGATCAATGGACCATGTGATAAGAAATGAGCAAGGGTTTCTTCTTTGCATACATTAATTTGAAGCAAACAAGCAAATTAAGCAAATGAAACTAAACTCTATTCTTTGAAAGCTTGAAATAATGAACCTAAGAGGATCTAAGCATTCAGTTATGTGTTCTAAGAGAAAGAGATATCCCCATTAATGGCTTCAAGGCCAATGGTTCTTCCCTTTTACTCCATATTTATGCTATGAAATACACAAGCAAATGCTACTAGCTCAATGGGAGAAAATGAAATACAATCTAAAGCCTAAACAAAATACTATAATATGTGCTAGGAAGAAGAGAGAATTCTTAAAAAAAGAGGGAGGGGGTCTAGCCTTATTTATAGTTTTCTATTTTGGAAAATGGGAGATTTGGTGCATGTGGGACAAATGCTAAAGTCCAAAAAACACTTTTAGCAAGTCAATGTATGATTTGACTATGTTTTAGAAGAGACTGACCATGGTTAGAGGGTAATTAATCTTACTGAGAGAGAAATTAGGTTTCTGAAGGACTTCTAAAAGGCTTAATCAATCCAACGAAGTGGATTGATACTCTAGAGAGCTAATAAAGGTGGTAAAGAAGGGAATATTAGCCAAGAAGAGGTTACTATAACCTATTTAGTTTATAAGAGGAAATACAACCAACAAAGTGTCGTAAGGGGGGAGTTCGATAGATTTAACTGACAAAGTGTTGTACATTTGTAAGGGGAATAATAGTTAGTGTAATATTATGAATAATAATACATTGATCAAACTACAGGTGTCTACATTTTCCCTTCTTTGGGGTGATGTAAGCTATGTCACTTCAAAGAAAGTAGACAAATGTAAACAAGTAGAATTTTTTTGAAGGGGTAGAAGAAAAATTAATAGGATGTAGGGTGCCCCCTCGAGTGTCGATGGGGTGATGAAGAAACTCGATCGGTGATAAAAAAAAAGAAAACAATAGAAAGAAAAGTGCACAGAGAAGATGATAAACAAGAAGAAAAAAGGGAAATTTGAGCTATCCACAAATCAGTTGCTATCAATATATAATCATCATAATGCTTAGAATTCTCCTCATCGGTCCTTATTAAAATGTGAGCATGCGATGGAAAAGTAAAATGACATAAAAATCCAAGATACAAACAATTGTCTTGTGCTAAAAATGACAAAATCCATGCAACATACATGAATGCAATACAATATGAGAAATAAACAATATCTCTCTAATAGGGAAATATGTACAATCACACACACTTAAACCAACAATGTTTAAGATAGTTGCACAAATATTTTGTTATCAAGATGGATTTCTAAATGTTTTGATAAAATGACTAGGGTGAAGAATTATGCCTTAAGCAAGGTGTATTATGCAAGGGGAAAGAATGGGAGGACACTTGGGTTCAGTGAAAAAGCAATGTGCCTGATGAAAATAGTACTAGGCAACTGATAGTGCCCCAGGGTACAGAAGAAGCAAGTAACATAGCTTGTGTAGGTGATTTGAAGATTTAGATGATGCGAGAGTCGTTTCAAAATGTTTGAAAACATCAACAAGATATGGGATGAGTGTCATGTGATAGACATAGAGTTCCGTTGTAGATGATCGATTTTACCAAGTTTTAAGCTATTTTTGGGGTATTTCAATGTTTTGATTTTGTAAATATTTTTATGAATTTTTTTATTTAAAAGATTTTTTGATCGGTTAGAAGATTTTTTAAAAGATTAAAGATTTTTTAAAAGTATGCGCAAGGGTGAGTAGTGGGAAGGTGAGGCTGTCAGAGAGCTAGAATATATTCCCACAAGAAGGAAGACGGGTAGTGAATAATTTCTTTAAAATAAATTAATAAATAATTATCACAATGAGGGAAAATACATGAAAAATAGAGGAAAAATAGAGGAAAAGGAGGGAACAGGTGCTTGAAAGGTTCGTAAATTATTTTAGTGTGACAGAGAAGTAACCATAGGGTGGCATGAAGTGCCCCAACATGTGAAAATTAGAAAAAATAATTATTTTAATACAAAAATAATTATCATAGCGGATAGAAGAATGTTAGAATGATCACGACGGAGAAAACATGCCCCAGGGGCATCGCGATGGGTTAATATACCCACCCAGGTTCGGTAAATCAATCATGACCAATTCATTTCTACCAGAGTCTTTGCGAATTTTTTGAGCGAGAGTGACAGCCCTGGAGTGAGATGGCGAGAATACCGACCAGGAGGAGACACGTAGATTGCATATGGGAATTCATGTGAGACCCAGCGGATGGACCTTACATGAGTGGCCTATCCATTCTAGTTAATTACACATTTATTGCATTTTTAGGGTTTTATTAGGGTAGGTAGGATCGATTTTGACACATGCGCGTGTGTGTATGTGTTGGTTTGAAGGGTACATGCATGCATATGCGTCAAAATGAATAGGGACTTGTATGTGCATCCGTAAAAAAAGTGGATACGTGCACACGTACCCATTGGGAGGGAAATTAGTGTTAGAGGGGCGCATTTGTGTTGAGTGAGGAAAGAACATGCACACATATGCATGTGTGTCAAGGTAAGCGCGTAGGCGTTACACTGGATGTGTATACGCATTTTGTGTGGCTTGCGGCGTAGAGGGAAAAAAAGATTAGAGGGTGCGTACGTGTCGATAAGGGTGCACAGGTGCCAAAAGGGGCGCGTAGGCACTAGAAGGAAGGGGGGAAACAATTTTCTAGTAAAATAGCCAAGTATAGAAGAAAATAGACCTGATTAGTGTAGAGGAAAAGGATAATTAGTAAGTTAGATCATTCAAAGAAGCATTTTTCCTTAGAAAAATAGATGGAAGCAAGTAAGTGTCTAACACTTGTGTTGATTTTATAGTGTATACTACCCGTTCTCCAGAATCGCGAGTGCTATAGTCGGTTAGCAGTGATAGAGGCACTGTTTGATGATAATGATAGAGTGACCCTAGAGAGCCTCCTATATGTGATGGGATTGAATCATGTGGCCAAGATGCCACAGATTACATTAGATCATGGCCTCTTGACAACCATAACATAGTGATGGCATAACAAGAATCAGTGTTTCCAGCTTATGACTGGGGAGATTACCATTACTTTGGAGGATGTATGGTGTATTATGCGGGTCCTGATTCAGGGTCAGCTTATCAAAACTACGAGTTGTTAGACCGACATTCAATGATATATCGTGGAGTCATTCGGCATCCCGACAATACCACGACATGGGATGTTTATCATATTATCATGATGTATTGATGATCCAAAGCTTGACTGAGTAGTGGTCTACATGATAGCCTTTTTCAGTGGAGTCTTACTCCCTGACAAGACTGGTGCTTCATTTCCGCTCGGACTCCTTGGAGTGATTCATGGTTTGGTAGAGGGAGAGACCTACTACTGGGGTCAGTGTATTTTAGTGCATCTATACTGGGACCTTCACTTGATTACTTACTACCGTCAGAAGACGGTAGGACTCGCTCGTTTGCTATAGATTTGGGTGTGGGACCACATTGCCATTAGTTGCCCCTTAGGGGTTTTGAGAGTTCGGGCTCCCGACGAGCCTTCTACGATGGGTTGGGTCCCGACAGGGGACGATGTGCGACCATACATGGGGGATGCATACCACTATCGGCGTGAGTTGGATGAGCTGCGGTAGGCTTCCATGGTTTGGAGGCCTTATAGACATTTCCAGTGGCCTGAGGATGGTTTAGAGCTCAGCATTGCCAGAGTAGAGAACTTTATCTTAGATAGCCGCAACTATATTTGGGAGCTATATAGGGTAGATCGGTGTTAGAGGTAATTTGGCATTACCTAGGATGTTCTTGGGCTAGATAGATGGTATGCTCACAGAGCCTAAGAGAATTTTGATATGGGTCCACAGATCACTTGAGATAGAGCACTGACTAGTTTTCGACAGGTGGTACATGCTATGTTGGTGCCACTGAGACAAATTAGATATCTAGGCACTACACTCGAGTATGGACCAAGGTATCATGGTGTGCTTCCATACCGTTTGACTGTTTTTAGAGCAACGTATAACGCCAGTGTGAGAGCCCCTCTAGTGGGGCCTCCTAGTGGTGGCGAGGGTGGAGTTATTGGTGGTTCTGATAGTGACGATGAAGATGATGATGATGGTGGGCCCGACTCACACCGGTATGTCAGGGGCAGGGGATAGGGTCCAACATCGTAGTAACCACAGGGACAGGGCCCCAGGCCTAGGCTGAGACAGGTTTTCAAGGTAGTTGATATAGAGTTTCCCCCAATGGGAATTCCAGTGGGGATATACACCCCTCTCCAGCAGGTACTTCCAGAGCAGGGCCCACCACCTGATGTTCTAGAGGGTAGCGGTGATGGTGGGCAGCTGGCTACCCTTCAGCAGTAGTTACAGGCAGCTATGGCTATCCAATTACAGGTTTCTAGAGAGAGAGATGTAGCCAGGGCATAGGTACAGGGTCTTATAGTAGAGTGAGATCAGGCATAGGCTTAGGTGCATATTTTGACCGTGGAGAGAGATTAAGCCAGGACACAAGCCTCACAGGGAAGTGATAGTATTTTATGGTAGAGTTGGATTCATGAGATGGCCACGTAGGGGGATTAGATATTGAGCCTTTTGAATCAGTCTCAGACTTAGGTGCAGTTGGTTGTTGCTCAGAGGGACCATGCCTAGACACAATCACGAGGCTACCTTAGACAGAGAGATCAGGCATGATCCCAGGTGCAGGCTATTACTGAAGATAGAGATTAAGAGGCCGCTACCTCTAGGTAGGCTCAGGCTGATATTGGTAGGGTGACAGGTGAGTGTGATGCCACCCTACAGGTAACCATTGCTTCTAGGGATGCTGATTTGATATGGGATGCTATGAGATTCGGCGGGGAGGCCCTATATTATAGGTCTGCCTACTTCAGGGTAGTCCCACTAGAGCAGCAAGTTGCTCCCTTTGATTAGTCAGATGCAAGCGTGATAGACTATAGGTCACGGTGATCAGGCCATTCAGTTAGATCAGTTCAACAGCCCATTGCAGAGCAGTTGGCTTGACAACAGCCAGCCAGACAGTAGGGTGGTACCCCTGGTGTAGGTCCATCACATCCACCTCTCTTCTGTGCAACTAGGTCATGGACCCGGGAGCCCCGGTGAGGGCGAGAGTTGTGGTTGAGCTCTTTAATTTTTCCTATTGTACAGATGTACTTGTATACATGCTTCTTATGAAGGCTGATTTTGATGTATAGCTATATGTACTATTGTTTTGATGACGCCTCATCGATGAAGGCTCGATTATTTTTTATGCATGCCCATTTTAGATGGCATATTGTATCGATGATGTATATTTTGAGCAATGACTTGGACATTTATACATGTATTATATGGACATTTTGATATACTATACTGTGATTATGCTTTGCATGAGCATTGATTATGATGTATGATTTCCCTTTCTTCTATGTATGTGAAAGACTTTGGATTTAGAAATGTGTATGTTTCATGCTTTCATATTGATGATGTAGATGTAGATAGCACCACATGGTTTTTATATTTATGAGATGTTTCAGAGTTTTTATTCTAGCACTTGGGATGATACTAGATGATATTTGGTGTGGGGGGGATAGATTTGTGATTATGCGCAACCCCTCTTACCCCCATTGATGATACGATATGTGATGATTAGCTTAGCATACATGCATGATGTAGTACTTAGCATTTTTGTATATATGATGTAGTGAATGATGTTAGAAATGTGATGAAATGATAGATGGTAGATGTGATAACAAACAACTGTGTAAAATATACAAGCAAAAGTTAACAAAACTAAACAAATATACACATTTAAACAACACAACAAAATACAACCTAAATGAACACATGTAAAAGCTAGCAAGAGATTAAAGTGGTACTACAATCTAAGCAAGTAAAATGAATTCTAAAAGATGCACATACCAAGCAAAGAAAACTACAATAATATTTTACAAGTATGAGAGTTCCTAAATGAATGCAATGCCATACACAATCAAATCAAACAAGATTCAATATAAGGTAAGCAAATGAACTTATTCAAAGAACAAACAATTCAACAGACTAAGTACATCAAGACTATACAAACCAACAACTAAAAGAAATCTAAAGCATTACCTTGTTTTTGCGGGACAACATTGATATATTTTCTAATGTTTTTGGGTTTATCTAAAAAGATAAGTTTTTACAGCTGCTGTCTTCATTGTTGTCTAGGTTTCCCTAAGATAATGTTGTGAAATGAATGTAGCTTTATCCCTGAAGAGGGAAATTTTCTAGATGTTTAGGTTTTTGTGTATCCTTTTCCAAATGTTTTTGTATTTTCCAAGGTCATGTTCTAAAAGAAATGTACAAGAACAAAGAAATGTGGATGCCCCTAGCGTGATGTGGGAATATACAAAGGGTAGAATGCCACGCGTTGCATATATGAGAAGGTGATAATGTCCATGTGCACTCAGTGTTATATGGGAGTATACATAAGTAATGTCCTTCATGTAGATATAAAAGTAAATAAACCACATCACGAGACAACAAAGATGGCTCTAGTAGGATCCCTAGACCTAGCAAAGGAAATCATACCTAGAAACGTGGGGAGGGTTACCCGTCCTGCTGTGAAAGTAACTTGCGTACCGGAAAATATTCCTTGAGTGCCAAAAACTAGTTTTCACCCAAAGACCTACCCACTGCGCCACAATTGCGTGGTTTTCACATGTGGATGACTTGCTTTTTCTTTACTGTTTTCTTAATTTTTCCATTTTTTTTGGCTTGTTTTTTATTTGTTTTTCTATTTTTTAGTTCTTATATGATATTCTCATCATGCCTAAGTGTAGAACCACTTGAGGTTCATGGCATTCATAGGTTATGGAATCTCTTCACCGTCTGAATATGCAAGTTTGTAGGCCCCTGATCCATATTTTGCAATCACTACATAAGGACCTAGCCAGTTAGCTTCAAACTTTCCTTTCTTCTCTTTGTCTTTAACGGTGTTCTTCTGATTTTATTTGAGAACTAGATCTCCTACATATCAAATTCTCATCTGAATGATGCGTTTGTTATATCCCCTAGACACTCTGTTCTGAGAAGACTTTCAGGTGATTAAGCGCTCTCATACGCTTTTCATCAAGATAGTCTATGAGAGATATTCTCAGGGAGGGAAGCTCCACTTCCAAAGGTATGATGGCTTTAGTGCCATAAACAAGTGAATATGGGGTCACACCCGTAGGAGTGCGGATGGAAGTACGATGGGCCCAGAGGGTGGGATGTATCTGTAGATGCCAATTACGACCGATTTTATTGACCATTTTCTCCATAATCCGTACAAGGGTTTTATTAGTAGATTCCGCCTGTCCATTACCTTGGAGGTAATATGGGGTTGACCACTTGAGCTGGATATGGAAGCGTTGACACAAGGCTTTAACCATCTTGTTTTTGAAGGACTTACCATTATCAGTGAAAATGGCTGAATGGATCCCGTAACAACATATGAGATGGTTCGTGATGAATTTTGAGATTTGTGCACCGGTAACATAGGTAAGAGGGACAACCTCTACCCATTTGGTAAAATATTTGGTAATGATATGCGTATGACCATCCGAGGAAGAAGGATGGAGCTTCCTTATGAGATCTAGGCCCCATTTAGAGAAAGGCCAAGGTGTTGCAATAGGCTATAAGGCTTATGCTAGCCCGTGTATCAAGTTTCCATATTTCTAGCATAGTTCACATTTCTTTACGAAGTTGCAACAATCAGATTCCATGGTAGGCCAATACTAACCTACCCTCAATAACTTCTTAGCTACAACCATGCCGCTAGTATGTGCTCCATAAATACCACCATGTACTTCTTTAATGGCGTGGATAGAATCAACAACATCCAAACAATGAAGCAGATTCCCGTCGTAGCCACAACGATAAAGGGTGCCTCCTAGGAGGGTATAACAGGCTATGCAACGAATAAGGGATTTATTTTCAGAATGGGTGATGTTTGGTGGAAAAGTGCCATCTTATAGGTATTGAAATATTGGATCATACCAAGGGGATAAGGGACCAACTATTTCACATGCTAAACACAACTCTAGCATATCATACGCTGGCATCTGTAGATGCTCTACGAAGAAAGGCATCTTACTTTATTGAGGGGGAATGCGTAATAGAGACCTAATAGTAGCCATATCATTAATGGATCTATTATGCAACCTTAGTTTTTGCTCAAATATGACCTGTGTGAAATATTCCTTCAAGGTTTCAACCATCTTTTTATACAGAATAAGCTTCTCATTTTTAACCTTGTACTCATCATTAACCTATTTTATGATAAGTTGAGAGTCCCCAATGACTCGTAGTTGTTTGATGTTCCAGGTAATAGATAGCTTGAGGCCAACGGTGAGTGCTTCGTATTATGAAATGTTATTTGTGCACGGGAATCCCAGCCGGAATTCTCTTGGTATGACATCGCCTGTTGGAGTGATGAGGACCACAATTACTCCAAATCCATGGAAGGTAAAAGATCCATCAAAATAGACCTACCATTCTACGGACTCTTCAATATATATCATAGATGCATCTAGAAAATCCAGGCACAAAGGTTCCATCCCTGGGAGAGGTGCTTCTGCTAACTGATCAGCCAGTACCTGTCCTTTTAAAGACTTATGATTCAAAAACTCGATATCAAATTCACTCATGAGAATGATCCAATTAGCCATTCGGTATGTGAGGGCAGGTTTGGAGAAAAGGTACTTGAGAGGGTCAACTTTGGGGATGAGTTTGTTTTTATTGTTTAGGAGATAATGGTGAAGCTTTTTGAATGTGAAGACAACCGCTAAGCAGGCATTTTCTATTTGGGGATAATTCAACTCATATGCAATCAAGGTGCGGCTGAGATAGTAAACCACTCTCTTTATGGTCTAAGTTGTATTGGGCAAGCAATGCACCAATAGAAAACTAGGTAGCGGAAATTTATAAGAGGAGAGGTTCACTTGGGGTAGGTGGCATGAGTACAGGTGGGTTGGCCAAGTATTTTTTCAATAGCATAAAGGCCTTCTGATAGTCAGGTCCTCAATTGAATGTGACATCGTTTTTGAGCAAACGGGTAAAGGGGTGGCACTTATCCACAAGTTGTGAAATAAAGTGGCAGATTGCCTGGATTTTTCCTTGTAGACTCCTTAGTTGCTTGAGAGTGGTAGGTGGTGTAATTTCTATGATAACCGTAACATTTGTAGGGTCCACTTCAATCCCTCTTTGTGAAACAATAAACCCTAGAAGCTTTCCTGATAAAACAATGAAGACACATTTCTTAGGGTTCAAGCAAACCTTATGGTCTTGTAGACGCTGAAAAATATGCCTCAATACCAGGGTGTTTTCTTCTACTATTGGATTTCGATAGGATGTCATCAACATAGTCTTCCATGATGTCACTTATCATATCATGGAAGATAACTGTCATGGCCCACTGATAAGTAGCCCCAGCGTTCTTGATCCTGAAAGGCATGAATTTGTAGAAAAATGTTCCCCAAGGGGTGATGAATGTTGTCTTATGTTGATCTTCTGCAATTCGTATCTGGTTATAGCCTGAAAATCCATCCATTAAGGAAAACATTTCATAACCAGTTGTAGAATCAACTATCATGTCAATGTTAGGTAGGGAAAGTCATCTTTAGGAAAGGCTTTGTTAATGTCCCGGAAATCAGTGCAGATTATGATGCCAACATGATTTTTTTGTACTGGGACTATGTTAGAGATCCATTCTAAATAGTCAATAGGTTTAATAAAATCAGCAGCCAATAGATTTTCTAATTCTTCTTTGACTAAGAGCGCCACTTTAGGATGCATTTTTCTCAACTTTTGCTTGATAGGTTTGGCATCTGGGTGCACAATGAGGTTGTGCATGACTAGCTCTGGGTCCAACCCAGGCATATCTACATATGTCCATGCAAATAAGTCTGCATATTATTTTAAAATCCCTACAAATATCTTTTGTTCCTGAGCTGAGAGTGAAGCTTCAAACTTTATTATTCTAGGCTGCTCTTCTGAGCCAATGTTGAGCTCACCAGCAGAGACTATAACAGACCATTGTTGGATCATCAAGATCCACAACACAGACTTCCAGAGCACCTAATAGAGGTGCTACTCATTGGGGAGGATCAGGAGGATGTTTTGGTTGCGGTGTTACTAAACATTTTTGTAGAGACTACCCACAAAACCCTAACAACAAGGGTAAGACATAGATATCAGAGCCTAAAATTGGTGACATGGGATGCAGCCACAAGATTTATGCAGTGGTTGAGAACTTTCAGGCCGAGCATCAGAGTATAGTTATTGAGACTGCAGGTAGCATTAGTGGTATTCCTACCTCCATCTTATTTGATTATGGTTCTTCTGATTCTTTCATTGCACCATCTTTAGTAGAGCGATGCAGGCTGGTGGTAGTTAGGAAGGGTCATAGTTGGGACGTTGAGATGGCTTCTGGAGCCAAGATCTCTATATACTCCTTAGTTAAGGAGTGTGTAGTGGATTTTGGACCTTTCACCACTACCTCATATCTCCGTATCCTTCCTTTGGGCTCATATGGAGTCATTTTGGGTATGGATTGGTTATCTGCACACAGGGCCATGATGGATTATTACCACAAGACTATATCTTGTGCAGATGATTTGGGAGTTGAGTCAGTGATTTCAGGGGTCAGGAGACCCATTTCTATTCGCACCATCTCCGCTATGCAGCTTAAGCGGTGTGTGCGACGGGGTTTCTAGATGTATGCTGTTACAGTCAGTGACCGATCAGAGGATGGGTCTAGTGAACCATCGCTAGATGATCACCCCATTTTGAGAGAGTTTGTAGATGTCTTTCTAGGGGAGCTACCGAGGTTACCACCCCCACGCGAGATTGATTTTTGTATAGATTTGGTTCCAGGAGTAGAGCCTATCTCATGAGAACCTTATCGGATGACTACCCCTGAGCTCTGTGAGCTGAAGTTATAACGTGAGGGAATTTTAGAGAAGGGTCTAATTCATCCTAGTGTATATCCCCTTGGGGTGTACCGGTGATCTTTGTAAAGAAGAAGGATGGATTCTTGAGATTGTGTATTGATTATAGCCAACTGAACAAGGTAGTGATCAAGAATTGTTATCCCCTTCCATGTATTGATGATTTATTTGATCAGACGAAGGGAACCACAGTTTTTTATAAGATAGACCTTAAGTCAGGCTACCATCAGTTGGGGACTTCGGAGGCAGACATTCATAAGACCACTCTTCCGTACAAGATATGGGCACTATGAATTCACAGTGGTGCCTTTTGGTTTGACTAATGCCCCTGTAATATTAAGGAGTTTGATGAATGGGGTATTTAAGACTTTCTTAGATCGCTTCGTGCTCATCTTCCTTGATGAGATTTTGATTTACTCACGTATGCATGAGGAGCATGAAGGGAACATTTACCAGGTTCTTCATTATCTTTGTGAGCAACAGCTTTACAAGAACTTGGAGAAGTATGCATTCTTTTAGACAGAGGTGCAATATTTGGGTCAACATCATTTCTTGAGAAGGTATCACCATCGATCCTTCCAAGATTAGAGCCTATCATGGATTGGACAACACCCACTACTATGACGGAAGTGCGCAGCTTCATGGGATTGGCAAGTTACTTTAGGAGATTTATCCAGGATCTTCTCTTACATTGCGCACCCCATCACTTCCCTTCAGATGGAAAGGCAAGAAGTTTGTTTGGTCAGACAGGTATGAGCAGGCATTAAGGAAACTGAAGGAGTGTCTCATTACAACACCTATTATTACAGTGTCAGTATCCTCAGGGTGAGTTTTTTTGTTTGCACGGATGCTACGTTAGTAGGGCTTGGAGGTGTGTTGATGCAGGAGGGTAGAGTAGTGGCTTTTGAGTCTCACAAACTCAAAAATTATGAGATTAATTATCCAAATCATGATCTTGAGCTTGCGGAAGTGGTGCACAGCTTTGGTTCAATGGAGGTAATTTCTTCTTGGTCAAGATATTCACACTCAGGACTGATCATTTGAGTCTTCACCACTTCTTCATGTAACCCAATCTCAATGCTTGTCAGCGGCAGTTGGATGGAGTTGCTTTGTGAGCATGATATGGAGATTGAGCATGTGAAAGGAAAGGAGAATGTGGTGGGTAGATGCTCTCAGTAGACGGAGACATGTGGCGATGGTCACCTCAGTGGGCATATATTTATGGAGCAGGATTCTTCAGCAGCTTTCTCTTGACAACTTTTACATTGCAGTTTGAGCAGAGATCGAGTCTTAAAGACCCATCGAGGGGAATTTTGATGGTTTCTCACTTAGAGGTAGAAAGACTTATAAAGCACAGAGGTCGGGATTTATGTTCCCAGAGATGGAGGATTGAGGAAAGACATATTGACAGAGGCACATCATGTACCCTATTCCGCCCATCTTTGAGGTGAAGAAGATGCATGCTACTTTGAGAAAGTTGTATCACTAGGAGAGGAATTCGCAGAGACGTGGCTTAGTTTGTGTCATGCTGTTTAGAGTGCTAGAAAGTGAAGGCTGATCATCAAAATCCAGATGGCCATTCTCTTTCCCTCATGTTATACCCAATTGGAAGTGGGACACCATTTCCATGGACTTCATTGTTTGGCTAGCGATGTAGAGATATCACCATGACGCCATCATGGTCACGGTTGATAAATTAACAAAAGTAGCTCACTTTTCTCCGGTAAAGTCCACTTATACAACTAGTGCAGTGACATGGGTATATCTTGGATGAGATTATCTAGGTTGCAAACGGGATTCTGCGGAAGATCATTAGCGACCGCGATCCTTTATTATCACATTCCAATTTCTAGGCTACCTTACAACCACACCCTCGGGACGAAGAATCAGTTTTAAAACAACATATCACCCTCGAGACAAATGTACAAATTGAGCGAGTGAATCAGATTTTAGAGGATATGCTTAGGATATATGTGATGAATCGGCAGTCTAGATGGGAGGAGCACCTATACTTGGTGGAGTTAGCCTACAATAAAAGTTTTCAAAGTTATATAGGCATGGATTCGTTTCAGTCTTTGTATGGCAGAGAGTGCATGTCACCTCTTAGTTTGGACATGTTAGAGGATAGGGTTTCTCTTAAACCAGCTTTGTTGCAGGACATGGAGTAGCAGGCTGGTGTTAAACAGATAGAGATTGTAGGAGGTACATAAGACAGGCATAAGAAGTACGCAGATCAACATAGGACCAAACATAGTATTGATGTGGGCATGAAGGTGTTCCTTCGTGTCAGGCCACATAAGAGCCCTTTCCATTATAGAAAAGACTCTAAGTTAGCTCCTAGATTCGTGGGTCCTTTTGAGATCTTGGAGCATATCGTCCCCTTGGCCTACCATCTAGCGTTGCCACCAAGCTTGTCTCGTGTACATGATGTGTTTCATGTTTCAATTTTAAGGAGATACGTTATAGATCCTTCTCATGTGTTAGATTGGACATTATTGTAGGTGCAATATAAGGTGCAGGTGATGATGGAGCCCTTTCGCATCCTGAATCGCAGGACCCTGGGCCTTCAAGGCAGATAAGTTGATCAAGTCTGGGTGTAGTGCGACAGATATGATCAGACTACAGCTACACAGGAGGATGTTACTTTGCTACGAGTTCAGTTTCCCCATTTTTTCCAGTGACTTCTAGGAGGAATTCAAGTCTAAGGGGAGGGGGATGTAGTGCCCACTTCGCTTTGACACCTTTTGATACTGATAATGGATTATTGTTGATTTGATCCGTATGAGTTATGATGCATGATGATTTTTAGAGACATTTTGGATATTGATGTTGATATACTGGCTAACATGGTTATATTATGTATGTTGTTCAAACATGTGATATTTATATATTTTGAGTAGACCTTGAAATGGAAATTATTTGATGATGATATAGTTGTTGAGTATAAATTGCATAAGTGATCTTGTTGGTTTTCCTTGGATGTTGTTGTGATTCATACGTATCTAGATGATCTTGGGGTTTTATTTATATTATTTTGGTTGTTATGATATGGCCATGAGGCTGAAGGAGGTATTTATGTTTTGTAGGTTAAAATATCACAACAAACAAATGGGGATTTGATACCAAGCAGATTGAAATTCTAGATGAATTCAACAAGGTCACCATGGACAACTAGTATTTTGTGTGTGTGTGTGTGTTGTGTGTTGTTCGAGATTCCCATGGGGGGGATCACCTTTAAATGTGACCAATAGGCTTTTGTGTTTTTATTTATTTGTTTTATTTGTTTAAATGGTTGCATGTGTTTATTTTGTGATGCTTTTGCCCTTTTCTTTATTCTATTAAATGTTGTATTAATTATTGTGAGTAATCATGTTGTTTATATTAATTAGATAAATAAATATGTCATAAGAAGGTAATTAATGAGAGTTGTTGGATTTGATTTAAAGTTTTGTAAGTATGTGTAAGTGACCTTGTAAGTGATGTGTAAGTTTACTTCTGAGTGTGAAACAATCCACCTTCTTGGAAATTCTAAATTTGGCCTTGGAGGCTGATTTTGGAGGCTTATGAGACAAGTTAAAACTTGTCCTATACCTCTTAAATTTAATTACCAACAATACCTATGGTTGGAGAATTGAAATCTTAGTACTTTTATAATGCATTTTTGAGAAGGCAAATTTTAAGTTTTAATTACACTTTTCTTACATGATTTAAATTTGTAGTCCTTTATGGGGTGTGGGCTTGGATTAAGAGTGTGTAAGTAAACTATCATTTTATTCACCCACTTATTTGTTATGCATTGGAGGAATGAAGTTGAATTTTGGGGTTGGGGTTCGAGGATGTGTGATGTGGCATCCTAAATGGATCCACCTCATTCTCTTCCCTTCTCTCTTCCTTAAAATTCGAATTTTCTTGGCCTTATTTTGGGGTACTTGCTTACTGGATTCCACTTTGTGGCAGACTTCATTCTTGGGGTGAATTATTTTGCTGTTTTAGAGCTCTTGCTTATTTTGAAGAAGTTTTTGGAGAGCATTGTTGCATGCTTTTGCATTGGCTGATTTTAGGATTGTATTTTGACATTGGGATAGAGCTTGCTGCTTTGGAATTTGGAACAAAGTCTATCATGGAGAGGTAGGAGCTTGGATCTTGATTATATGCTTTTATTTATTTTTATGAAAATGTGTGAATGTGGGAATATTTTGTGCATGTTTGTGGGTTGGTTGGATAGATTACCTAGGAATGGTGTATGAGAAGACTATGGGGTTTCATTTTTTGGGAGGTACAAGTGAATGTTTTAGTGGCATCAAATTTAGGGAGGAGGGAGTTTGGAATTTAGGTTCCACCATGGACAAAGAAATAGCTTGCAATTATCTTACTCATTATGGGGTGCCATAAGAGGTTGGGGAGGCATAAGGAAATGTGAGGAATAATGGGTACTTGGGGAGGGCATTAAGGATATGTCAGGGTTGTACATATACTATATTTGGTGATTTGTAATTTCAGGTGGTGATACCCATTTCCCTTTTTTGGAGGCATAATAAGCTATCCTCCATAGTTTTTTTTCTCATTTGGCTTGCTCGATGAAGCCTTCAGTAATGTTTGTCATGCTTTAATGTAGCTGTAAACTACATTCTGTCTTGGACCATGTTTTTATTGTGAGAATACTACTGTGTGTGTTTTGTGGAAGCCTGTTGTTGCAATGAGTTGGATCACATCTTATATTGCATTGTGGTTGGGGCTTGGGGGCAAATGAAGAAGGATGGATTATCCTCTTCATTAGATGTCTTGGTTGGGTGGAGAGCATTGCATTTTCCCTACTCCTGTTGTGATCACAATTTGGAAGAATGAGAAGATACACATGTTGCTGTTCTAGAGAAGAGAAGAAAGACAGTTTGACAGTCCCTTATGAAATGAAATATCTCAATATAGCCCTTTCCCACTTTGAAGTGGAAGAATATGTATATGTAATTGTAATGGAAATATACTTTGTATTGACAATAAAAGTTGTAAATTTGAAATGTAAAAAGAGTTATACTCTGTATTCTATGCTTTGGAAAGAATGTGAAAGATATATATACTCTGTGCTGTTCATTTGTATGAAAAAATTTTGAAATCTGGTATTTACATTCAAGAAATTGAAGAATATAAGAGTTGTATATTTGAATTCAATGGAAGTTTTGCACTACCTTGTATCAATATGATACTATTGTCCATTGGAAATCTGATGTTTAACATTGTGACTATGAAATCTCTTGTTTGGAAAGTGGAAAAGTTAGGAACACGTATGAAGGAGAATATATGTATTATTCTGCCTTCTTTATGAATATATGATTAAAATTGGAAAGAATCAGAAACTTTACATTATTAGCTATTAAATGGTTTGATTGAAAGAAAATAAATGTATTTATGACCATGGACATGGAAATGCATCTCACTTTTTAACTTGGAAGCGCTTCAAATGATAAACAGACCCTTTGGGAAATTGACCTTTGTTCTAAATTTTAAACTAGAAAATACTTCCGCTAAAATGCCCAGTTCGAGACCTGCCAATCAGGAGATGCCATGTGAAACATCGCGATTGAACATTGGCAGGAGTATAGCATGAGTTCTTTTTTACAAGAAAAAACTTTTGCAAATATTTTAAAACATTGCAAAATCGGGCCCAAACCTTTCTACAGTCTTTTTGCTATCACAAGTTGTAAAAATTCAAATTGGAAATAAATCAAGCAAACTTAGCTGCCACATGGCATATTTAGGCATTCTACGGAGGACAAGGTGCATTTTAACCTGTTCATTTCCCATGTCAAAGGAGAAATAATGACAAAATTGAACAAAATCTATAAGTTAAAATTTACCAGTTTTCTTTTACCCCGCTATGGCAGGCCGTTTTGGCTTAGGAGGTGACCACGTGTAAACTCTTGTGGAAATCTAGAATTAGTGTTTCCAGTGCAAAGAGTGGGTTTTCGACCTCACGCTTTCCAAAAAGCCCTTTTTTCCCAAAATTGATCTCTCTATCAAAAGTTATGGCCCTTTCGAAGTTGAATCCTTCCTCTGGCGGAAATATTTCTGGGAAAAATGGTTCCTTGACCCGCCCACTGGCCCGAAATTTTTCTCCCCTGGGACCGCAAGCATACTCTTTGGGAAAATTTTCAAAATTTTCTCCACCGCCCCTGCAGTCCCGCAACTTGAGGAATCATGAAGAGTTGCCATGTGGCACCATGATTTATATCACTGGAAAGGTGAGCAGACCCCCTTTCCTATCCATTGGGAATGATTTATAGAAATTTTCTTGGGAAATTGTTCTTAATTTCCTCCGCCTCCCCGCCGGCCTGCGGCCAATTCAAGTTATGACATCTTGGCGTCATATGTTAGATAGTGCAGTATGGCACACGAGAAGTTTTTCCCCTTGCATTACCCTAATTGAACCCAATAAGTCTAAAATTCTGGACCTGTGTGACAACTAAGTCCATTGTTAATAAAAGCCAATCAGTATATTGACACGTGGGTTAGAATTGATCTAGAACTTTGTTAGTGGCGCGAAACAAGATTGTAACTTTGTAAATTGATTATAGACTCCTTTAAATAAAAAAATTATCCCATAATTTTCCTAACTAACTCTTATGGCCTGACTTTCTATCCCAATCTTTCTCAAGTCGACATTGTTTTAGCGGGCATCACAACTTTATACAATAGATCGAAAATGGAGTTAACCTTGAGCCAATTAACTTATAAATGTAACTTGTATATTAAAAACATAGTTGATCTAGGGTCAATTAACTTGGTTTAATATTGGGCCAATTAACCTATAAACATAACTAGATTAAAAATATAGCTAATCTTAGGTTGATTAACTTGGTTTAATATAGGGTCAATTAACTTGGTTTATTAGGAAGCATCATTTCTTATTTATGATCCACGAGGATCCTCACTCCAAATCCATAAAAGTCATGAAACTAATTGTATACGAAATAGCTCATTGATATCTTTCTGAAATCCTTTAAACAAGGCAAAACAAACATTGTACATAGAAGGATACAACCCATTGAAATTTCTCTCCAATCAAAAAAAATAAAACAAGTTACACAAAATTGAGGTGACATGATGTGAGCATGACAAGTGGACAAATATGATGATGAGAAGTGGTAGGTGCTCATGTAAAAAAATGGATTTATCCTTTGGTCTTCGAGTGATTGATGTGGGGCCCACATGATGTGTTAGTTGGGGGCCAACAACTGATGTGGTCCACTCTTTTTCATGAGGGGGACCCTATCGCCTTTATTCACATTGCATTGTATGTATTTTCTCTTATAAACCCCATGGAAGACAAATTTCTGTTGTATGTGGGACTAAATCTCATGTTTGTTAAAGTTCTGTTGGTTAGAAAATTTGTTGGGTGGAAAAATCTGTGGGTTTCTTACCAACAATATGGGATTCTAGATCCCTTTGCTTGAACGATACAGCTCCGTGTTATTATGTGAGGGTGAAATAAACTCTGTGGGTGGCCAAAAGGTCAGGGATCCAACAAGAACACTCCTTTGATCTACTGACAAGGCTTGCAATTTCTTGCAAGAGATGAAACTTTCTTGAAAGGGGGAAAAGGGGAGTGGAAAGCAAGAAAAGAGGAATTAACGTTGTAGGTAAAAAATCATTAGTCCTACAACCATTAACCTGAAGTTACTATCACACATATTTGTAGGAAGAAAACAAAAATGCTTCAACACTAACGATGAGAGGAAACCGTGCATACAAAGATGCACACATTCATACATTTAAGAAAATGGAAACTTTTTCCTTAATTAGTATTTCAATAAAGTTGTGCATAGTATGGGAAAACAGGAAACACATGCAAGAGGGGGAGAAGTGGAAAAAATGTCGCTTTATTTCATGTGTAGTGATGAATACAAAGCTTCAATCAAGCTACTCCAATTCACAATGCTACCAGAGTAGAAGTTTTGCACTATTCAAAGTTCAAATGCTTTAGAATGGAGAAGCCATCCCAATTTATACACTTAGAACTTGAATCTTCACCTCCCTCATATGACTCTTCGTGTTTCATATTCCAGTTGTGACTTTTTATTTTCCATCAATTAAGTATTTCTTTTATAATTTGAGAAAATAATTTTACAATATTAAAATAAGTCACTTGAATGAATAAGAAAAAAGAAAATGACGAGGCCTAACGAAGAATTAGAATAGAGAGAGAAAGAAGAGAGGGAAAGAGAGGAGGGAAGGGATGAGGGGAAATCACTCTGGTGTCCCTCAGATTTCACCCTGAAATCTGGGACCACCGAAAAAAATTTCGTTCTTTTAAAATAACGGGTATTTTTGTGTTTTTATTATTAGAAGATGTTTGTATTATGTTAGGATATTCCCAGTGAATCATATGAGCCAATTTCAGCAAACACCCAAATGCCCAAACTTATTTTATCCCTCCGCCAAGTTTTGTCTCTGGAAAATTTTTATTTAATTATTTATTGAATAAATAATGCCCCGTTTGAAGTAAATTGTGCTCCAGTTGAATCCTGGTTGAAGCTTTTGCATGCCAGTATTCACTCATCTCATTAGGGTTTTCACCAGGAATGAATTCAAGGCATTGTCTGTGACTTCTGGCAACGTTTTTTTGCTTGTATTTATTTCTTTTGCATTTTTCTCCGGTTTTCTCCTCAGTTTCTCTGTGAAATTCCCCTAGGTCAATTCCTTTGCCAGTATAGTCTGTTTAAATTCCTGAAGCATCTGGATATCATCTACCGACAAGCACCAGAAGGAATCATCCTCAAAATGCAAGTTTTTGACAAAAAATGATGAAGTCATGCACAAAAAGCGTCTCCCAGGAAAGTCACATTTTCTAGAATTAATGAGTGTAAGCTGTAATGGGATTTCTTACCTGCCTTGCAGGGTAAAAATTCCCATTATAAAATAAATAAAAATCACTTAAAGCACCGATAGGAATTTTTTGCCTGCCTAGCAGGCTAACTTTTCCCACCAAAGGGATTTATTCACCCATGCAAGTCACACTTTTTGGAAGGAAGACTTTAAGTTGCCAGTGGGAATTTTGGGCAGTGGTAGATAGGCAGGAATTTCTTACTTGTCTTGCAGGTGATTTTTCCCATGAATTCAAAGTTACTTAAGTTACAATGAGAAAATTAGAGGTGACAGGTAGGTGAGAATTTCTTACCTGCCTTGTAGGGTGAAAATTCCCATTATAAAAGAAAAATCACTTAAAGCACCGACGGGAATTTCTTACCTGCCTTGCAGGGTAAAAATTCCCATGATGAAAGTCAAATCACTTAAGTGGAAGAGGGGATTTTTGGAGCTGCAGTGTAGGGTGGAAATTCCCATCAAGCTGACTTCTTATTTTTAGCAATTCCTCTTGCCAAAAAGTGTGACCCACCTTGGGTGAATAACAATGCATTTAATAATATTTATTAATGGTTTATTCACCCAATTTTGGCGCCATAAATAGAAGGAAAGTCAATGCAAGTAGAAGAGCTAAGGAGAAGTCAAGGATGCATGCTAAAAATAAATAAAATAAATTTATTTAAAAGTAACCAACAACATGCATAATTGGGCGCCCAATTTGGGTGAATAAACATGATTGTTTATTAATTAAATTGCCAGAAATAAGAAGGGAAATTATTAAAAATAGAATGTTGAGGATTATATAAGCATGGGCTGCCATAATGAAGAAGCAATTAATTCTTTTTGCAAAGGATTGCAACCCAGACAACTTTTGGCACCAAAGGAAGGAGATTTTTGCATTAAAGAGTGTTTTTCATTGCCATGGAGCTTAAAGGTTTGGTGCCTAGGGTTGGAATGACTTGATTCTTGCTATGATAATTATCTGCATGTTGGTATAAGTGCCCGGGTGAATTAAATAATATTTTTTCTTGCTTTGTATACAAGTAAGACATCAAATTTTAGGGCAACAAACTTTATATGTAGATTTTGGTGATAAAAATCAAGTTTTCATGCCATGAACTCCATCTTTGTCTGAATAAATTACAGGTATTCATCACAGGTGCTCAAATCAATGTCAGGTACATTGAATATATCTTCCAAATTTGAAGAAGTTTCTAGATCTACACAAATTGATCTAATTGCAAGGGATTCTGATAGAATTAAAAGAAAAAGAGCTCAAACAAAGATTGTTCCAGCCATGTTGAAGCATGATGAAAGTGAAAAGGATTAGCAGAATCATGCATAGCTTCCAAATTTTCTAAAGTCAATGATACAGACATTGGCCCTAAACCTATCACCAATTTTATTGATATATTCAACTCTCATAATTGCAAAGGCTTCCGAAAAAAAATTCATCCTCTTGTTTCCAACACAGCCCATGTAGAAGTCATTGCATGGAGAATTCCTTTCAGAAGCTTGTGCATGTAGTCCCAATCTTCTAGTTAAAGCCTTCATTGAATTTACTTGTGTTTGCATTCACCCAGAGTGCTTTCCAAGAATTTAAAATTGCTCATATGCAATTTTAAATAAAAGATGATGAGTTTTTTCTGAATTATTTACGACAAACATTGCACTGGTGCATGTACTGAAGAAGATGTACAAAATCTTCAAGGATAGAAGGGAAGACAGGTCAAAGGCAATACCTGTAAGAAAATCACATTCAACTACTTCCAGATCCAACTAGGTAAGAATCAAAGGAAAAAGAGTCAACCGCATGCAAAATATGGAAAAATAACAAGACTGGAAGTGTTGCATCTTTCTTCTTATTTATTTTCCTCTTTCTTTTTTTTCTTTGAAAAAGTAATTGAGCAATCAATTAAATTATAAAACTTAAGTGATTGGTTTAAAATTCGTTACTTGAAGAAGTCAATTACTTGGAAATAGGTGGTAGACATGCAAAATAGAAGGTTCTATTTTTCAGTTATAAATCATGCATGTCATGCAAAGAGGAATTCCAGGAGGAATATTGCCAGTTGTTTCCCTTTTCATAGCTTCTGCATGTGGGAATTCATTTAAAGCTTCCTATTTGTAATTACCCTTTATACACTATAAATAGAGGAAGAACCTAAGGGTTAGAAAAAGATAATTTGTAATCAACATTCATGTGTTCTAGGATTTGAGCTAAAACCCCTGATAACTTTCTTGAAGTAGAGGAATAGAGAAGGGGATTTCCAGAGAACTTTGTGTCAACGGTGCATTTTTCTTCTTCTAACTTTCTTAGATCTATTCATAAACTTTGTGTTATTCTAGATCTAGATCTGAAAATTTCCTTTGCTTTGAATTCTGTATGCTTAATGATCTATTTGTTTTAATCTATGTGCATGTGATCAACTTATATGAACTATTGCTTGGGTTGCACATCCTCTCTACTTTCTTCCTATTTCCTATTATTTTCCTCTTCTGCAGATTTTCCTTTCTTTTACAGCTGCTTACTTGTTACAAAACTGTATAGCTATGGTTCATGAGCTACATGGTTAAAGTAATACCAACAAATAGATATTAGGACATATAACTGAAAAAATATTACACGGGAGCCTCACTGGTAAATGAGGGAGATTTATCTCATGACTGCCTAGGTTTTCAGGTATGTAGAAAATCTAGCCAATAGTTTTTGGTGACTCTACTGGGGAATAACACAAAGTAGCAGACTAGAGCTTTCTCAAGTTAAAAGCCGTAGATCCATTATTTCACCAAAAAGAAGAGTGTAATCTCATCTAGGAAGCAGAGGAATAGAGAAGATATTTCCGGAGAGACCTAGTCTTTCATAGTCAGATGGTGCATTCATATCGTCTCATACTTTGTGTTATTCTAGATCTAGAAATGAAAGTTTCCTTTGCTTTGAATTCTATATTTCACTATCTATTTGTTTTAATCTATGTGCATGCGATCAACTCTGTAAACTATTGATTGAGTTTCACATCTTCTTTCCTTTCTTCCCATTTCCTATTATTTTCCTCTTTTACAGATTTTTCCTTTCTCTTACAATTGTTTACTTGTTGCAAAACTGTCTATATATGGTTCATGAGCTACATAATTAAACTAATACCAACAAAGAGATATTAGGACATATAATTGAAAAAATATTACACAGGAGCCTCACCGGTAAATGAGGGATATTTATCTCATGAATGCCTGAGTTTTCAGCTGTCCAGAAAATCTAGCCAACAGTTTTTGGCAACTCCGCTGGGGAACAACACAAATTAGTAGACCAAAGCTTTCTCAAGTTAGAAGCCGTAGATCCAGTCTTTCACCAGGAAGAAGAGTGTAAACTCATCCAGATCTAGATCATCTTCAGCATAATCCGGCAGCTAGAACTATTCAAAAAGTCTATTCTCAAAGAAGACGCACTCCATTCATCATGATGTAGAATCAACCACTTGATGTTGCAGCACCTATTCCATGGGATGTAACCTTTGGACCTCTGAATATGACTCCTCCTATGCATGATCTACCTAAAGGGATGAGAAATAATTTTCCAAAATTCTTTGGAGATGGAAAGCAGAATCTAGATGATCACCTGGCTGCGTTCTTTATATCCTATGGAGTGCTCACCGTAGAACATGAAGATGTGTCTGTCTGGATTTTCATAGAGACTCTGCATGACTTGGTTGGAGAATGGTTCTACTGGCTAGCTCCTGGCACCATAACCAACTAGGCCTATATGAGAGATGCATTCCTGAAAAGATTCAAACCAGTTGAAGATTCCAGTACCTTGATAACTCAATTGACTCAGCTGAAGAAGGAGCCACATGAGCATATGCGGGATTTTATTGCAAAATTCCAAAGATTACTTTACAAAATTCTGGCTTCTACTTTTCTAAATGATGAGAATCAAAAGGTATTCTTCATCAATGTTTTGATTCCTGAAGTAAGCTATCAACTATGAAGAGCACGTCCTGCTGACTTGTTAACATCCCAAAACATGGAAGTTAAAATTGAAGACGACCTCATCATGGATGGAAAGATAAAAATAAACACTTCTAAAGCTGAAAGTTCATCCTCTGCTACTACCTCTGATTCACTATTGCAGAAGTTAGCAAATGAGATGATGCAGATGAAGAAACAAATGGCTCAAATGGCTCAAGACAACAACACTACCCCTACTCGGAATTTCAACAACAACAACAACATCGGAACCGCTTTGTTGGTTCCCAAAGATTAGAAATTAAAGTTGCTCCCAGAAACAACGTGGAGATGAATGAAGAAGACTATGAAGTTGACACTAATCAACTCGAGGATGATGATTTTGTAGGTCCCGCTGGCAACTCCAACATTAATTACCTAAAATACAAATCTGAACATGACGATGAGAAACTTCATGAAGATGATCATGGTCATAGATATGCAGTATTTACAAGATCAAAAACTCGTCAAGTTGAGGCATTAATTGATAAAAAAGAAGGGGCAGCCCTTCACCTTCTTCTTTAGCTCCCAGAAATAAGGATGTGAGTTCTTCATCTCAACCACAGAAAGTAGCTTAGGTATATGAATTTATACCTTCCTTCGACATTGTTGATCATGTCAAGAAAAATAGGGTTCAAATGTCAGAAGTTGAATACTTGAGAGCCTTTCCTAAGCAGTTAAATAGGCTAGTCAAATACGTACAATCTCTAGGAAAATATAATACATCAAAGGGCCTTTTTCCTAAGCCTAAAGATGTACCTCTCTAGAACAACACTGCGGTTGTTAAATACTCACCATATTTTGAAAGAGTGGAACCATTTTATGTTTCCCTATTGCTTAATGGTTTCAATTTAAGTAATTACATTTTAGATTCGAGTGCTTCTGAAAATGTCATGCCAACTAAAGTTGCAAATGGTCTTAGGCTTACCTTGAAAAGACCATAAAAAGGTGCTACTCTATGGAGAGACAAGTCCCTTTAATAAGACAAATCAAAGATGCACAAGCTGTTCTGGCAGCTTTTCCTGATAAAAAATAAAAGATGACAATATTAGTTGCAAATATTCCTGTCTCCTATGGGATGTTACTGAGAAGAAACTTCTACAAAGAGTTGGGAGGAGAAGTAAAGATGGATTGGTCCTGTGATCATATTCCTATCAAGGGGATTGATCATAAGCTGGAGCCAGAAAAGAAGTCCAAGTACACAGTGAAAAAATATGAGGATCCTAGATCTCAGATTATTTTTTAGGAATCTGACCATGGGGTCTATTTCCTAGAAACAGATAAAATTGTACTAGAACCGAAACTTCAACTAGAGCCAAAACCAGAAAGAGTTGAAAAAGTTTGGAATCTAGAGTTTAAAGGCACCTGTTGCTCTTTTGGATTAGGAGCCGACGTTATACTAATATCTCCAGATCATGAGATATTCCCATACTCCCACAAGGTGATGTTCAAGAACACAAATCATACGACAGAATATGAAGCATTGCTGCTAAGAATGGAGCAAGCTAAAAAGAAAGGAGTAAAACTCCTCGAAGCCTAAGGAGATATTGAACTTCTAGTAAAGCAAGTTTGAGGAAAAAATCAAGTCAAAAGAGATGAGATGAAGCATTACAGAGATAAAGTGTTTTCTACCGCACTAGATTTTGGAGACTTCTCTATCAATTTCATTCCAATAAATCAAAATTCTAAGGCAGACTCTTTGGCAGTCACAGCTGCATTATTGAATCCAGATAGACCACCATCCATATTCTAAAAAGGAAACTATAAAGTGGAGATGGTCTACTACCCTAAAGTACTTGATAGTGTTGAATAGTGGCAGACCTTCTACGATGACAAACAAACATCTTTGTGTCTGCATGTTGAAGGGAATAAATCACCATGACGACGAATAGTCACAGGAAAAATTGACTCGGGTTATGATGAAAATAGTGGAATAATCAAACCAAAAGGTAACAAAATCCCCAAGGGTTTAGTTTCCTTAATGGAGACTTTCGACAAACATGATCGGTACCTGAATAAAAACAAATAATATGGTGATTGTTCTTCCTCATAAATGCAGCCGGTAAAGCTGGGTACAGAGCAAGTTGATGCAGACTTACCCACCACAGAGAGAAGAAAGGACGAGCCATCACAAGATGAAGTTAATAAGGACTTTCCCAAGGTGTTTGAAAAGAAGGCTAGAGAAAGGAAGTTCCAGATTGGAGACTGGGTACTCTAGTGGGACAAGAGACATGAACTAAAGGGCATGCACGACAAATCTGATTCACTCTAGAAAGGGACCTTTATGATCAAAAAAGCTGCCAGAATGGACACTTTCTTCCTTGCCTATTGGGATGGAATTGAGTTACCATTGCCTTTCAACGGAAAACATCTGAAGCTGTTCAAAAATTGAGATACATGGTAAAACCTATTTGTATATAAATAAAACTTTTGTTCTTTTCTTTCCTTTTCTTTTTGTTTTGTTTTTTTTTGTGGCCTGACCCCAAACCAAATGGACAAGATACAAAACCAGAGATGCTGGGATCTCATATTTACTCCTATCATTCTGACAGAGGCAAAGATGTCCACAGACGGAGCCGATTGGTGTCCTCAGATTTCACCCTGAAATTTGGGACCACCCATTTGAATTTTTTTTGTTCTTTTAAAATAACGGGTCTTTTTGTGTTTTTTTTGCCAAAAGATGACTGTATTATGTTAGGATATTCCCAATGAATCATATAATCCAATTTCAAAAAATACCCAGATGCCCAAACTCATTTTATCCCTCCGCGAAGTTTTATCTGTGGGAAATTTTTATATAATTATTTATTGAATAAATAATGCCCCGTTTGAAGTAAATTGTGCTCTAGTTGAATTCTGTTGAAGATTGGCATGCCAGTATTAGCTCATCTCATTAGGGTTTTCACCAGGAATGAATTCAAGGCATTGTCTGTGACTTCTGGAAACGTTTTTCACTTTTATTTATTTCTTTTGTGTTTTTCTCTGATTTTCTCCTCAGTTTCTCTGTGAAATTCCCCTAGGCCAATTCCTTCACTAGCATATTCTGTTTAAATGCATGAAGCATCTGAAGATCATCTACCGAAACAACACTAGAAGTAATTAGCCTTAAAATGCAAGTTTTTGACAAAAAATGATGAATTCATGCACAAAAAGTCTCTCCCAGGCAAGTCACATTTTCCAGAATTAATGAGTGTAAGCTGCAATCAGATTTTTGGTAGATGCAGGAAGACATGAATTTCTTACCTTCCTTGTAGGGTAATTTTTCCCTTGAAGTCAAAGTCATTTAAGTTGCGACAGGAAAATTAGAGGTGATAGATAGGCGGGAATTTCTTACCTTCCTTACAGGGTGAAAATTCCCATTATAAAATAAAGAAAAATCACTTAAAGCACCGATGGGAAATTTCTACCTGCTTGGCAGGCTAACTTTTCCCACCAAAGAGATTTATTCACCCATGCAAGTCACACTTTTTGGAAGGAAGACTTTAAGTTGCCAGTGAGAATTTTGGCAATGACAGGAAGGCGGGATTTTTCTTACCTGTCTTGCAGGGTAATTTTTCCCATGAAGTCAAAGTCACTTAAGCTGCAATGGGAAAATTAGAGGTGACATGAGGTGGAATTTCTTACCTGCCTTGCAGGGTAAAAATTCCCATTATAAAAGAAAAATCACTTAAAGCACCGGCGAGAATTTCTTACCTGCCTTGTAGGGTAAAAATTCCCATGATGAAAGTCAAATCACTTAAGTGGAAGAGGGGATTTTTGGAGCTGCAGTGCAGTTGGAAATTCCCATCAAGCTTTGACTTCTTATTTTTAGTAAATACCCTTGCCAAAAAGTGCGACCCACCTTGGGTGAATAACAATGCATTTAATAATATTTATTAATGGTTTATTCACCCAATTTTGGCACCATAAATGGAAGGAAAGTCAATGCAAGTGGAATAGCTAAGGAGAAGTCAAGGATGCATGCTAAAAATAAATAAAATAAATTTATTTAAAAGTAACCAGAAACATGCAAACTTGGGCACCCAATTTGGGTGAATAGACATGATTGCTTATTAATTAAACTGCCAGAAATAGGAAGGGCAATTATTAAAAATAGAATGTTGAGGATTATATAAGCATGGGAATTCCATAATGAAGAAGCAATTAATTATTTTTGATAAAGGATTGCAGCTCGAACAGGTTTTGGAGCCAAAGGAAGGAAGATTTTGCATTAAAGAGTGTTTTTCATTGCCAGGGAGCTTCCAGTTTTGGCACCTAGGGTTGGAATGACTTGATTCTTGCTATGATAATTAATTTGCATGTTGGTATAAGTGCCCAGGTGAATTAAATAATGTTTTTGCTTGCTTTGCATGCATGCATGCAAAACCTCAAATTTTAGGGCAACAAACTTTATATGCATTTTTTGGTGATAAAAATCAAGTATTCATGCCAAGGACTCCATCTTTGTCTGAATAAAATTACAAGTATTCATCACAGGTGCTCAAATCAATGTCAGGTACATTGAATATATCTTCTGAATCTAAAGAAATTGCCAGATCTGCACAAATTGATCCAATTGCAAGGGATTCTGGCAGAATTAAAAGAAAAAGAGCTCAGACAAAGATTGTTCCAGCCATGTTGAAGCATGATGAAAGAGAAAGATCAGCAGAATCATGCATAGCTTCCAGATTTTCTGAAGTCAATGATACAAACATAGGCCCTAAACCTATCACCGATTTAATTGACATATTCAACTCTCATAATTGCAAAGGCTTTCGGTAAAAATTCATCCTCTTGTTTCTAACACAGCCTGTGTAGAAGTTAGTGCATGGAGAATTCCTTTCAGAATCTTGTGCATGTGCTCCCAATCTTCTAGTTGAAGCCTTCATTGAATTTACTTGTGTTTGCATTCACCCAAAGTGCTTTCCAGAATTTAAAATTGCTCATATGCAATTTTAAATAAAAGATGATGAGTTTTGTCTGAATTATTTATGACAAACATTGCACTGGTGCATGTACTAAAGAAGAATAGCAAAATCTTGAAGGATAGAAGAGAAGATAGGTCAAAGGCAATATCCACAAGCAAAATCACATTCAGTTACTTCCAAATCCAACTTGGTGAGAATCAAAGGCAAAAGAGTCAACTACATGCAGAATATGGAAGAAGAACAAGACTAGAAGTGTTGCAACTTTCTTCTTATTTATTTTCCTCTTTCTTTTATTTTCTCCGAAAAAGTAATTGAGAAATCAATTAAATTATAAAACTTAAGTGATTGGTTTAAAATTTGTTACTTGAAGAAGTCAATTACTTGGAAATAGGTGGCAGACATGCAAAATAGAAGGTTCTATTTTTTAGTTTATAAATCATGCATGTCATGCAAAGAGGAATTCCAGGAGGAAGATTGCCAATTGTTTCCATTTTCATAGCTTCCGCATGCAGGAATTCATTTAAAGTTTCCTATTTGTAATTTTCCCTCCATACACTATAAATAGAGAAAGAGCCTACGGGTTAAAAAATTAGAATTTGTAATAAGCATTCTTGTGTTCCAGACTTTGAGCTGAAACCCCTGATAGCTTTCTGAAGCAGAGGAATAGAGAGGAGGCATATTTCCAGAGAACTTTGTGTCAACGGTGCACTTTGTTTGTTACTTTCTTTTATCTTAGATCTCTGCATAAACTTTGTGTTGTTCTTATATCTAGATCGAAAACTTTCCTTTGCTTCATAATTATGCATGTTCAAGATCTATTTGTTTTACGTCTATGTACATGTGGTCAACTCTATCAATCTATTGGTCAGGTTGCACATCTTCCCCCTTTCATTCTCGTATTTCTATTACTTTCCCCTTCTTCCTGTACATCCTTTCTTTTACAGCTGCTTACTTGCTGCAAAACTATGTCTAGTTATGGTTCATGAGTTATGCAATTAAAGTAAAACCAACAGATAGATATTAGGAAATATAATTGACCAAATCTTACACATGAGCCTCACCAGTAAATGAGGGATATTTATCTCATGACTACCTAGGTTTTCAGTTGTGCAGAAAATCTAGACAACAGACTAATCATTGACGAACATCTAATGAATTGGCCATTGATAACTAATCATGAATTTGAGCAGAAGACGGATGACAATCTCAGTGTATCCTAAATGCTGATGAAGACATTTCTAGTCAATGTGAGTAAATAATTTTCACTATTCAGTGATGACCAGAGAACATATGATGCAAAGTTGCCCTTGAGGGTAGAGGAAATTACAATGTGAAGATGACACTGTTTAGAGGACTTTCTCGAGAGTGAATTCAAGATGAGTTGACAGAGGTTAGGCATCGCGAAAATTCAAGGTGAAACGGCGATGTTCAATTTTCCTCCCATTGTAGTAAAACAAGTGAATCCTATCCCCACAAAGTGTTGAGTACATTACTGAGACCATGATGGATTTGACAAAATTCTGTAATATGAGATGATCATTCCAAACCATGGACATCAAACATTTGAATCATCTATTGAGGCAAACAAAGGTAGGAAGAGTAGAACTAAGCGCGCGTATACCTCAAGGAAAATATGAAGTGTTAGTAAGAAGTGAGCTCAGATGAACATGTGGAAAGGTGATAACTTAATGTCTTTGGTAAAGTGTTGGATTTTTCCTCTTTGGAACCCAAATGATGATATTGAAGAAATCTGAGTATCCCTTTGAGTCACATTTTTCCAAAACTTCCCCTTGAAAGTGAGAATCTTAATGTTTTGTAGCTATGTTGTTGAAGACGAGAGAAGGAAGTCATATTTAGCAGATAGAAGAGTACTTTCAAAGCCAGAGTGCATCTTCATGAGGAAAGCTTCTACATTTTCTCAATTAATGTATGGTAACGATACACATAACTTAGCACCCACAAAGATGGTGAAATGAGTAAGGTATTAAACTTTAGTAGGTACCCATATAAGGAACTTACTATTTTTAGTAATTGGTTTGTTTTCACTATTTTATGCTCTAAACAATCATCTTGACCTCATGATCATCTTCAGTGCACACTATCTTCGCTGCCACTGCTATCTAAGGTAAAGTGGTGTGTCACATAATATCAAGAATGGATGTAGTAAAGCTTACTATTTTCTTGGACAATGGGTCTCCAACACTATGATTTGTGAAGTAACAGTTCACAATGGGAGGAAGAACGGCTTACACATTCTCCGAGGGTGTTCTTAGAATTTCACTTGAGTTGTTCCACATAAAAGAATGCTGGGAGAGAGCAGCAAGTTGATACTAGTTTCAGCAAAGTAGATTCCTGTTGACACATTTTGAGAAATCAAGACGGTGATTAACGAAGCACAAGAGGTATCTGACAGGTGCTAGTTTTTGAACTCCAATCATGAAGTGAAATTAACCCTTACTAGGGATAGAGTTTTTTATTTGAGAGTGCATCGTAGTGTAAGTTCTTAGCTCAATTCCATTAGATAGAAAAGTGATCAGTAAAGGAGATCCGAGTGGAAGATTGTCCTTTTCGGGAAGCCATATGAAGCATTGATATCATTATCCAAAAAATGATCTAGAACATCACTTATTCGAATTCCCTGACCCATCATGACCAGCGTTGCACAAGTAAAAGTAGTGAAGTACTGTAGAACAAGGCATCTGGAGTTCATGCTCTAGAGTGAGAAACAAGCAAAGCATTTATCTGAGTTAGACTACAAGCGTTTTCATGTGCAGAACTGCTTCATTTTTGACAAGTTAAGAGGCAGTTCTTCAGATAAGTGAAGACTCTGAGATAGTGTGATATGTGATAAGGATGAATGAAGTCCTTGGTAGAGATAGATGGAGTTCGAGTAATGGTGACATGTAATCTGAAGATAAAATCTCGGCAGCATGTCGACAGGGTATGGATGTATGGGGGGAGGACATTTAAATCTTTACACAAAGTGGAGTTTAATGAAATGTGATATTGATCCAAACAAGTCATGAAGGAATGAGAATTCTAGCAAACTTAGGTGTGAAAATTGACAAAATTCTTGGATAAAAGACTTGGAAGCAAATGTACATCAATTTGTACATAGCGCCAGATAAAGGCCCATAGAGATCTATTTGGGTACTTAGAGAGTTGAGAAATTTTTGATTTGTTGCCCATCTTGCATAAAGTTTGCTTCTACATAAGGTCATATTTTTGAGCATCATGGCTCACAATCAAGCTATGGGTGAATTTTTTTATCCCCTTTGGATGCATTATATACATCTACGGCAGGGACAGCAATTTTCATATTGCGTCAGTTTAAGACCAATTTGCTCATCATCCGTGCACCTGTGAGGATAGGCTTCGATTCGCATACTAGAAGTTGCACGATAAACGATGTGGAGGGTCTTATGGGTAACTAAAAGGGATTGCAAGGGCTTTGAAGACAAATTTTAACTGTCAAAAACCAAATCATTTACCCTTGCTAAAGGGATGAAAGGGACATAAGAAATGCGCCATGGTCTTAGAAGCTAGGAAACGTGTCCTTAGTTCAAAAAATGCCCATCTAACTATGAGGACTTCGCATATTCAACTTTTTTATCAGGCATGCTCATAATCAAGGTTACCAATGAGAATTTGAAGGTGCAAGAGCATCCATATGCATTCCACCTTGAAAATCTTGAATGTTTGAGATCCAATTTCGTCGGGTCATGTGGCACTCGTGGGTGTCCTCCATTTGAGCCCATAGAGAAGGGAATCATCTTTCTTCTTCTGACTCAAATATTGAACTATGAAGACGAAGTGGATAACTTCAAAGACCAAATTACGTCTAGGGGTTGAGAAGAGAGATGAGTAGCCAACCTCTCTTGTAGATATATAAATTGAAAAGTTTGATGATGTCTAGGTGGAGAAAGAATAATCACCTTTTCTTCAGAGCTCCGAAAGTGAAATCATGGCAAAGATGAGATAGGAAACCCCTCTATTTTATAAATTATTGCACTATCAAGGCTTGATTATTCAATATCTATTGAACATGAACCAAGAGACTATCTGCAAATAAGCTAGTATCTTAACTACCTTGTCACCATAATAGCTATTTTACTTGACATGCACAATGCTAGCTTAAACTAACCTCCATACTGAATTTTTATAACTCTGTTCCCCTAAAAATTGAAAGTGCATTAGTCTTGGGAAGGCTAGTGGTAGCCCTTGTTCAAAACTGCTCATAATGCAATTGGCATTAGTCCAAAAGTATTCTGAAATTGCTCTCTATGGGGACTTCACTTTGCAGAGCTAAATGCACCTAGGGGGATTGAATGATAAAAATACATGGGGACTTGAATTTGACTGATCTCTGAGTAGGAATAATTTCTGAGGATGGACTAAACAGGCGGTGTCTTGGAAAGGAATGAATTTCAAACATGAAATTGTAATACCATGTGCAAAGTTGCCCAATTCTAAGGTGCACATTACAACAACTGCAAATTATTCGAGGACAACATCTGGCAAAGTAAAACTGAAAGGGAATCAAGGAAAAGGATAAATGAGTGCTAACGATGCACTATAACATGAGAATCCAAAAAAGAGCTCACCATTGAATATTTGTTGATCTATTTTACTTATTCAAAGCATACCCATTGGTATTTGTGGAGTCATTAAAAAGATAGGCTACAAAACTTCCCATATTGAACACACATACATATACACAAACAAACAAACGGAAGGGAAACACACTAGAAGGAAAAAAAACAAAACAGGAAAGGAAATTATATATACTGGGAGGGATATTTATAGAGGTGGGAAAGAATATACACATACTCGAAAATGGGTTGGGAAAAGTACATACCATCATGAAATAAAGGATTGAAGTGTGATTCTTGCTACATAAATAATATTATCGGATCAAACCATGCTCTTGCGATGGTTTTGTATGGCTTAAGAAGAAGAATACCAACCAAGATTCCATCTTCATATCAATACTACACTGAGAATGTTCTTATTCTCATAGAATACTTCGTCACTCTCTCAAAAATCTTTTATCTTGATGCTTCCGCTTGATGTCCTATGATCATGGGACACTATTCTTCCATGTCTTCAAGAGTGGGAAAATATTATTCCTCTTTGAATTTACATTTTAAATCATCTCTTACATTATCATAGTACTCAGAAAGAGTGAGATAAAAATTATTTCCCTCCCATTCAAGAACTTTTATGAACATCCCGCTTCGTTGTTATGAGCAAGTGTTGTCAATATCTATCTACTCAAGGCTCATCCTGGTATCATTCTCAAAATTACCACCCTTAATTTTTGCATATAGGCATTCTTTACCCTCTAGTGTATTTGGCCATATGAACTCTTGTTTTGCATTGGTGAAGTAGTTTGAAGTGGCTAGAAGAAGATGATTTTGTGTGAATTCCCAAGAACCTTGCAACTTTTCACTTTTCTTTGAACAACTTAATTTATTGCAAATCAGCTCACTATTCTCTTTGTTATTTTCCTCCATGATAGAAATGTTATTTTCAAGATTGAGGATATTCGAAGGAGATTCAAGAATCTTCCTCCTTTTCCATTCACAAACCTATTTGCATTGTGTAAAAGAGAAATACTTTCTTTCACATTCACTCTCATCCTCGAAGGCATTAAGGAATTCATCAAACTCATCAAACTATTTCGTTTAAACATCAAACCTTAGCATGTTAAAATGAGAAACACAAATAGACTCATACCTGTCTTGTATCTCCATAGCTTGAGTCAAGAGTTCAAGACTAAGTTGAGGATATTCAGTTTGTTCCATGTATTTCAAGACACAGATGGTTCTTCTAAGATCACCATAGGATCATCTTCATTTTCATTAGGAGAATTGTCATGTTGTTCCTTATGAGTCCATGATTCGTTTGGAACATCTTCGTTCACTCCTTCCATGTTTTTTGTTTCCCACAGTTCACTTTCTTGTAAACACGAATATAATTGATTCATGAAACCTTTTGAAAAGGAGAAGAGGTCTATAATTTGTGGGAATGACACTCCTTCAGCTCAAAATCTATATCATCCTCTTGATGGAAACATGTTGAAGCAACAATGTGGGAAGAAATTTTAATGTTATTCTGATAATCCATTATTGAATCCTCTTTCTCAGATGGACAATGAGATATTTCATAGTAATTTTGATGATAATTCTACTCCTTGGGTGAGAAGAGATTGTGTTGCAACTGTTCATTCTCGTTTGCTTCGAAAAGGGAGTGAGATTCTTCCATTAGATCATCCATGATTAAGTCAGAGGTAGAGTTTGGTTCTTCAATTGTATTTGTTTCTTTACGCAACATATGTACATTACTTGAAGAATAAAAATGGGTGGGTGGTGTCCTCGAGATTTCACCCTGAAATATGGGGCTTCCCCTTTTAAAAAATTTCATTCTTTTTAAAGTAACGGGTTTTTTTGTGTTTGTTTTGCCTGCAGTTGTTTGCATTGCTCTAAGATATCCCTATAGATTCATAAAATCCAAATTCGACAAATACCCACATGCCAAAACTCACTCAAATCCTTTGCCAGACCTTTGTCTGCAAGTGTTTTACTTATTTATTTGTTAAATAACTAAATTTATTTTAAAAATAGATTGAGCTAAAATTGGAGGATTTAGGTTATATAAAGAACTTTATCCCATCATTATTACCACATAACATTCACCTGGGAGGAAGAATTTTTACAGATAAGCTAAATGGAGAAAAATTTCTAGAAATTGCCCGTAGCTGTTTTTATTTTGTTTTATTTCTTTTTGTTTGTGTTTTGGTTTGTTTTCTCTAGAAATTCCTGTAGCTTATTCATTCCTCTTACTAGATATTTCCCCAAGCCTAGGGTTTTGAAAAAGCTATCCAATATTTTTAATTACTAATGTCTATAGGAGATTAGAGCTTGAGATTCTTTCAGAAGATTGTAAGAAGTCACCTTGTCTAAAAAGGTGCAAAAATGGATTTTATGAAAATAAGAAAAATATTTCCATCAATGCATAGAGATTGAGAAAATATGCACTTTTAGAGAAAACGACACCTAAAACAAAGCCACGGAATGAAATATATGACACTTGCAAGTTTTTGCTGCTACATCTTCCCAGACCCTTTCCAAAAATGGAAAATGTTATTCTATCCTTGTGTTTTCTTCACTGAAAATCTAGAAAATGGAAAGAAATGTAGTCTTCATGCTAGTCACAATTTTTAAAGATGCCTTCTACGTCCAATTTCCATGCTGCCTTAAGTGACAATTTTCACTCAATTTTAAAGGCAGAAGTCATAATGCAAGTCACACTTTTTGGGATAATAGATCTAGCTGACAGTGGGAATTTCGGCAGTGACATGGAGGCATGAATTTCTTGTCTGCCTAGTAGGTTAATTTTTCCCATTATGAAATTCAAATCACTTAAGCTACCCGTGGGAATTTCGGCAGTGACAACTTTAAGAAGAAGGATATTTTCCATTCAAGTTGCACTTTTTGGAAGGAAGGATTTAAGATGGCAGTGGAAATTTTGGCAGTGGCAGGCAGATGGTAATTTCTTACTTGCCTAGTAGGGTGAAAATTCCCATTATGAAAGTCAAATCAATTAAGTGGAAGATGAGATTTTTGGAGTTGCATTGCAGGGTGGAAATTCCCATTGCTTTGACTTCCTATTTTTAGCAATTCCCCTTGCCAAAAAGTGCAACCCACCTTGACATTAATACATGTATTTAGTGATATACATTAATATTAATTCTAGTCAATTTTGGTGCCATAAATGGAAGGAAAGAAAAGGCAAGTGGATGAGCTTTCAAAGATGCATGCTAAAAATAAATAAAATAAATTCATAAAAAACAATCAGAAGCATGTAGACTTGGGTGCCCAAATTGGAAGAAGAAGCATGTATTTTAATTAATTAAATTACCAAAATAGGGAAAGTTAATTATTAAAAATAGCACGCAGTTGGCTATATAAGCATGGGACGCCATAAGGAAGAGGTAATTAATTTGTTTTGATAGAGGTTGCTGTCTTGAAGGATTTTAGTGCAAAAAGGAGGAGTGTTTTGCATTAAAGAGTATTTTCCATTACCGGGAAGCTTCCAGTTTTGGCGCCTACGGTTGGAGAAGATTTATTTTTATTATTCCAAGCATCTGCATGTTGGTATAAGTGCCCTGGTGAATTAAATAATATTTTTTCTTGCTTTTCATGCGAACAAAGTCTCAAATTTTATGGCAACAGGCTTTATATGTAGAATTTGGTGATTAAAATCACGTATTCATGCAATGGACTCCATATTTGTCTGAATTAATTGTAGGTATTCATCACAAGTGATCATATTGGTGAAAGGAAGTCCAAATCAATTTCAGATACATTGAATATATCTTCCAAATTAAAGGAAATTGCCAGATTTGCACAAATTGAACCAATTACAAGGGATTCCAACAAAATTAAAAGAAAAAGAGCTTAGACAAATATTATTAATAGGCATGATGAAGCATGATGAAAGAGAAGGTCAACAGAATCATGCATGACTTCCAGGCTTACTGAAATCAATGATACAAACATGGGCCCTAAACCTATCACTGATTTGATTGACATATCCAAGGCCATTGGTAGATCATCTCTTATATGGGCAATAAAAATTAGAGGTATTATTCAAGATTCAATGTTTCTAGTCATAAATCAATTACCTGAGTTTGTTTTAGAGTGTGTAAGTTGTTATCATCCTCTTTCTAGGACAATCTGAAATGCTACAGGGAAGACAATAATCAAGTTGGATCAACATGCAAAGTATGGAAGAAGAAAAAGACTGGGAGTGTTGCAACTTCCTTCTAGTTTCTTTTCCTCTTTCTTCTTCTTTATCTTATTTTCTTTGACAACGTAATTGATTAATCAATCAATGTTTAAAATCCGTTACTTGAAGAAGTAAATTAATTAGAAATAGGTGGCAGACATGCAAAATAGAAGGTTCTATTTTTAGTTATAATTCATGCAAGTCATGCGAAGAGTAATTCTATGAGGAAGATTACCAGATGTCCCCTTTTCTATAGCTTCTGCATGCAGGAATTCATTAAAAATTTCCTATTTTTAATTTCCCTCTATACACTATAAAAAGAGGAAGAACCTACGGGTTAATAGATCATAATTTGTAATCAAAATTCTTCTGTTCTAGACTTTGAGCTGAAACCCTTGATATCTTTCTAAAAGATAAGAAATTGAAAGAATGAAGATTTCCGGAGAACTTTGTGTCAATGATGCATTTGTTTCTTAATTTTGTGTAGATCTTTACATAAACTTTGTGTTATCTTAGATCTATATCTGAAAATTTCCTTTTCTTTAAATTATGTTTCGTAAGATCTGTTTGTTTTATCTATGTGCATGAGACCAATTCTGCTAACTATTGGTTGGATTTCACATATTTTCTTCTTTCTTTCTGTATTCAATTATTTTCATCTTCTACAAAAATTTCTTTACAACTACTTACTTGCTGTAAAATTGCCTAGCTATGGCTCATGAGCTTTGCAATTAAAGTAAAACCCATGAACTATTACTCAAATCCATAATTGATAGAAATATTACATGGGAGCCTCACTAGTAAATGAGGGAGATTTATCTCATGACTGCCTTGGTTTTTGAATGTGCAGAAAATCTAGCCAATAGAGGGAAAATCATCCATGACCATTTTGAATTCATCATCTTAAACCTGGGACATGAGGTGAATTTCTTGAACTTCTTCACATATCTCCATTCCATCATGAATCAAAAGATCAAAATTTGAAAGGATATTATTCATGCTTACTTTAGACTTGTCATCTTGTATTTCTTCATCATTAGTGGAGTCTTCGTAGAGCATTGAATCATCCATTATGCAACAAGAGTATTCCTTTGTTGAATATATTATTCCCCTTATGGGTTGTGCCTCGAGCCAGAGGGAATTGGTGAATGGTGGTTCTATCTTCAAATTTGTACCTCTTCCTCCAGGATTGCTCTAGTATGTCATCATAGGTGCCATGATAAGACCTTGTTCAGGCACCATACCATTAAAATCTACCTCAATGCCCTATCTTGCTGACTGGGTGGTCCCATGTCAAGGACCTTCTTGAGTATCCCTGTTGTATGTAAACATGATCTAGATTCGAGGGTGTTTGTACATGTGTTATAGGGCCAAACTAATACCTCTGACATCTACCCTGATAAAACTCTAGGTCAGATAACCCCAGCTACCAATCAAAAAATTCTTTCCACCATAGTCAGTTATGTCAACATGTTTGAGGGCATCCATCTACCATACTGAAATAAGTGATGGTAGAGAGTCATCACACTACGTCATGCTACTGACTCTTATAGTGAAATATGCGAGGTTGAATAGTAAGTATCACCTTTAGTGGATCCACCATGGTCATATATTTCGTCATCTTCTGGAATGCTGATTTGATCTTCATGACTGATGGCTCGAGGATAGGATTTTCTTTAGCACTTGAAGAGTACCTACGAGGATGACCAATAGCTATGTGGTCCCAATGACCTTCAGGATCTTCCTCCAGTAGTGTAGTGGGATCCCATCGGTCTTCTTGACCTTGTTATGGGATAGGTAATCCAGTTTCTCGTAGATCCCAGTAAAAATGTGCCACTATGCACTAGGCTTTGCATCTAATCTTGTAATGCTCACTGTGAAATAAACCTTTCTATCATGCCTAATTTCAAGCTTCATCGAGGAAATGTGGCATTTTTCATGTCCTTTGTCTAGATGTAGAAAAATGCAAATGAACAAGGAGTCATCTTTTACCATCCTTGAATTTTCATACTTTTGTGAACTAGTCTCATAACCATGGCTGATCAACAGTGGTCTTTTCAGGTACACTGATCATCTTCTCTCTGTGGTATATCAACTCAACAAAAAAACCTCAATCAAGATCTCCACAATGTCTTCCTGGTCCTACGAAAAAAAATTTGATCATCTAGGGTTTAAATAGGAACATGAAGAGTCGCCTTCAAACATCCTTTTTCTTTGAGTCACTATCATCTCCCCTATTGGGAGTTCAGAAGCACTATACTCTCACTGTGCCACCACTCCACCAAGGCTATTAGGAGATCCATGGTATAAGGTACACTCAGGATGAATCCTCGCCACCTGAGCTAACCCAGTCACCAAAAAGGAGGATTGGCTAGAATCATCCACACGTGTTGTGTATGGAAAATTTATGGGTTTCCTGCTAATGGTCTGTGATATGGCTAGGATGTTCCCTCATCTATAATACTGGTACAATCGTCTCTGTGAAATTATGTAGTGGGTGTTAGAACTAACATTTATGGGTGGCCAAAAGGTCTTCTATTCTTATATCACTGAAAACTCCACTGATTTCATCTACACTATGCTTTTCATCTATTTATATTTCTTCTAAGATGCTCCTAAATTTTTCTTCTAAAAGTGGGGAACATTTTCTCTTTTCAATTCCTAAATGCACCCTAATGTTGGACATGTACGCAAAATCAGTTTCCTACAACCATGTACACGCAACATGACACATGTGTACATATTTTTAGGATGCATACAAATGCTTCAACACTAAGTATGAGATGTAACATTCCTACTATTAATTTGGCTACACTTATGTGTATGTGACATTTATGATGCATACACGTGTGTTTGTCCTGTAATTATGCTAAGGCAGTATGAATTCTTTGACCTATGGTGTGTACACTAGAGGTTTTATATTCCTAGGGGGACATGTGCGTACACAATACTAGCTGATATGTATGAGTGTGCATACACATAATTTGAATGTGTAGTGCCACTGTGAGTGCCTACACGCCCCTAGGGTGCGTGTACACATTTTTGACGTCGAAGTTCAACCCTAATAAATGTTAATTAATCCTAATAAATGTGAAATTAGAACAAGAAGTGTTGCGTACTCACAAATTATGTGTCACCCTCCCCAAGGGTGTACTTACGATCCATGTTAGCTCACCTCCATCATCTTTGGATTCGCACGACCTCACTCACCACTCACTTCTTGAATCACTCGTGGTAAAAAATCGGTAGCACTCCGGTAAAAAATGAAACCGTCACGATGATTTACCCCTCCCCAGGGAGGGTATATTAAATTAGAGCCAGAAAGAACCCAGGGAGTGATTCCCCTGGGGTATGTTTTGACCGCCATGATCACTCTAGCATTTATTCTACCCATCGTGATGATTATTTTTATTAAATCTCTATTTTTAATAAAAAAAATTCTATGCTAGGGCATTTTTTTTCCTACCTAGCACTCATTTCTTCTGCCAGGGGCATTTTTTATTTTCTTCCAGATGATATTTTTCATTCTTACTTCTTCTTACTAACCGTTTTTGATAATTATTTTTGTTAAATAATTATTTTTTTACGCTTCTTCGTTGTGTCGGGGCATATTTTTGCCACCTGGCATCCGTTTCTTCTCACTGGGGAATTTTTATCACTCTCAGGTGAGACTTTGTCCTCTCATTTTTTCTAACAATGTCAAAAAAAACAAAAAATTAAACATTGCAATAATCATAAAAATCCAAAAAAAATAGAAAATTAATCACAAAATCCTAAAAATTGTAAAAATAACAAAAATAGGTAAAGAGCTTGTACACGGCTGAAATTTCTGTCACACTTACGCATGGTTTTTTATCCTATATCTTGTTGATGTTTTCATGTGTTTTCAAACCAAATGACTTGTGGATCACCTGGATCTATAACCATTTATATAACTAGTCTGCTTGCTTCGTTTGTACTCTGGGGCACATCGAGTTGTTTGGTATTGTTTTTTAGTGCACAAAGCTTCACCATTGGACTATGTTTCCTTCATTTACTCCCCTCACATTTATTATTTCTTAGGGCATCATTTTTAACCCTTTTCATTAATAACCAACATTTGGGATCTTCATCTTGATAACAAAACATTTGTGCAATAGTCTTGATCGTTGTTGGTTTGAGTATGTGTGTGTGTTCTTGTTTCCCTATTAGATGAGCTTGTTTACTTCTCGTATTACATTGCATTCTATATGTTGCATGTTAGGAATTAGTATTTACATTGTGGTAGATAATTGTATGGTTAGTTAGCTTTATATATATTGTTATAACAAATATATAACAATATATATTCGGGTGTGTTGTACCTTCCTATTTTATAGGAAGTCAGTTTTCCTATTGATATGGCTATATAATAGCCTGTGATTGTAATTCAATATGTGTCGAATACAATATCAATTTATTTTTTCAGTGTGACAATATTGTTGTCCCAATATTTGGTATCAGAGTGATCAGAGGTCTGAGGTTGTGTCCAAATGAGATTCATTTCTCATTGAAAAATGCTGTCCATCAATCAGTTGCAGACCTACTGTATAGAAATAAGGTGAATTCTTCACGTCCTGGAGGCAATTTGTATATCCATGTTCCTGCACATATAATGGATCGTGGTTTCTACCTCCAACGATTCTGACAGATCTAGGCATTTCTTTGCATGCCCATGGCTATCATTCACATTATTTTATGCTTTGATAGTGCAAAATATCATTGTTTATCAAATGATCTCCTCACAGCAGAAGAAATTTGGGTGGAAATCATGATACAATTATTTCTTTATACATTTGGAGCTGAGGAATATTTCCATTGTGTATCTTTCAGATCGACTGATATAAACTCATGTTCAATTTGTTCTGTCATATGCATGCAACTGAAATTTGTGCAAGATAAATCAAGAATAGCTTAACACAGTCTTGAAAGTGGTCGTGCCTTGTGTGTGGAGTCTTGTTTGCTTTGGTATTACGGCCTCTATAGGTGGTGCCTCTTTGAGTTTTACATTGAGCTGCTCTGATCTGGTTTGCAGATCTTATGCAAACAGATGTTTTTTTGAGATAGGACGGCATGTACGTGGGAATAAACAAATTGGTGTTTTCTTATATCGGACCCCTTTCCCTGGAAAAATTCTTTTTATTTGTCTACGTTTTCTTAGAGCTATTTGGGATTCATCTTTGGTGGCTGTGTTTTCTTTGTGGAGGCAACACTTTGCTAAGTTAGCTACATTTTAGGGGAAACCACCTTGTATTACTCACTATATTTTCAAAATCCCTGGCCACTACCTTCTTTTCCATGTCATATGTATGTTATTTTGGTAATGTCCTCTTAAATTCTAGTAAAAAAAATTAAAGTGAAGTCATTCAAATTGACAAGTATTGTTTTGAAAGTTAGTTGTCAATGTAAAAGAGTCTTGTATAAGTGTCAAAGAAATAATGGTGTAAAAAGTCATGTCATTAAGAGTATAAGTGTCTTATATAGCACCATTAGTGTATTTTTCCTAAAGTGTCATGATATGTATATATGGTAAAATAGTCATTTTTGTGTCTATTTTAAAAAAAATCAAGAGTCAATTTTTGTTTAGTCGTCAAAAATTCATTGTGGGTCATTACTATTGTAAAAGTGTCATCTTCCAAAGTTCGAAAAATAAAATAAAAATTTTCCCGCATTTCAATTTTGGACGCATTTTCGCTTGTATGCGACATCCAAATTATTAAAGGTATTTTGAGCTTCATGATCACATCTGGTTGAATTAGGAGAATGATGATGGAGGAAGGAGGCATCAGAGGAAGGAGGTCAAACAGTGACCTCTCATCAGTCACCAATGATGGGGCCGTGCAGAAGCTGTGGTGGCATATTTATGGTGTCAGTATATGTTTTTCAGTGTGGTTTCAATTTTTTCAGTTTGCAGTGTTCCTGTTTTGTGTGGTATTTGATGGATGTTGGAAAGAGAGGTGTGTTGGAGCGTAGATGACTGTCAGTGATCCTCTAATTGACTTGGTCCTCTGACTGCCGTACTTCATTGGAAGATTTTCAGCTAGACGAATATGTTCACTAGCTTTAGTTACCATGTGCAACAAGACCTAACTAGCAAGATCCATTCAGGAGTATGTTCTTCGATGCATTTTGCTTCTCAGTATCTATATGAGTGGAATTTCACATTGTGGGGGGAATACATACCAATGTTCCATTCCCATTCTGCACCCAAAAGGACTTAGTCAAGGAAAGCTTCCAGTGGCAGTGGCAGTTTTCTAAGTTGTTCGAGATCGAGTGGCAGTGATCAATGACAGAGAGTACGATTAAGAGCATTATGATTCTTCTAGGAAGTAATGTGAAATCTTTTCAGTCTATCTTCTATTGTGCAGTTTTGTAATATGCAAGTTGTGTTTCCTACATAATTCCCTGATGTATAAGCATAGTGGTGAACAGTAGCACCAAAGTAAGTCAATTCATGGATCTTGAAAGGGTTTGTGGTAGGATTCAGAAAACCACACGAGGTGGACAGTTGATGAGGTTCCTATCACGTCAAGGTTTGTGGTAAGCCTATTTAAAACCATGGAAGGAGAGAGCCTTTCTTTTGGATCAAGGTCATGAGTCACAGAGTTGGACATGCCACAGGGGTGAGCATACTACAGTTAAGAGTGTGGATGTTTTTCTACCATGTAAACACTAAGGGGGGGAATGTTAGGAATTAGTATTTACATTGTGGTAAATAATTGTATAGTTAGTTAGTTTTATATATATTGTTATAAAAAATATATAACAATATATATTCAGGTGTGTTGTAACTTCCTATTTTATAGGAAGTCAGTTTTCCTATTGATATGGCTATATAATAGCCTGTGATTGTAATTCAATATGTGTCGAATACAATATCATAATATATTCAATAGTTTGAATGAATTATTATTCTGTTTAAACCTGTAGCTACTTTCTAATGAAGGTCATCTTAAGTCAAAAATATTAGCAAGCACCCTATGTAAGATCTAGAATTACTATTTACATGTGGGTGTCTGGAAGCTACCAATTTGGAATGGAACTCAACACTTCTATGGCTTCGACACAACGATTTGTTTCCACTCGGACCACTCACCTCTAATCTTCCTCCTATCTCTATTGTTCTTGTTTCAGATACTACTCCTAGAAATCATTTTACGACCTTAGTTTCGGGCATATCACGGTAGGTTTCATGAGTTGGAAATCAATACTTAGGTTCTGGTTTATCATGACCTTTGAAGCTAATTCAAATTTGTAGCATGACACTTCACATTATCGCCATAGTTTATATTCTACTTTGGAGCCCGTGTGCATTTTTAGCTCCATTCACACTTTCCATATTACTTATGGGAAATGCTTCGACGTAGCTTTTTCACCCCTAAGGCTTCCGATATTTAATGGACATAGTGACCCACGGGAACATCATTAGAGAATTTCATGTCACTTGTACATCTTGATTTCACTCATGATCAATATTAAGTTTAGTAAAATATTTCCTCTCGATTCATGTCTCTATGAGTATGAGAAACGAGCATGGTCTTTGATTTTGACTACATGGGTTCACTTCAGGTGAAACTTCATTCACACAACTAGATGATGCTTTTCTTCACTAATTTCTCCATCAATATTGGCTCTAATATCTCTTATGCTTAGCTATTTTAAGGACTTGGCAGAGTGGGATGAGTGCAAATAAATGGTCCACAAGACTATGTTCTGAGGTATAAGAATCAATACCATGTCTACAGATGGAAAATGTGCTTGGGACTCTGAAGCTTTAGGACAAAAGGCTAAGTCAAATTCTGATTTCATCCACCTCTCCAAGAGAGTGTTATGGGGATTTCAAACCTATTTGATGTCCAATTTTTCCCCTTACTCTTAAGCTATCGTGAGGGAAATAATTTTTTACGTCGCGCAAAATTCTGAAAATTTTGAGTTAGCATCCTTTTACTGATGTTCTAGTGAGAGAGAGAGAGCTGAAACTAGCTTGAGGAGATAGCTGACAATTTTGCAATTTTGGAAGGTCGCATTGTAGTGATTTGTAGGTCGCAAGGGGATGAGACATTTTTTTCCCTCATGTCCCAATTTTGTCGGGCCTTATCTAAAGGGATGAAAGGGACATCAATTTTCATATCGTGCGAGGTTATAACACTTGGCGATCATCCATGCATTTTGAGGATAGGCTCCGTTAAGCTCCTAGGGGCTGATCTAGTGATGCAGAGGCTCCTATGGGTGATCAGAGGGATAAAAAGAATTGGAAATATTTTCATGTCCCTAATATACCCTTTCTAAAGGGATGAAAGGGACATAAAAATGCAAGCTCCTAGAGTTGACACTCATCCTTTTTGAAAAATGACTAAGTATGAGGACTTGAGAGCGAACTTGTGAAGGCCTTATCTGGAGTTCCCAATGGATTTTCAAGGTGAAATTTTATATGAATGTGACTAAAAAATAGCCTTATGAATCCAATTGTGGGGGTCTCATCTCTTGATTCCTCCATTTGAGCCCTGAAAAATTGTATTTTTGTTTTGACTCCATGACTGAGCATGAGAAAAACTTTATATAAACATATTGCGCCTAGGTGTTGTGAAAAATATGCTTCAACCATCTTGTATATATCTGAATTACATTTCCAAATATGTCTTATTTGACTCTTAAATCCTTCTATAGATCCGAGAATTTCTTCCCGAAGCTCAATAATGTTTTTGGCCCTATGTAGTGCCTAGGCTTGAGAACCCGTATCTGATGAACCTGCTCCAAAAATTCCAAATCTTCCCAAAATATTAGAAAATATTTTCCTTGATGTTTTTAGCACTTGAATTCACCTCCATGTTGAATTTTTATCCTCTGCCCCGCTCTCAGGAAGGCCAGTGGTAGCCCTTCCCAAAACTGCTCAAAAATTGGCATTCTCCAAAAGCTCCTAAAATCACCTAGGGGGATTGGATGGAAAACCAAATGGGGATCATTTGAATGATAGGATATGACTAGTGTTGAGGATGGACTGACCTAGGGGTGTCTTGGAAAGGTATGACTTTCAAATTTTTTGACACTGTGGGTAAATTTGTCTTGTTCTCGGGTGAATTTTTCCCATGAAAATTGTTAAGACAACAAGTTCACAACTAGCTAGCTCAACAAGCTAGAGGCCAAGCTACAGGAGCTCAAAAAAACTTGGAAAGTTAAGATAAAGTTCTATCTTGTCAGATTAGTGGTCGAGCCACCTCACCACATCTAACTCATCGTGCACAACACAATAACCAGACAAAGTTTTGATCCACCTCACTTCAAAAAGATTCTACAACTCATCATGGCCAAGATACTCGTAACCAACTTGCGAACCAAGGGCCAATCTTGGGGAGCTCCTAAAACAAATTAGATTTTAAAACGTGGCCTAAGCCACATAACATTTGAACTATCCGAGCCTTGAAAATGAATTTTTTGGTTTGTAGACAATTCAATGTGGGATTAACCCACCTCACAAAACAAAAACCACACATAATATGATCCCAAGGCTTGAACCATGGAATTTTTGTGACCCAATTTAGGGTCTTATCTTTATTCTACAAGCCTAACTTAGTGCATGTGACAAAAAATTAAATATAAGGCCAATTTTTGGCGGATAAAAAAGTAAAGAAAAAGGTGAATATTGTGGGATTCAAACTTGGCCTATTTTCAGAAAAAAAGATAAACCTTGACTACTATCCCATGAGGTTTAGAAGTGATATAAAAGGGGCACACTTGTACTTGAAGACTAAGTTTTTTGATTGTAGGACATATTTGGGGTTTTAAAACCTTTTTGAAGAGTTTTTGTTCATGACTATTGGATATTTGATCAAAGGCTCCTAAAGACTGAGCATAGACCGTTTACGTAGACCAAAGATATATTTAATGTAATTTATTGTTGTAACAATCATTTTTCATCATAATTGATCGGTTCAGAAGCTTATTCAAAATCGGAGATGTATCCTACATTGGGTGAACTCCGTTAACACTTATTTTGCACTGTCTATTATATTTTCCCCTTCTTTGCTTGTTGTTTATTAAATTTTTATTTTGTTTTAAATTTATTTTAAAGCCAATTTTTGTTTATGGGAAAAATTTAGATCATTTTAAGTGTCTGAAAATGATTAAATTGATTAAGTGAGTCACTTAACTATATTTTTCGGATTAGTTTGGTATCAGAGTAGTTGATTGAGGGATTTTAGCATTGATTTTTGGATTTGCAAGTATCAGTTTTGAATTCTTATTAGGTCAAAATCTAGGTGAGGTGAAGGATCATTAGAAGAATACAATCTTGAATTTTTTTCAAAATGTGCAAGTTCAAGTACAAATATGAAATCTCCTAAAAGAACATGAAAGGAATGATAAGAAGATTGTTCCAAGCTATAAATATCTCAGATGATAATATCACACCACATTTGATAAGCTAAAAGAAATTCACCAGAATAACCTTACAAAAGGATTTAAAAACAAAGAGGTGAAATATCATATATGGAAATCCATCATAATACCATTGATCTCATGAATGTCTCAATAACCAAGATGTACATATAGGAGGATGGAAGTACAATTACTACCTAGATCAGTGGTGAATAACTTCTAGTAATTGATACTAGGAGTTAAGATGACTCCATAAGACTAGCAAGCTAACTCCACTCAATTGGTAAGCTAACTCCACACAACTAGTAAGCTAAATCCACACAACTAGTAGACCTAAGCAAACTATCTCAACAAGCGTAGAGATAACCTAAGTGAAATAATTTATTTAATAAAAAATAAAAGGATAAATAATCACCTACACTAATACACACCATAAGCATAACTTAGGTGGGAAGAAAAGAAGGTGGGTCTTGGTAACAAGGCCTAGTGAGGTACCCCACATACAATAACTGGGAAAAAGGGAACACTGCAAGGTACCTAAAACTAGTAACGATAAAGTAGAGAAAGAAAAAACCTGTTGTAAGGTATCCCAAGAAGCTTGGATAAAAAACTCATACAATATTGAAGAATTTTTATGTGTAATGTGGTCTAAATCCACTACTCGATCATAAAACTCAAAATTTATTGACACTAGGCCACACCAAATTAGCTCCATATAAGGAGAATGTCAATGGAGTGATGTCAAAAGTGCAAAAAAAATACCAAACATAATTCGATCAACTACTACAAATAGGTGTGCCATGATCTAAGAAAAACCAAGGAAACAAGGAAAAGACACAAAATCCAAAGTAATAGGAGTGTCACGATCCAAGAACAACCGAGGCAACAAGGAAAGGACACAAGACCCAAAGAAGTAGGATCAACATCACACCCTCCCATACTACTGAATGGGTGGAGTGACACTATAAATCTGTATGAGTTGTCAAAATAACTACTCAAACACTGAAAAACTAACACTGGGCTTCACAAGAATAGTTCCCCCAGAAGAGAGACTGTCAACATACCTAAAAGTGTCGAAAATATAGATACAAAATCTCTCAAAAAATAAGAGATATACGACACTTGTTAAATAAAATTTCTCAAAACAAGGAGCATTATAATGCTAATGGTATAGAAAGAAGAGAAAAAAGCCGAATGGTGGAGGAGCCACATCTGTAAATTCCTTTTAACTAATGCCTATGTCGCCACCATGAGTGATTAGAAATCCACCCCAATTCAACATGAATGGATGAATAAGATGTCTGCATATGATTGAATGTAAAATACACAATGAGTTCATGCAAATGAACATCAAAATGTGTGTCAGGTCAATCATATCTAACAAATGAAATCTCAGGTTTCTCAAGCTTGAGTGAAGGTGCCGAATCCTCAAAAAGAGTCGAGTGAACAAAAATAAGAGCTTTGTCAATGTGTGATCCCAATGAAGTACCTGATTGAAAACCAATGTCATGCAGAGAATGCCACTTAACATGAAAAATAGGGGAAAAAATACCCTGCGAATGTTTTCCAATACCTCCACCAGTGAAACCCATATAACAGAGCATGCGAGAACCAAATGTAGCGGTATGCTTCTAAAAAAACAATGAATGTGAGTAGAAGTGGGATCCACAAAATGTGTTATTGCAATAGGTATATGTGTGTATTTAGAACATGCGGTAACAAAAGCAATAGGATCAGGAGCATCCAAAGCAGAAGTATGCTCAGAAAATGAAAAATCAAGGTCAGTAGGTGTGGAAGCAATAATTGCAAGTGGAATAGGAGCATCTGAATAAGAATCCACAATGTGAGGATGATGTTGTAAGTGAGCAAGTTTTTTCTTCAGAGAGTGAATGAGGTCATCTTTGTTGTGAATGAGGTTATGTAAAAGAGATTTTTTCTTCTTAGGATATTTTTTTTATTATACAAATTTTACCATTCTCCTGAATTCAACATAGTTCAGAGACAAAAATATCATTCACTGATGGGTAAGAATCAATGATAACAAAGAATGCAATAGGACATCGGGCTCAGTAAAAAATGCAGCCGTGTGTGATTACAACACCCCCTAGATTTTGGCACTTTATGAAGTAGTGTTTTTATAAATAAAATGACACCAATGTAAAGAAAAAAAATCATACCCTTTTGTAAAAAACAACACTAAATTCCGAGTTACTGGTCAACAATTATGATAGATTTAGTTTCTTGTTAGTAATGGTCCATTAAAAAATACACCTTTTTTGTAATTTAAAAAAGCTTGTTTTTGTTAAAAAACAAAAAATATTAGTAGATCAAGAAAAAAATCTTTGTGTGCTGATACCATGAAAGGAATGATAATAAGATTGTTCCAAGCTGCAAAAATATTAGATGACACTAACACATCACATTTGATAAGCTGAAATGAATTCACTAGATTAACGTTACAAAAGGATTTACAAACAAAGAGCTGAAATATCATATATGGAAATTCATCATAATATCATTGATATCCTAAATTAGCTCAATAACCAAGATGTACATATATGATAAGGGAAGTGAAACTACTACCTAGATCTATGGTGAAGAACTCTCACTAACTGATATTGCTAGTTAAGATGACTCCATAAGACTAGAAAAATGACTCCACACAACTAGCAAGATAATTGCATACAACTATTACACATAAATAAGATAACTCAACAAGTGTAGAGATAACCTAAGTGAAATAATTATCCTAATAAAAAATAAAAGGATAAAGAATAACCTACACTAACACCCCTCGTAAGCATAGCTTAGGTAGGTAGGAAAGAAGGTGAGTCTCGACAACAAATCCTGATAAGGTATCCACTTAAAATAACTGGGAAAAATGGTGTAGACACCATAAATTACACACCTATTCGTAGTGTTTTCCTAGTACATCCTGTTATTCACCCTTTTCATGATTGATTAATTAAATTGATTAATAATGTGCATTTTATCCCTTTGGATTAATAAAAGTAATCCTTAATACCCCTTTAGCTAACTTAATTATCATTTATTAATTAAATGATTAATTAATTAGTGTGCACATCCTAGCTAATAAATTAAATATCTAGTTAGGAAAATACACCTATTTTCCTAGTCAATTGTCACTTAGATTTCGAGTTAGCTCCACTTGGATTCCACTTCACCAGTCCACTCAATTGCACTTATAGAATCCCAGAAAGGTGGGGGCAATTCAATTGCACATACAACCACCTTTCCATATGTAAATTCTTCCAACTAAATTCATTTATTACCCCTCAATGGCATTTAAATTCCCAGAACTACTGTTACTTCCTTAAATATTATTTTTAGTATGTGTATTCAATCAATTTCAACCAACTTCCAACCAACTTAGCCTCTATAAAACACATGCTTACCCTCTTAAAAATCCTCTTGGATTGGTTGCAAGAAAACTCTATTAATTTTCATATTGAAGCTTTCCAAGCCCACACATTCTCATAGAAATATGCATCCCCATTTGAAGATGATTCAAGAACACCCACAAATATGCATTCCACAATATTCCACAAGCTAAGATTCCATAACCTTACTTGGGGTTTTCTTTGGAAAGATACATGAAGCTTTGTATAGTTTTTTTGTCTTCCATTTTCAGTTAGTTTTTCATCGCTTTAATTTTGGCACGCTCGGTGGGACTTGAACCTAGAAGTCTCTTGTCCGTTCTCACATATTTTTCTCTGCTAGTGTGTTTGTTTGTCTCTCATTTTAGTTAGTTTTTCACTGCTTTCATTTAGGAACACATAGTGGGATTGCACCCATATTCATTTGTTTTTGTGTTTCATCTATTATTTGGTTGTTTCAATTATTTTGTTTCATGCTATTTTTTTAATTTGTGCAACTTCTACAAGTGACAGCAGGTGTTCTGGGGCAGTAGGATCAACTTTAAAACTCAAAAACAACAATTTTTTTGCTTCTTTATTTATTGTCTTTTGTGATTCTTTTCCAGATTTGTAATTATTTTTTAGTAACATTATTTTATTTTAAAAACAATTCGATTATTTTTTTTCCCTTTTAGTACTTTTTTTGCTAAGTTTAGTGAGCTCTGGGGAGGGTTTTTTGTCTAATTTTTTTTTTTACAATAACATAAAATGTTTGAGGTATTCCTGTTATACATGTAATTTATCTTTATTTCCTGTTGTAAATATGTAGAAAAGTAAAAAATTTAAAAACTAGATTAGATTCCAAAAAGTAAAAAATTAAGTTTTATAAAAAAACCAGAGTCACAGAAGTAAAAATAAAATAAAATTGATTACCACCCCCACCCCTCTACCCCCAGCTTGATGAGCTAGATCACTGAGCTGCCCAGATCCCACCCCCTACAACCTACCCCGGACTCACCTTGACCCCCCACCCTCCCCACCGCCCCTCGAATCACTTTGCACCCATCGAGTTCCCCCCTCCACCCCCCGCAGATCCCTTCCACCCAATCCATGTAGACCCCCTCACCTACGAGCCACCCACCCTGTTTATTCCCCCTCTACTCACTGATAGAGTTAAACACATTGTAACCCCTTAGCCCACCCCGTTTCCTTGTTACTGACACCCTGAACGCCCGCCTGACCACTACACCAACTCAGATCCCCACCCTGATTGCGATCCCGCTGACTCTCTACCTGAATTTCCCTACTCGCAAATCTCAAGATCTCCCCCTGTAAGCTCCCTCATTGCATTTGACCCCGGGCCCATAATCTACACACTGCCGCCATCCCGTGCTCTTCGACCTGTAACACACACACAAAGCACCATGCAAAATAACATAACAACAACTCGCTCATAGCATTTTAGGTTTATGTTTTTACTTTTAGGTTTATAATATAGTTTAAAAGTTAGGGTCCGCATTTAATTTTAACCTTTTTTACTAACTTAATATTCAAGCTTTAATATATATATTATATATTAGATTTAGGCTTTTCTTTCATCTCTATTATCTCCATCTTTTAGTTATTTAGTTTTTCAATAATTATTATCTAATCTTTTAATTAGCTTAACTTTAATTAGTTTTAAAAAAAATTAATTAGTTCATTAGTTTTTTTAAATTAATTACTTAGTTTAATTAATTCCATTAGGCTTTTGAGAATGCATTAGGTCCTTTAATTATTATTTTTGTCATATTTAATTAACTCAAGCTAATTACAAAATTTGGTTTTGCAGGTCTATCCGATGCTTCAACTTCAATTTATTTTCACTTTTTAGACTTTTTTTATTAATGTGTACTCACTTAGGCCCCTTTTCCCTAAATTCTTCCATCTTTTCTTCTTTTCGAATAACTACGAAACTTGGTTTTATAGGGTTACTGGACATTTTGATCCATTTTTGTCACTTTTTTTTATCTATTTCGTTAGTGTTTAATCATTTTTTCTCATTTTTTGCAATGTCACTAACACTTTGTAATGTGTTTTGCATGTGTTTCCATTTTTTTTTAAATTTTTGTGAAGTTAGTTACAATAATTTTTGTGTATGCTCTTCTCTCATACTTGTTATAAGTGATCTTGATAATCAGAAACATGATTGAATTATTTTTCATTGGTTTATCTTTGTTCTACCTAAAGAAAAATACAAACACTTTTTTACAAGACCCCCATTACAAAAAAACACTCAAAACTACTAACTACAGGTTGGGTTGGTTGTGAGCTCAGTTAAACTACTAATACTTTGTGTGCAGGGAATATTTTTAATCAAGATAAAATAAACACTACACACTGTATTTTGAGGTGTAGTTGTCAAGACTATTTCCCAACCACCATAACTATGGGAAGTGCTTTTCTATAAGCCATAAAACTCACTTGAGGAGTACCATATGAACTCCAAAGTAGTCAGCACATTGAGGGAATTGGATGATGGAACAAGTACCTTTATCCCAACTGAATAGTAAAACCTTGTGAGATTAGAGTCATGAATATCCAGTAGTGGTGACTCCAATGTGATTTATTTTGAGAAAGATATTTTCTCTAGGTTTCAAAGGGGGTAAAGTAAATCTAACAACTAGCAATAACATCGCACTCACTCGGGTATACTTATCACACCTAGTTGAGAGAGCCATCTAAGAAGCCAAAAACTGTTCAAGCCAAGCTAAGGTAGAGGCCAAAAAAACAAAAAACAAAAACTCTCTTTTTGTTTGTTTCTTTTTTGTAGTAGCGTTTGAAAATCTCATTTTCATATTTCCTTTTCGTATCTTTCCACTCTGTCAAAACACTCCTTTCTTGGATTCATATTTCAAGTTAGTACCTTTTCATAGTGTCCAAACACTCCTTGTTTGGATTCATCTTTCCTCATTTTTTATCTTTCCAAGTACTCTTTACTCGGATTATTTTCACCTCCTTTTTGCTATCCCAAATACTCCTTATTTGGGCTCATTTTTATTCTTTTCCCAATCTCCAAATTTTATCCTTATTTGTAATTTTCGTTCACATTTTTTTGTCATCCTTTCTCTTCATTTTTAGTCATTCACTATCTTTCATTTTACTCTCAAAAATCCCCTTTTTGGATCTTTTGTCTCTTTTCATCCTTTCATCAATACTTTCGTTCTCATCACGCTTCCCATTTGATCTTCTTTCATTATTTTGGATTTCTCATTTTCCCATTTGAGTGTTCCTTTTTCAAGATCTTCAAATTCCACCATCTTTCAGACTTACCTCATTTTGAGTTTATCCCCATTTCATTCCTGACTTAAACATTTGGATTACATTTTCCAAAGTTTAATTTTCCACTTCCTTTTTGACATCAAGTCTCGAGTTGTGGATACCCACGTCCTTGTTCAAGCATTTTCATCTTATGAATCACGCATGAAATTGTTATATCTCACATTGTCACGATCAAGTCCATTACATCTTATCTTTCTATAAATATTTGATACTTTCATCCTTTTCTTATGTCCTTTAGTTCAACACCATCATTTTAAAACTATACACATTTCTTTATTTCACGTCTCAAATAAAAAAACCCTTTGTTAAGTTTTAGACATTTCGCCATCTCTTTTCCCAACATTTATGTTACCGGTACTTGGGTCTCGTCCTTTCATTAGCCTCTTCCTTATTAACTATTTCTTATCAAGGGTTGAGCACATCACATATTATTCAACTCCTTTTTCATATCCTCTTCCATTCTAACATTCACATTGTTAGAGGTTGAGAATAATCAAAATTTAATCACAAAATCCTTTTCCCATATAGCATTCACTTTTCTAGTGATAGAATACATTTGAAATCAATCTATCTCCCCTCTTCCATTCTAACATTCACATTGTTAGAGGTTGAGCAAGTTTGAACCTTACTTGCAAAACCCTCTTCCCATCTAGGATTCACTTTACTAGTGGTAGGGTATATCTAACATCAATCTATCCTTGCTCCTCCAGTCTACCATTCAAATTGTTAGAGGTTGAGCACATTTGAGCCTCCATCACTATAATCCTCCTTTAATATAGCATTCACTTTGCTAGAGGATGAGAAATTTCACCACAATAGACCCCTCTTCCATCTTGGCATTCAATTTTCCTAGAGTTGAGTTTATCATCACTCTCACATGCTTCCATATTGACATTCACTTTGTTAAGGGCCGTGTCATTCAAATATTCCAAACATCTTGTCCACCTTATAATTCACTTTGTTAAGGGATAATTTATTATCAAACTTAATCACATAACTCTCTTCCATCGTAGCATTCATGTTGCTACAGATTGAATTATCTTTCACATCTCATTTTTACCCCCCCTATTTTAAAAATTGTGGGAAAAAAACAAAGAGATTATAGTACTTTTGGGAGAAATGAAATAATTTGAAATCATTTTGAAATTTTCGATAGTGATGACGACCAAAATCCCAAGGATGATTAAAATGACATCTCTCCTGAGGAACAAGCTCATGTTGAAAATATATTACGTATGAATAAAGATCAATTTTTTCTTCATCTCCTTGAGATGGGAGGAAAATTACCCTTCAATTTAGATGAGGATGTTCTACGAACATTACTTGGTAAACCAAAAACCAAAAATGGTATCACGTTCATTTCAACTAATAATGATGATGGTTATGGCCCTATCCACTCAAACAACAAGGATAAATGCAAGTCTACCTCAAACAATGACAATGATGACAAATCAAACCCAAAAAAATTAAATGCTGGGAACAAGTGAAAATCTACCAAATAAGTCACCCCACCAAAGTCCTCATGGACCAAATCAATTAGATGGCCAAGAAACTAGCTATATTATCCTCCAAAGTCACTACCAAACCTCATAACAAATATTCTTCAAAAACTAGCGATGAATCATCTAAGAGCCATGTTGAGCCTAACAAATAGAACAACCCTAAGTAGGATGGTTCCTCATGCCTATATTACAAAATGACTTACCATTTTCTCGTGAATGACAACTTATGAAAGACACTATCTCAGGTATGAAACATCAAAATAAAACTTCAACTTTGATGAGTTGCGTCCTTACCCATTTGATAAGGATATCTTACACATACCCTTTCCTAAATCATTTGAAACACCCAAGTTCAATAAATACAAGGGAAAGAATGACCCAAGACAGCACATCAAGGAATGTTACATGGCTTTCCAGGAAGTGGCATACAATGATATTTTCCTATTGCATTTATTTCCACCTAGTCTAGGGGAGCAAGCCTTGGACTGGTTTTTACACCTCACCAAGGGCTCTATCCATACTTTTGTGGACATCTCATAGAATTTTTAAAAACATTTCTCATTCAATATAGACTCTAAAATAACCATGATGGAATTGTGTAATGCTAAACAATGCTCCAATGAAACCTTTGCATAGTTCTTACAAAGATGGTATGGAATCACAAGCCGATTCCCATGCTCAATTCACGAAAAAAACTAGTGATCATTTTTGTTCCAAATCTCACTGATGCACTATAATTTCTAATGAAAAAGGGGGAAAAGCCCTATAATTTTTTTTACACCTCCTAAAGGTCTCTATCTATACTTTTTCATACCTCTCTGGGAAGTTCCTTAAACATTTCTCATTCAATCTAGACTTCAAAATAACCATAATGGACTTGTGTAATGATAAAAAATGTTCTAAAAAAACCATTGCAATGTTCTTAGAAAGATGGATGACTTAAATCAGTTTTCCATTTCATCTCGTTGATTTCTGATTGCTTCCAACCTTTTTACCACCCTCTCCATAAAGACACTCACTTCAAGTGGTATTCCCATTGCTAGAAGGACTTTGAAGAAATCAAGTATTATCTTTTATCTCTTCTTATCCTCATGGCTCCATGTGAGGGGGAGACTTTCTATCTTTACATCTCTACCATCAATCATGATCTGGGTTCCATGTTGGCACACAATGATGAGCAAGGCAAGGAGCATGATGTTTATTATATTAGGTGCACTCTCCATGATTACGAAACCCACTCCATTGAAGCTAAAAATATGTGTTGTGCTCTTTTCTTTGTCACTTCGCCACTTCTCCAATATCTTCTTCATCACAAAACCTATGTCTTCACTATCTTCAATCCTCTCAAAACCATGAATTCTAAGCCATATCACAATGACACATCAATCAATGGCTCATGCTCATAACCGAGGTTGACCTAGAGTTCATCTCTAAAAAAAATCAAGGGCCAAATTTTCTCTAATCAACTCATCGAAGCCCTTATTGCTGACAATCAACTTCCTCATGAGAAATTTCCTAATGAGTCCATCCATACAATCGATCATGAGTATTCTCCTCTCAAAATGACACTGTAATTTGATGGATTTAAGTGTCAACAAGGGGGAGGTGCTAGCATCATCATCATTCCTCCTTGGAAAAATCCTATTCACGTTTCCTTTAAGATTAAATTTGAGTGGAATAACAACATGGTTGAATATGAAGCCCTCATCTTGGGTCTCCAAGCCATTATCATGCTTGGCATTAAAATATTCGATATCTATGGTGATCCTCAGCTCATCATCAATCAAATTAAGGGAATCTATCAATGCGAAAATGAATTCCTTTAAAAATATAAGGACATAGTGAAATTTATCCTCAAGGCCTTCGATCAATACACCATTCAAAATGTCCCTCATTCTTCCGATCACTTCACATACACTATGGAATATTTCATTTCTCTCATCCCATGGAAAACTGAATAATCCAAACTTTTTGTTGTTGTTCATCACATCGATCAATCATCTCATACCCACAAGCTCCCTTGTATCAATCTCGTCTACTCCAATCAATCTGACATATGGTACACCCATATCTTTGACTATCTTTCTCAATCTAAAATTCCCTCTGACCTATACAAAAATGGTAGAATGTCATTTCTTCAACAAACTAACCACTATGTTATCCTTGGTGGAATGCTCCAAAAATGTGGGTTTGATGACATTTTTCTATGGTGTCTTACAACCTCTGAATCTATCCATGCTATCTAAGAAGTCCATGACGACATATGTGGCAGACACTTTAGTAGTTTGGTTGTCTCCAAGCATGTTATTAAGATGGTCTATTATTGGCCCACCCTAAATCAAGATTGTTGTGAATACATTAAAAAGTGTGTTAAAAACCAATGACATTGTAATCTCATATGTATCCCTAGCCAGGATTTACAGTTGGCTCAAGATATTTGGCCTTTTTCACAATGGGGCCTTGACCTTATTGGTCTCATCAATCCACACTCTTCCTAGCATCATCATTCTATTCTCGGTACTATGGAATACTTCACCAAGTGGGTTGAATCCATTCCAATCACATAAACTAAATCTAACAAAATTGTCAATTTCATCTATTAGCACATCATATTTTGCTTCAAATTCCCTCATAAAATCATCACAGAAAAAATAAAGTCCTTATAAAAATACCTTAAGAAAATTTGATAAAATTTCAATATCAAGGTTATCTTCTCTTCTCCTTATTATCCTCAAGCCAACAACCAAGCCGAATCTACTAACAAAACTCTTTGCAATATTATTTCCAAAACTATTGATAAAGCATGTCAAAATTGGCATCTTCATATCCCCTTCACTCTTTGGGCTTATCAAACTAAAATCCAAAACTCTACGGGCACTACTCCCTTCTCTCTTGTCTATGGCTCCAAATTCATTCTTCCTCTAGAATTCAAAATCCCATCCTTGCACATTTCTCTTCATGGCTTCGTCTCTGATGAGACCTATCATTAAGAGAATCTATCACAAATTTTACTACTAGATGAGTGTTTCCTAATCACTCTATTACATCATCATGTCTATAAAGAGAGTATTAAACACACTTACAATAAATATATAAAAGAGTGCGAGTTTAACATTGGTGACATTGTCTTGAAATAAAATTAGAATGTCACTACTCTAGAAATGAGCCAATGTAGAGAATTTTCTCCAAACTAGATTGGACAATATATTATCAAACATAAATATGGGTTTGGGGCTTATCATTTAGTTTCCCTTGATGGTAATCCAGAAATGGAACCTCTAAACTCCTTGCACTTGAGGCAATTCTATTGTTAACACACCTCCCAATGTGACCCTAGTCACATTTTAAGATCTCATTTCCATCATTAGCCTTTCCACCTCTCATTGTAATGATTAGGAATCATGTGGTTTTTTGTCAGTATCCTATCTATGACATTAAATATGGGCACCAAAAATCTACTCGTAACATATTACTTATGGAAAAGTTCCTCCTAAGTGGGACCCCCATAATCATCACATCCATCACCTTCTTATATAGCTACCAGAACCATGGTAAGGGTCTACATGTGTCACTTGTACATCTTATCTTCCCCTCCCCAAGTGGTCTACTTGGCTATCCTTAGCTCCATTTGAACTTAACAATCATGGATGCTCCTATAAAATCTGTATTATCTAAAAAAATACAACTCCCTTGAAGGAAAATTGTTCACAATGTCAAAATTATAGGTTGATCCCTAGAAGGACAATTATCATACATCTTATCTTGCCATATGAATAGTCCAAAAGAGAAATTCAAAGAAAAAATCCCATTATAGACCACTCTTTTGAAGGATGGCTACCGTTTTATATCATGATAGTTTAAGGATTCCCGTATTGATCAACCTTCTAAATATATAAAAGAAAAAGAAAAAAAATCAAAAGCAAGCATCCTAAGAAAGATTTCCATATTGATTAGCTTTCCCATCTCCAAATTTTTTTTCACATTGATCAGTTTACACCATATTGCTCAGAGATGGGGCATAGACCTAGGAAAACCACCTAAGAAGAAACTGCTTCCCCTGTATAGGCTACATATAAACCCCTTGTCATGTCTACATTATCTGTATAAGCATACCATCCATCTTCCTTTCATGATCTTATACGTGACTAACTATCATCTATCCAATGTGTGCCCATTACTATAATGAAGTCTACTTTTCTATGTTTCAATCACTCAGTCAAGTTTTCCTCTTATCTATCGCATCCATCATATCATTTTGTCATCTAAATCCATCACATCACTTATATCTAATCATATCTACCATATACATCCAATCCAACACATCTAATCGACTTCTAATCAAATTTAATCTACATCTATCACATCATCTATATTTAACATTTGCGGGTAAGTGCACCAAGTTGGGGGCCAAAAGGGGGTCTTAAGTGGATGCATTTTTATGAAAAATAAAAAACTTCAACTTGTACAAGTTTTTCAAAATAGTTACACTCAAAATTAGAAGATGATGTGTAAACATGAATCGTAGAATTTTGAGTCTAGTTTCTAAGCTACTAAATTTGTATTGAAAATGGATAAGTTAAAGTGGGCCAAATAACTAAAATACCAATAAGTGATCCTATTTTTGTTAAAAAAACATAACAAAGCAACTTTCATGCCCCCCACAATGTTTTGAGCACCATTTAGTAGTTTTGAAAACCCTTCGGTAGAAAGATAGCTAGGAGCATCTAGTTTGTGCTAGAATTTTTTTAGATTTTTTTTTAGCAAATATTAATTTGTTTATGATTTATCTAGTACAAAAATTTTATGTTTTGAAAAATAATTGGGCTCCAACTGTGCCCCCCTAATTACCTAAAAAAATATCAAAAATTAGATTTTTTTTGAATATGTATAGAATTAGGCCTAGTTTGTGCTAGTATAATTTTTATTCAATTTCGATGAACCAAAAAAAGATACACGATGAAAGATAGACATATCTAAAATTTAAAAAATAGCTATAAAAAGGCATAGTTAGAAAATAAATAATATGGAAACCTTATATTAGTCATAAAATTTGAAAAATTATATTTTTAGAAAGAAGAAACTTTGTTCTACATCGTGGTATAATTTAAAAGAAAATGAATCGATTGTTTTATGTTGATTTATCATGGAGGAAGTGGAATTTTTACATTTTTCCTGCAAAAACACGTAGTTTTCTATGTTTGTGCAGGTCCATGCCTAAGGATTGGGAATCCAAACTAGATTCCAAGCCTTGATGCATGGCTTGGAAAAAGTGAAAACGTAAAACACATACACGTTCTTTATAGTATAAACATTGTATATGATTTTCATTTATATTTATATTTAAGTATAATTTTTTCATTTATTATAATTTATATTTTATTATTTCTTATGCTTTAAATTTATTTTAGTAAATATAAGAAATTAGGGTCACTTTGCACCTTATGGAACTAGTCTCAAAGCTCCATTAGTCATGGTCTAGGAGATAGTTTTTTATAGTATAATATGGTTAGTACATAGGTAATTTTCAGGATTTCTACATTTAGCCTAAACCTTTTAGCGTTTAAATTCTACAATCGAAACCCTAAACCATGATCTATAAACCCTAAATCCAAGGCCCTAAACCTAAACCCTAAACCATAAACCTTAAACCATGATCCCTAAACCCTAAAACGTAAACCATAAACCTTAAACCCTAAATCATAATCCCTAAACGCTAATCCTTAAATATTCAGCCTTTACCCATGAGCCCTAAACCCTAAACCTTGAGCCTTAAGCCCTAAACCCTAATCCGTAAACCCTAAGCCCTAAACCATGATCCATGAGCCTTAAATGCTAAACCCTAAACCCTAAAAACTAAATCCTAAACTAAATCCTAAACCATAAACCCTAAAATCTAAACCCTAAACAATGAATCCTAAACCCTAAATCTTGAGCCCTAAACCCTAAACTATAAGCCTTAAATCCTAAACACTAAACCCTGAAATCTATGACCTAAACCCTTAACCATGACCTAAAACCTAAACTATAAACCATAAGACCCTACAACCAAAATAATAAATCTTAAACCCTAAACACTAAATCCTAAAACCTAAACCCTAAACCCTAAAACCTAAACCCTAAAATGTTAACCTTAAACCCTAAACCCTAGATGCTAAACCCCGAGCCCTAAGACCTAAACCCTAAACACTAGTTCCAAAGCCCCGAACTCTAACCCCTAAACCTTAAACCAGTAACTATGAACCCCAAACCTTAAGCCATAAACCATGAACCATGAACCCTAAACCTTAAACCCAAATCCCTAAAACATAAATCCTAAACCTTAAGCCTTGAACCCTACACCCTAATATTTGAGCCCTAAACCCTAAACCCTAAACTTTGAGCCATGAGCCCTAAACCCTAAATCCAGAGACCTAAGCTATAACCCCTAAACCTTAAATTTGTAACTCTGAACCCCCAAACCCTAAGCCGTAGACCCTAAACCATGCACCATAACCCCTAAACCCTAAACATTGAGCCCTGAGCCCTAAACAATAAACCCTAAACCTTAAGCCCTAAATGTTAAATCTTATAGGTCCCAAACCATAAACCTTAAACCATGAACCATGAGCCATAAATGTAAAACCCTAAACCCTAAAAACTAAATTATAAAAACTAAAACCTTAGCCCTAAACCCTAAACTCTAAACCCTAAGCACTAAGTCATAAACCCTAAACCCTGAGCCCTAAACCCTAAACCCTAAACCCTAAGCCCTTAACCTTAAAACCCTAAAATCTAAGCCCTAAACACTAAACCCTAAACTCTATCTGCAAACCCTTAACCCTCAACCCTTAACCTTGAGATCTAAACCCTAAATTATAAACCCTAAACCCTAAAACAAAAATAATTAAACCTTAAACACTAAATCCTGAACACTAAATCCTGAATCCTAAACCCTTAACCCTAAACCCTAAACCTTGAACTCTGAGCCTTGAGCCATGAACTGTAAACCCTAAACACTAAATCTAGAACCCTAAGATCTAATCCCTAAACCTAATATATTTCTAGTAGGTTTTGTTGACAATTTTTACACTCGTGTAAAAATGGGAAACTTGGAACTTTGTAATGATGGATGGAATTGGAGAAGTGAACCTAATATAGGGGAGGTTCTTTCAGTTTAATATTTGTTCTATTGGATTAATTAATGACTACATGTAATTTGCAGCTATGTGTACTATTACAAAATGTAACAAATCACATAGTTTGTAATTTCATGTTTGTCTCCAGCAAAAGAACACAAAGGCCCCGAAGGATAGATGTGTTATCTTGACGAAGACAAAAAATATAGAATAGATGAAGTGTTAAGTTTTGGAACAACAACCAAAGTTGCAGATTACATCAATCAAAGTTCATTACTAAGGTTACAAGTATTTTAAAGTTCTTTCCTTCATGATTAAATACATTCAATTATGTTATTGAGTTGTTTAATTCATTATACAATCAATATAAAAAGATGAAATGCAGAAGGAAGTACACAAATCAGTTTTTAAATTCAATGTTTTATTCATAAGGAATTTCAAATGTTTCCCACACAAGCCATGGGATGTGACTCAAATAAACATCATAACTACTAAAATAGAAGGTGCATGTGCATGGAAATAAATGCAAAAGAATATGAAGGAACCCATCATTGCCTTATTTATTTTGTCCCACTGCTCCATCTTCGCTCCAACTTTTACTCCATCTTCATCCTTACTATTCAACACTGCACTGTACCTGAAAGAAAAAAAGAGAGGAGACTGTGAGTCACGAGCTTAGGATTAAATCATGTTATTGTACTGTCTATCTTCGTTGCAAATGAATCTCCTGATATTAGGAGGTATGACTACTGAAAAGATAACACTACATTAATGCAACATATTCAGATTTGAAAAGTACTATCAAGTAGAATCTCATGGTATTCACATGAAATATCATGATAAGAGAAGGAAAGGAAGAGAAAGAAAGTCACTATGGAACATAAGAGAGGCCAAAAATCCTAATGTTTTCTAAGTATTTAGTTTAAAGTGTGTAGGTACAGGTTGCATCAGAAGAAATAAAATTCATGATTTAAATTTTACACAAATAGTATTCAAGGCTATAAGAGAAAAATCCATTCATCTCATTATGTAATGATCAAAGTACAAAAGTACAAGTGTTCAAGTTGTTACCACTCAACTGTAGAAGTAAAGTACACAATGAAACCAAATCAATGTGCAGCTACAGGATCAACTTTAGAGAATCATAACATCATAAGGAACAAACTTCCATATTCTCAAGAAACAAGTACAAGACCACCTGATCAAAAGTGCAAATATAGAATGAAGGATCACTAATCTTCAACCATTAAATCAAATAACATTCTAGAACACAAAGAATAGAGGGTTCAAGCTTGAATTTAAAAAATACATCTATTAAAGTACAACTACAATTTTCAGATACATAATGGAAGATTGGCTATCAATATTCAGAATGAAGTGCTTATAAACGGAAGGGAAAAGTATAGATCAAGAATGCACAGAAAAGATAACTACTACAAGGATAATGTGTTAATCTAAAATTTATGAGCTATACATGAAATAAACAGAGTGAATAACCACACAAGCAATATAGAATTTTTAAAGTAGATGAATGGTTCATCACAGTCACCTAAGGAGTTATCTTCAAGGATAAAAGCAAGAAAAATGGAATACTCCCTATAGTTTCAGTAAGTACAACTCTTCCTCAAGTATTAATATGTTCAGTATACAGTATGAATTCTCTAGAAAACATAGGTATGTAGTTATGAAGTTGTGTAGATATATACAAATCAAAATACATAGCCACAAATAAAGGCTCAACAATGACTTCCAAAAGAAATGGTGAGAATAGAAGAAGTGTCAACTGCAGATCTCACAAATGAAGAAATAAACAATGCAGATAACAATATCTACATAGATCAAAGAAAGAAAGAAACACTAATTGTTGTGTTTTACAATTTCCTTCCAAGAAGTTAAAGATTGATGAAAAGAAAAGGCAACCACTGCATCCTTTGAAATATTCAGATCAGAAGGTACCACATTCTGCAAAGATAAATCAAAGTAATGCAATCATTTCAGGATAATCAAGTACAACAAGTACATAATTGAATCAAGAAGCTCAATACTTAGACAAATTCATCAAACATCAATGACTTAGAAAATCATGAAAATGATACAAGAGAAGTTAAGAAATGAAGATAGAGCTTTGTAATTCAGAAGGTAAATACAAATTCAAAGTTTCACATCAAGATGGCAACTAGCTGGCTCACTTTTATCAATGAGTGATAACATAAATGGAATCATGACACTAGAAACTTTCATCAAAGTAAATGCATAGATCAATGGTGGAGTATGGTTTTAATCACACATCTTGAATAATAAAAAACATGATTAAAGTTGCATAGTAGTGAACCAAATGATAAAAAAGTTACAGTTTATGATAAGGCGATAATAGTAGTTAGCATATCTAAAACTTACAAAGCCTAATCAAATAACAAAGGAGTGAAAACATATTTTATGTTTTGAAATGAAGTAGATGTCAAGCAAGTTGTACAAACCCAGTGGTAAAATTTAGATCTATAACAATCATATTTTACAGATTTGAAGTGAACTCAAGGAGCATCAAGGCTTAACAATTTCAATCAAAGTTCAGATTCATTGTAGAATAAAGTTCTATACCATGAAAGAAGAAAAGGAGTACATATTTTTCAATTCAAATTGAATCCACTGTTAACTTGCATATGATTTGGGTGAAGATGCATTTTTCTTGTTTCATAACATGATCATAGTAAGACAAAGGAACTATGCAACCTACAAAGATAGCATTTATCATTTGAAGTTCCAAAGATCAGAGAAAAACTTCCAGTAGATGTCATCTTCATGAAGCCATAAAATTCAAATGGAGTGCAGAGTTCAAAACTTCAAGGTAGAAAAAGACAAAACTTGTGAGTAAGCTATATGAAAACACTGAGAACCGATCAAGGGTTTCAATATTATGAAAGTAACATGTTTGATTACCAATGGAAAAGAATAAAATAAAGCAAACTGTGAGTTATCAACATTTCATGGTTAAACCTAGAAATCAAATGCAGAGCTCAAAATAATCTTGAATTGACTCAGGGAGCTTTAAGAAAAAAATCCATGAAATATAAATTTTTCTACAAGATTTCATTTGAAAAAGTGAAGCACATAACAAAATAACATTTCCATTGAAATACAAGGTTCAGTCTCCAATTTTTACAGTATATTACAAGTATTACATTTTCAAAACAAAACTCTTTCATTCCTTCATGGCCATAACAAAATCTATCAAATTCTACAGAAAAGCTAAAGGATTCGAGTAATAACTCACCTTTTTGAGTTTGAATCAATGAAACTATTGAAAGGCCGAACAACAGAGTTGGGTTTTGAAAGCACCCAGGCCCCTTTTTAGCTCAAAGATCATGAAGACAAAACTAAAGAACAAGAAAACAAAACAGGGTTTCCATTACTATCAATGACAGAGATAGAAGTATGAAAAATGAAAAACAAAGAGTTTTTAGTCAAAAAAATTAAGCTTACCTTCAAACGACAACCATTTATACTAACGATCCACAGTGAGGTTGAATGGAGGAAAAGTGACATAAAGAATACGATATGCACACACATGGCTTATTAAAGCCAAACTTGCAGAGTTTTCATTTTCCATAACTCAAAGAGTTGAAACCTCAAAGTATTCGAACCCTCATAGTACCATAAAATGCATAGAATAAAACTCAGAAGACATCTTATAAAGAAAGTAAAGCTCGAAATCATCGATAATGGTCGAATCCAAGCACATGCATGCATGAGAGCTTCATAAGACTGATTTACAGAGGAAATAAAATGAATAAATCGAGCTCCTAGCATCAACAATGGCTTCCTGGAGTAATTTTTCTAGAGCTTCACCGCTCAGAACGAGCATGCATGAATAAATAAAAATGATAGAGCTTGAGTATTCTTTACTCACCCAACTAAGTTTAGTAAAACCTAACTCAACTAGTGAGTTACAAATCGATGGTGCACATCTTGAGGTACAAAATCAAATGACTAGGGTTCCAAACCACTATGCCAAACAAGGTTAAAATATCCATGGTGGAAAATATCACAGTACACAAGATCAACGTCCACAGAGCAGTTGTCAATATCAATACAAACCCATAAAGATAAATAGTGTGAAATCGACAAGTACAAAGATCAATGACTATAAACTATTCACCAAATTCAAAGAAAATGCAAAATATAACCATAGTCACCAACCATATTAATTGCATGGTCAGAACCCTAACCAAGGGGACAAAAATATCAATGATCAAAGATGAAGTAAGTACCAGAATCAACAGATAACGTTTGATGTAACTTATCAAAGCAAACCAAGGATTATATTCAACTCAATCAGAGTTAAAAAAAGCCACCGACCAAGTATGTGAAGGGTCGAGTCATCGTCGAAAGGGGGCCAACCCCATGATTATCTAAAAAATCATTGCCATTGACCTAATTATGGTCTTAAACATACAAATGCTGACAAATAATTATAACCAAATGATCATTTAAAAGGGTTCGAAAACTATAGTTTTGCAATGACAAAATCAAATGATTAATCAAAAGGTTCAAAACCATGTACTCTCAAAAGGTGGTCCACACTATATGCGAAATGCCAAAGACAAGTATGGACCATGTGTTGATAGAAATTTGACCAACTTTAAACCTTATTATATGATCATGGCCGAGTTAGGATAAGCACCAATGATGGTGGAGGATATAGGTTATTTACCTTAAAACTTGGCAAAGGTGGCCCCCACATTAGAGATAAGTATCTTGTTGATTACATGCATGACATGGTGACAAGAGAAAAAGAAAATTATAAATACACAAGTGTCACATTAGAGGATTAAATATTATTATTTAATCATCAGCTACAAGACAAAGGAGAAGTTACATGCACATTGGAGAAAGCTTGCACACCAAGCAATAGCTTATTATTAGCCAAATTATTCATCCAACTTTATTAAAAATAGAATAGTCAACTGTAGTTTGACTAGGGTTGTATTTTTGTAATCAAGGCTATTAATGCCTCATTGTATTAACATGTTTATTTTATTCCTTTATTTATTCAAGATAAAGGATAAAAATAGGATGCATGGGCGAGTACAATTTTAGTCTATTTTTAGGATGGGTGGGATGAGTAAACTTGCTATATATTGTGTGCATTGGAAAAGCACAAAAGAGGAATTTTTGGACACAGGAGTGCTGAAGCATATTTTTCCAGTTTTTCCCTTTGAATGAGAATTGATTTCTCCCTTTCCAATTATTTGCAGCTTCATGTATACCTTATTATTTCTTGTGAATGTCAAAAATCCCTGATTGATCATCTTACCTTGCTGTAAATTTAGTCATTTATGCATAATATTAGTGTCAATGCTTATCTTAACAATATTGTTGTGAATCATTCCCTTAATACATCAAGTGTTTTGCCTTAATATTCTACTGAAAACTATTGGTTTGTGCATCCAGAATCCATTCTCAAATATTTGTGCATGTACTCAGTCAAAGCCCTCAATAATTTTGGTGTATCACCCCAGTTTTTCAATTCATTTACAGTCATCTTTTTACCCTCAAAACCCCAAAAAATTAGTTTAGGATACATCAAGAAGGAACCGGCCTTAATACCGGAGACTCACCTCAACAATAGGTATACCCATAGACCTGAGGTATTTCCATTGTATCTACAAAAGAAAGAGAGAGAGATCCAGAGCAAGATTAGAACCCCTAAAGTAAATTATGGATCAAATTTAAAAATTGGTACCAATTCAAGCAGTGGTAGGGAAAAAATATAATTTAGAATGTCAAAAAACCTAAAAAATGACTATATGCTTTCCCAAAACAAAGACCGACTACAATATATATGCCTTGAAATTTTTAGGTCCTTTTGTTGAAATACAAAAAATGAGTAAGTATTGACTAGATTAGATTTTGAAAAACTATCTTCTAGATTCTAACCATTGGAGCTATGAGACCACTTCCATTAGGTGTAGAGTGACCCTAATTTCTTATATTTACTAAAATAAATTTAAATTATAAGAAATAATATTTCTTATACTTAAACATTTGTTTTTGTAAGTATAAGACACCCAAATACACATACATAGTCCATACAATACAAAACACGTACACATTTTGGCTTCTTTAAAATGCATATGCATTACAGGTTCAGTAATTACCAAACCAAAAAAATTAAAATGCAAGCGCTTTTTAGCAAAACGCGTATGCGTTTCATTTGTTTTTTAGCTTTTTGTTCACTTTTTGGCCCCCCAAATTCATGCACTTACCCTTGCATCCCATCCATCATATGTAAATCATATCTAAGCATATCTAAACCGTATCTAATCTCATCCATCACATCTATCACATCTATCACAATCATATCTAATTTAAAATCCATCACATATATTCTAATCTCAATCATATCATACAATATCTATCGCATCTATCATATCATAATCCATTTTCATCCCTGCATCATCTAAATCAACATCCATAATCTAATCAAACATCATTTCTACATCCATGCATCATCTAAATAAACATCCATAATATAATCAAACATTATTACTACATCCATGATCTAATTAAACATCGACTCCCATCCAAACATATAAACCATCACATCTATCTACTCCACTCATCACAACACATGAATCAAATCCAAAATCATGTATATATCATCAAAGTATCTATAAATTCATGATAGGCCTCTAGTGGGATCTATCTAAAATTATACACATCAAAATAGATATGAAAATCTACATACAAGTTCTTCCTTTACTTAGTGAACCTAAGATCAAACGCTTTGAGTCTTGATGTAACACCTTGTCCTCTTCATATGAGGGCCTATCCTCCTAATTTCCCACCATCTGGTCCACCATCGCGCCTTAGCTACACCATGCTAGATGTGATCCCTCACACCAATTTTCTTGCTGATATCCTCTCTCCAGCTAAGTACGCCACATATCGCGGTACATCAAGAAATATCATAGTCACAATGCACTCATCTCTTAGGGCCTGATATTGCTCCAGGGTCACACATCTGGGTGGATCCATCTACCCATCTCCTTGAGCCTCATCCTCTGTTGCCTCAGATGTAGTACCTATATCTCTGTATTTGGACCTTAGGGCCTCTTTTTATCTCCTATATAAATCGTGCTACTGAATAACCATGTCCCTCTCCTTGCACATCCCCTCACACTCTTGGCTCACAATATCTCACTCTTAGTGAGTAGCATCCAAATCCAACTATAACTGGGATATCTCTATATTTTACCTCCATCTCCAATATGTTCTCTTATATGCATTTCCACCTCTCCTACTAATGACACCGCTGCCTCTCCTCCTGCTTGTGCTACCTCCTCAACGGCTCAAGTTTCCCATTATTGTGTCATACACTCTATAAAGCCCTCCCCAACTCCTACATCATCCTCATCAATATCCCATGGAATCCTCTCCTCCATTAATGGGTTTTGCATATCAGGACTTGGCATGTCCCTCTCCACCCCATCTCATATGTATTTAATCAGTACCCCAGACATCGTTAGCACCATGCCAAACTGCCTAATAACTTGTGTAAATTGTATCGACTCTACCATCTCCAGCCTCTGCCCCTACACCCATTTGAATCTCCTCATCCCCACATGATGTACATATGTGTCCGACCATGCAAGTAAGCCTTTATATGGACTCCATCTAACATCATCCACCTCCAAGCTTCCCAATCTCTCAGCATACCAGTCCTCGCCCCTCTCACCCCTATCTCTATGAGCCTAGTTGTCTCTCCATCTCGTAAATCCTATTGCTAGCTCAATTTGGTCTCTTGTGATCCATGGAAGCCCTAACGATCTCACTACAACGATGTGCTCAAAATACCAGTGGTGTAATAAGAATCCCACATCTATACCTAACCTCATCCCCAATTAATACATCCACAACTCATAGTACACATGTGCTAGGAGGGCTTCTTTAAATGCAAACATTATCCTATGCTTGACAATATCTACTACCAACCCTACTAAATCCCATGGAAGGTAGGCTCCACCAAAATATGGTAGTGCATAATAAGATATCACCATCATGATCAAACAAATCATACGATTTCCTAGCGTCACAAGATGATATCATGTCTTAATATGAAATGCCCCTGACACAAGTACAATCCACGGGGCCTATAATCAAAATAACTGCGTCAATTCCTCCATCCTACCCTATAATATAATAGGAACTATTGGTGCCCCTTAGATTGGAAATACTAAAATATGATACATGTCCTCTAATATGATCATTATCTCTCTAGTTCAAAACCAGAAGGTATTGGTCCTTGGATCCCATCTGTCTATCAAGGCTATGATAAGCCTTGTATCCATGAGCACCCTCTGATAATGGTGAAATATTCCCAATCAAACTAACTCCAAGTGGTCCCACTCTAAATCTATCACATCCACTCTAATCACCCTTAACATGGTCGAGACTCTGTCTCTCAGGTATAATGTGTCTCGAGCCTGCAAAAATCCATCCAAAAAGCACCCATCAACATCCAATCATCAAAAATCATCATTTTCATCCCAAATTAATTAGCAAAATCTACATTCTATCTAGTCAAAACCAAATTTCCCTAGGTCGATGGTGACTCACCCAGTTTCCACTGACTGGCCCTTAGCACCCATCAAAAATTCAAAAATTCAAAAAAAAACTAAAAAACAAAACATAACTAGGTTTTAGGGACTTACCACTCTCCGAGACCTATGGCGCTTCCTTACTCCTAGATGATTTCCTCCATTTTCATTCAAATCTCAATTTTTTATATCTTTTATAGCTCTCGATCATCAAATTCATGGTGTGCAAATGAGCCTTGTTATCCATCTCTATTTCTTATATAGGCGCGCCAACCTAGTCGTCATTGACCCAACCCTGTTTTTCATCTTTTATCCCATCTCATCCCATCTCCTTATCAAATTATTTGTTCTTCCACTCCAGGATTGTGTGTCACACATAGCACACCTCAACTTGTCTTGCGTAGCCCATTTGCTATCTTTTTATCTATCCATCTCACCACACATCCTTAATCGCATCCAGCAGCCTACTCTGCGGCCATCTCTGTGCTCCCTATCGAGGCAATATTTCTCATCTTAAGCCCACCGTCATGGCCATATTTTATCCTCTTCCTACCCGGACGCATATTTTCTTGCTTCTTCATACATTAAGGATATCACATACTCTTTTTCCCCCAATTTTTGTTAGACCATCGTCTTGACCATGCATCACATTTGTTTGCACATATTTTTTATGTCTTCCTTTGACCCATTAGTCCTATGGCTTGCACATCCATTCGATCAGATTTCCATTGGATTCCCTCCCATCTTGCAGTGGAATTTTCCAAATCATAGGTCCATAGGAAATTAACATCATCTCCATTGAGGTTGTGCTATGTTCCCTACCGATGTGTTTCAAGGATCACCGCCATACTTGTTTTTGTTTTTGTTTTAAACACCTCCCTCTTGCAATGGTAATCCCACTCCTCTTAGATCATCCTTTCTCATCCTTTATCATCCTTTCCATCCTTTTAATTTTTCCTTCATCTATCTCTTTCAACCTCATGATCATTCCCTAGTTTAAGGGGGAACACCTCAATCATCATCTTTTATCAATTTTTTGTCTCGTGGTTTTCTTAACACAAACCATGTGATAAAAAGGGGCAAATTTAGACACCAAATTTTGGTACACTTGTTTCTCATCCCACGTTCACTCTTCTTCAGCATCATCTTACTCATAAACACATCTCTTCCTATTTAAATCCCCCTTTTCATCCTAAATCCCATTTATTCATCTAATTCTCATTTTCCCATCTTAATCCTATCTTAATCCCACTATTATTGTATCCCACTAATTCATCCCTTATTGCATTTAATCACCCCTAAACCCATCCATTATCCTAGAAAACTTCCCTAAGAACTCTATTTAACATCCCTAGACTCCCATTTACCCTCATTCAATGCATTTATACCCTCCAACTACCTTTTATCATCCTTATGAAACCCTAACCCACCTAAATAGCTTGAAACCATAATCTACCCCCTACAGGGCCCTTTATGTCGAGTTAAGCATCATCTCCACCACCCAAATCAGTGGTTAACTGTAGTTGACAGAGACCTTGGTGGGTCACCTTTGACCCTATAGGTATACCTCTACCCCTCCTCAAGAGGATGTAATTTTTGATTTTTGGCCATCTTGTGAATTTTCTTTGTTTTCTTCTGACATCAACTTCGAGTCATCTTGGGGATTTTGCATGCCATCCTTGGAGATATGAAGTCTATTTATTGCTTGGAGTGCCACCATTATTTCATCATCCTTTGCATTAGTCTTGCAGGTTTGATCATTGCTTTGGAGTTATACCTTCACCTCTTCCATTATTGATCCTTTTTCACAAATATTTTTCCATCTATTCAGCCCTATCAAGCCCTAATTTATCTCCAGTCTCCATCAACCTAGCCTATTCACCTTCGACCTAATCTACATCAACCTTTTTTTCTTCCCTCTTCCTCATTTTCCATTTGTTTTCTAACCTTAGCATTCAGATCCCTATGTTTATGAGATATAACTATCTAGCATCTCAAATATCATCTTCACTATCCCAATTCACTATTGATCCAACCCAACCATTGTTGACCTGATCTACATCCCTCACATTCCCATTAGATCTATCAATTTTCTTACATCCTTTCTATTTCTTCAGCTTCCCCATATCAGATCTAGGATATCTCTAATTTTTTTAGAGCTTGTTTCAGATCTATTTTCTACATATCTCTTGATCTAATTTGCTGCAGTCACTATCGAATTTCCTCTTCAATCTCGGGTCACCATCAAACCAATTATGTTTGATTTCATTTATCATCATTTACATTATTAGATCTTCATCTTACTATTTTTAACATATCTCTGATCTTTTTTTTATTTGGTTATATGTCTCATCCTATTTATCCATTATTATTTATCAATATTTTTATCAAATTCGATTGAATTCCTCCCTAGGAATTTATCACTTCTTGGGAGTGGCCTAGTTAGGCAACCCACCATATTATCTAATAATAATTTTCTTGTTTAGCTTCTCTTTGCTGTGTAGGTTATCAAGCTTTCTGTGGAGAGCATCTTTACACCCGTATCTTCATAATCATTGCATATCAGAAGGTATCCTAAAACTATCTCATAATTTGAAGTTTCCTATTTTCTTTCCACCATTCCATTAACTTGAAACATGTGTGGGAAAATTTGATTAACAATTTGTGCTAGAATTGGTTTGTAGAAGTAAGGTGTATGAGAAAAACAAGCAAGTAGAGAGGGTGGAAGTAACATTGTTTTCTTCCTTCAAATTCTTGTAATCTATATTGTTTTGAATTGTCCAATATAATACTAGGAAGAAAGAGCAATTTCCCTTCCCGATTGGTTTTCCCTCAATCTAGGGGTTTCTAGGATAACAATATTGTGTCGTGTATTGAATTTTTCATCTTTTATTTGTTGCAAGTAGTTCTAAGAACTAACATTCATTTAGTAACTTTTAGAACTATCATTTTCAAGTAAATTGGAAGTGGGAACAACAATTGTATGGTTTTCTTAGTTTATAAATCACTTCTTTGTTGCACCTAAACTTGGAAAAAAAACCCTATCTACCTACACAAAATCAAACATACATTAGATGAATAAATAATGCATATGTTTGAGTCGAACTGACCTTGAAGGTCACCCCAATTTTATTATCATCAAGCGATGCACTACATTTTAGAATCAATGCATTTCAAGTGTGTGTGTGATTGGAATAGTGTCCCTTGAGCTAGGTTTCCCTAGTGCTAGTCACACAAAGATAATAGGCTACAACTACTTTGACCCAAAAATAGATGTGTGGGATGGAATTCAGAATAGACCCTCCTATATAGTGAAATATGTAGTCTAAAATGTAACAAATAAAAAAAATAGATCCTTGTAGATGTATATTCCTCTTGAATGCTTTCCCCCCTACTAGAGTTAAATATGACACACACACACACACACACACACACACACACACACACACACACACACACACACACACACACACACACACACACACACACACACACGTGTGCGCGTGTACAATTCGTTCGCTTAAGTTTTATCATTGACAAGTGAATGGACAACCCAGGGTGATAAATAAAATCATGAAAGAAGTAACATTAAAAAAAAAGAGGAGGACACAAGATTCTAAAAGGGGACAACAACGCCTAGGTGATCCTGTCCCTAATGGCTAGTTCTGTACAGGGTGATAGAAAGATATAATTGTGAAATCAGATTTGAATAGGATGTCGGCTAATATGCAAAAATGTAAGGTGTAAGTCCAAAAAAGACAAGTAATAAGGATAATAAAGGTAAAAGCACTGTTAAAGTAAAACAAGTATTGTTAATGATTAGTTCTCTTACTTAGGAATCATGCATATAAATGAAATATTTATAAGCTAGATGTACATATTAAGTGTGTGATTTAGTGACTACATTTACCCCCATTTTATGCTAGTGAATAAGGATTCGGTAGCATAAAGAATAAAATAAAAGTGTACATTGGGGAGTCAAAATAATATTGTGCCCAATAGTAAATCGAATGAGTATTGTAGCGTTCCAAAGGGAATAGTGAAAAATTTGTACCATGGAACTCTAAGGGAAGAGAAGAATAATGATCACAGGGGTGACCTTTACGTGTTTGAAGTGATAACATGATGCGTGCGTGTAGTTCCTTGGAATATCATCTTTACCATAGTGTGCTTGAGATTTTATTCATGGTTGCTTGCGTGCATTGCCTTTGTTAGGATATGGTAGGAATTGTAAAAGAAAACAAGCGTATTTAATGCTCTAGGAAAATGAAATTGAACTTTAACTTGGAAAATATGTAAAAATGGAAATGTGTATTGGAAAAAGATAAACCACAGGGGTTAGCATACACTTGGAATGTTGAAAGAGAAAGAGGTAGAAATTGGTTCCTGATTATAGACTTGTTGCTTAGGAGTTAGTTGGAATAATACGAAGGATTTATGTGTCTTATCGCCAAACTAGGGATTTGAGTGTCATAGTGATAAAATTTGGATTTAGGTGTCTTGTCGCCACTAAGGGAAAGTGTATTGGGAGAGATCATAGGATTTTCCCTCCAACAATTAACGCTTCCCCACAGATAAGTACCAATGTAGATGATCACAAACCTGATTTATAACTTACCTAAAATGACACATTGTTGAAGGCATATCACTATCGTGCATATGCCCTATGTGCCAATTTATTATTTGGTTCTTGCTTTGGTTCTTGAGTAAGTAGTTAGTTCCTTTTAATAACTGATTACAATCTAAAGATAACCATGTAACTACTAATACTATGGAAAAATGTAACTATGTAACTACTGTAACTATTTTTGCCCCCAATACAGGACCACTCAGGTGGGACACTAGCACTCACCATTCCTATTTGTGTTGGGAGGTTCTGTTTATGCTGATTTTTGTGGCCAAGTATGTTTCTAGCCTTGTTCTGTAACTGATTTATATTATATTCCTACTGACTATGATTCTATAACCATAGAGAGGGTGAAAAGTTTCACCCAATGTTTTCCCCCACTAGTTTGGGTGCATGAGATGGATAAAAGTGAAATAATCCCAAATGAGGAAGGATGAAACTAATATGCATATCTGATATAGGGAATGGGGATTACACATGGTAGCTACCATGGCGCAAGGAAAGTAATTGGAAAAATATAGCATATAAGTGTTAGTTACAACAAAACAATGCACACAGAAATAACAACTAGTATAATCATATATGAAAATAACAAAAAAAGATACAATGAGTAGTTGGTTGCATACATGGGACACTACTCAGGATGTCACAAGAAAATAGAAACCATCAAGACTTGTGAAAACAATGTAACAAGTAAACATAGGGCATAGACCGCAAAAAATAGCAAACAAGGTACACGTAAATCAGACAATCATAATTAAAATGAGTCATGTAAGGAAAATTTTACACATGAAGTACTTGTTAGCATGTTAGGAAAGATGAATAGTATGACACAATGTAAGAAATGTAAGATATGAATATAGGAATGAAAATGTGAAATATTACAAAGATATAACCTGATAGTAAGTGGGAAAAGGTACATTCCCCTAGGAGCCTCAGTGGGATTGATAATAGAAAAGACCAATCATCGTACATTGTGTAAAAACCTGTAAGTGACTTGTATTCGCCTAAAGATACCATATGAATGTGCATTTGTGTATGAAAAATGATAAAACATACTATGAACCATAGTAACATGATAAACAAAGGTGCAACATATAGTAGTATAAGGAAGCAAGAGTACATCCAATCAAGATCTAAGAAAATATGTTTTTAGATTATTAATTACAAATATGTGAAAGAGAACAACTAGAGGGGAGGAATAAGGATTCCCCCATTGTGTGTGTGCAAAGTGAGGTCCATGTAACAATTCTCTCAACAATTAAGTATGGAACATGAATAAGAGCATGTCATTGGGTAGTGTGGGGGAGTGAGATACCCCCAAATATGAATGCCAATGTGATACATGTAATGAGGATACAAGGTGAGAGCCCACGATCAACTGATGTAAAAATATGAACACATGTGAGCATGAGGCATGAACCTAGTTTCATGTGATAGTGCATGTACCGTAGTATGTGGAGTAGGATTGTGCCATGCATGTGGAAAAACTAGAGTAGGTGGAACATTGGGAAGAAGAAGAGATAGTAGAGAATAATATGTACATAGCGAGGGGAAAACCCTATAGATTTCAAGATCCCAATTGCATGAGTAGGAAGTCTATAAATCAGAAGATTGAACCCATTAGGAGAAAATAAAATAGATGGAACATTGGACTTGTCGGCAATAGTGGAAAGTAAACATAAGGATCAATATGTGAGTCAAAATTTGTGTAACATATGTAATGCCAAGAGGCTCATCAAGAGTAATGGTAAGCGATGGAGGGAGAGACACAAGACCTATCCGAAGCAATATGATTAATTTGGGAGGATTAGAAGTGATAAACTAGTATGATGAATCCCCTGTGATTATTGACAATAATGTAGATAGAGGGGAATATATTTCCCCCATGAATGTAATAAAATAAAGTGTAGCCATAGTAAATGAATCATACGTAGGATCTTGGACAGTGAAAGCATTAGGAATCCTTGTAAAATCAGCATACGGTGCTCTAACCTGTGACGAGGAAGGTGCGAAGAGAGATGTAACATTGGAAGCACTAAGCATAAGATCAATAGAAGTGCATCGAGAGTGAGACATAATGGGAGGATTATCATGGGAAACAATAGAAAATTGATCATGTAATCAGTAGCTATTGCACTATAACCTATTAAATCAGCATAACATAGTCAGGCAATGGATACCTCATTGAGAAATAGGTCTAAGAACTCACCCGAAGTGCGTGTAACTCCTTCGAGTTCATTCTATGGAGGCAGTGGGAATTTAAAATGATGGATAATGGGGAGTTGAGGATAATATTAACTGAAAGATATGAAGGGGAATTGTAGGTGGCAGATGAGAAGATGGTGAAAATATTTAAAAAAGTGGGAGTGTGGTGCATTCAATACAATTCCAGACACCGGTCATTGATGAGTAGGTAAAAAGAAGCACAAAGAAACCATTCAAGAATCAAGTGAGTAAATGACCTATGTCTCCTTTGCTAATGAAGCACCTAGAAAGAAAACATAAGCCAAATTACACCCCCTATTTCCTGAGCGCTAGCCTCTTTGCCTGAATGGAATTCTTTTGGAATCATTTTTTGGTAGGAAATATCTTCTAAAGAGTGATTAACAACAATATATAATGGATCATCCCAACCATCGAGAACAATTTTGTTGTCTCCTTCGCAAGTATGGAAAGATAGGGGAAACACCCACCATAGTAAAATGCCTCCACAATAATTTTTTCTTTTTTTGAACGTTTCTTGCTGAAAATAGTGACATGACTTGCCACTTACCTCACATTCATTATTGGCATTTCCTCCCTTCATCACCCCCACTGAAAATCTGCATGCCTTCTTTAATATCCGCATGACTTCTTTAATAATATTCTTTAACCATTTTTTATTAATATATTAGTGTTTATTTATGTATGTTATTTATTAATGAATTATTAACATATGTCAATCATTCAATAGAAAAGGGCAGCAGGAGCTGTCAATCACTGAATGGAAAAGAGCAATAGGAGATGTCAATGGGGAAGCATGGAATTTTTTAAAAATGTTTGTATTGAGTAAAGAGTAGGCCTATCAGCCTAATTTCCAAAGAGTGGTTTTATATTATTTTGTATAAACTTGAAAAAGGTCATGTGCTACTGTATTCTATAAAATGTTTACAAAAACCATATGGAAAAGTATCTTGGGCAAGAGATTTTAGATAATCCATTTAATTGGCATATTCATGGAGATCATCAATAGAGATAGGTAGAGACTATGCAATCCTTAAGCTTGCGAAATATTGTAAGGGAAAATTATATTATACTGATCAAGATCTATTTTTCACTTATGGTACATGCGTTAACATTTAAAAACCTATTGATAATGTTGCACAAATACTTGCACCATTTTAGATCTTTTAAAAAAAATTATTTCCATTAGGAATAATTTTGATCTGCTGATGAAAAGGATTTAATTTAAGATTCTTAAATAATTTTAGAGACACTTTGTTCGCCACTTTTAGCCAGTGAATTCTAGCTTTAATTTGACTATACTTGGCATTGTAAGCATATGTAATTTGGAGGAATTTTCTAGCTTCTACAATATATTTTAGTAAAGGTTTGTGAAACTACATCTCCTTAAGAGAGTGGATTAGATCATAAATGGTAAAAGGGTGGGACCTATGTTGGATGTGAGAAAGATGATTCCAAAATGTGTGAAGAAAAAATGTAAGCTAAGAGATGGTTTCTTTCCATCATGAAAGATGACAAATGGTTCCATCTATTTAGAGAGCTAAATTCCAAACCTACTAGATATGCTAATAAGTAGAACCATGGAAAGAAATGACACAATAAGAAAAAAACATACTTTTCAAAAAATTTGGGCCATCTAAAAATCCATTCAATCTAGAAATGGATGAGAAAGTGATAAAAAATAACTATACGTGGAAATAGTTCAACTAATAATTGAAAATATATAGAAAGATGAAACTATGGCTGATGGAAAGCATGGAATGATCAAGACACTTAAGAATATATTAGATACTAGGAAAAAATTAGATCAAGAATGCCATATTATTAAATTATATTTATGCACTATATTGGGGTCAAAAAAACCATTTTCTCACACAAATATATTCAAATTTCTCTTTCACAAGCTATCCAATGCATGGGTAGGTGACCACTCTTGTAGAGAGTTAGCTTGACCATATTAAATTCACCCAAAATGTATTCCTTAATGCATGTCGGGGAGATAATCAACAATCTAATTCTAGAGTCTTGTTCTTCTAATTACATATTTAGATTAATAAATATTAATAACCCCAAAAGAGAAGGTATCAATGTTAAAGAGAAATCAACAAAGAATATTTATTTGGAACACATCTATGAATAACATAATGAGGCAACTATTTATAAGATTCAAAAGTTGAAATTACTCCATGACTTTGCCCATAATTGCTAGTAAAATCTAAACTATTTGGCTAGCTGATAACTTTGGTGATAGTTGAAAGGAAAAAACTCACCTCCTTATCTTCTTGCAAATAAAGAATTTTCATCTTAGGAAAACGCTTCCAAAAGTCTCTCTCTATTTATTTGCAAGTGGATTCGGTAAAAACCCTAACATACCATTTCAAGCAACTCATGATGTAATTGTATCATTAAACACATCTTCTAAATTCAAACTAATAATTTCTTTATAGATATTCTACAAAACCAAAGCTATATAGAATGAAAAACATCACTAATCTTGAATTAGCATTTAGACTCAAAACATTATAACCTTCATCAAGTTGATGGTGAGGTTTGTGCAATCATTGAGTCCATAGTTTCCAAGGAGAATCTATAAAACACCACAACATTAAGAGAGCTATCATGTAATTCAACATGAGAAATACTGGGAGAATTAGCGGTTAGGGGTGGGATGTTTCATTTATTTTGAGCAACCTCATTGGAAGTTGAGGAATCTCCCTATGTTTGAATAAGTGAGATGGACACAAAGAGATTACCAAAGCTCTATAGAGTGGGGATCTAGCTAGTGTGCATTATTTTACATATTTAGAAATACCTATTGATGGGTTGGACAGATATCAGTAGAGGGATTTGAAATGAACTTGTGTTTCTCGACTTAAATGGTACAATACCGAATATTTTGTTTAGATGATTGACATTTGAAGAAATTGTTTGACATATTAATATAGAGAACTATCTGGATAGATTGGGAATCAACAGGTTGAATGTTGATAAACTCCTCAAGGTGTAGGGAAAGGCCAAGTTACACAAAACCACACTTTTTTGGACATGAAAAGTATAACTTGTACAGATCCTTGCATATGACATGACAAACTAGGTAGGTATCCTGAAATTCACAACGCTACATGGGAAGGCTAGGGAAATCAACCCAGAATGGTACCTTAAGGGTGATATATTAATAAACTAAAAAGTCTCTTATCCATGGAGATAACACAAGAAATAAAATCCAGACATAGGAAGTCAAGAATTTGTGGAATATGATGGTATCATGCATTGGGTCAACAAAATTAAACAAAAAAGGCTTAGTTAATATTCTAGACCACGTCCAATTTTATGTCATGTTGTGCCCATGTAGATTGTACTCAAGTTTTGAGCATGCTTTTAGAGTGAATCCTCTTGAAAAAATAACCTATCAAACTAAATTGTTCAAGCCATTTGCAAGTAACATCAAATTCAAAAATAAGTATAGTAACATTATGAGAAATGGTATTACCTCTTGAAACACCTTCGATACAAACTTGCACAATTGCTTCCATGGATGTGCCATCACAATCACTTGTAGTTTGAATAGTTCAAGACTTTAGTTGTGGGTAGACATATAAAAAGGCCATCTTAGGTAGAGGTTTCCTATAATAACTCAATAAATGACAAAACATGTGAAAAATATAAGTGGTGCCACAAAAGAGTTGAATGCTAAACTATGGTAGGCAACTTCCTCCCATGTTTTTCTAAACAAAGTATATTCCACATTCCCTTCCTAGATTCACCATTCATATAATTTTTTTGATTGCAATTTTTTATTTTAAATATAATTCATCTCAATTAATCAACTAAAATATGAAAGATAATCATATATTCTCGTCTTTAAAATGATTTTTTTTTTATACATATCAATAAATCAAAGTATATAAATGTGTCCCACTAAATTATGAAAATAATTAAACTTTAAATATTTAGATAAAGTACAAATGCACTCCTTTGTTTTATATTTATGTTTAAAAAATAGCATGGTCATATTTTGTTTGAAAATAATTTTAGGTTGATGGGAAGAAATAGCCAAAAACGAGCCACAATAATATGCTTTGACCGGAATATAATTTACATTAAATGTGATTGTAATATTCTAAATCTATATAAATTGGAAGATAATTATTAGTCCCTCCTAATTACATGATCAACTTTCCTATTGCTCAATTTTTTTTCAACCAATCACAAGCAACTATTTTTATTTAATATGGTATATTTAATAGTTTTAAAAAATATATAATTTTTTATTATTTACAAATACTAATTTTCATGTATGCGATTAGTTGATATTTTTTTCTCCTTATTCTCCTTAATCCTATACAATAAAATGAGAAAATTCAAAATACCTTTGATGTTAATTGACTTTACCCCACAAATTTACTTCAACCCTTTATATTTGAAAAACAATACAAAATAAATAAATAAATTCAATCTTATTTATCCATATGGAGAGTGCCCCGAGGAGAGTTTTTCACCAATCACTTTCCTATTACTCCTTTTTTTTTTTCAACCAATCATAATTAACTATTTTTATTTCATATGATCCATGCAATAATTTTAAACAATTTAACAAACACTTACAAAGGGACTAGTCACATTGACACTTGTTTATAAAATTTGCAAATATTTTATTAATAAAAAACATTGACAACGTGTAAACAACCATCAAATAAGGACATCTTATACATCGGAAGAAGCTCAGTGGCTGTTCCATTCTCTTGTTCTTCTATTTCAATGTTCATAGTGTACACACCTGGATTTAGACTCCTTAAATCATCCTAATTGCGTTAGGCTGATATATAGGGTTTAGACGTCTAATTCGAGTTCTAATCATCATACGAAGAAAAGGTAAGTAGCTATAATATTTTAAAGGGGAAATTCCATAGAGCTTCTGCCTGGCCCAATGATATGTAGGAAGAATTATACCACATATTAGTACCGTGTTAAGTATCCACACAATGGGAGAAAACACAGAGAATGCAAGAATCATATAATCCCCTAGCAATAACTGTATATAGTGCCTACGTTGAGTGAACAAGTGTAATTTTCCTCCGAGTGACATTACCCTAATGCAAATAGGAAGAATGCACACCATAACCCACACAAGCACTGCCAGCCATAAGCAATTGGGTGCCACAACCAAGTGTATTGCGGAACCGAATGTTAATGACAGTGATACCAATGCTATCCATAATGCAGTCAAACTGATTCCAGTTATCCTTGGGTCTTCTGCTTGGTTACCAAACAGAGCATAGGTGAGAAGAAATGCTGAAGCAATAGAGTAACAGAAGGCCAAGGAATCAAATATCACAAACATCTTGAAGAGGAAGGTTCCAATCAATACAGGGGTCGGTGGGTCTCCTGCTTGGGAATCAATACCTCCTGGTAGAGTGAAAGCAGCTGCAAAAGCTACTGTTGCAATTAATACTGCACTTACTGATATAAACTCTGTTTTCCACTTTGATTTTCCATTACTAGTTGGTGAGCTCTCTGTTGTTCCTGCTTCAAGCATATTCCTATTACCACCACATTTTAGTAGATAGTTTATAACCTGCAACAAAATTAGCTCGTTTTACATTTACTTGGCAAAAATTAAGAAAATAAATTTTGACCATCTCAATGATATCCGCTTACAGGGAGGCTCCTATTCCAGATTAGTGTCTGGCTCTACTTTCATTCGGGATTAAGTTACTTACACTCATATAAAGTTGTGGGTCTTCATTTTTGCAATCTATTGCCATATCCAATGCTGTTTTCCCGTTGTTGTCAACCCAATTAATCAGTCTCTTTGACATTACCGATGTTATTATGGTTTTCAGATCATCTCCCCCTACAATGTCAAATATTTGAGCAGCATTTTGCACGGCCAGGTGCAAAGCACTTCTACCATCTTTGTCCACCATTTCTAGACAATCACTACTGTGGTATAGTATCTCTTTTACTAAAGTTGCATTCCCCACCTTTGCTGCTATGTGAAGTGCAGACTGCCTGTTCTGGTCAACTTTGTAACAGCAAAGGATGTCTTCCTTAATAAGCATTTCTCCAATTTTGGGAATTTTCCTTGGCTTCACTTCAAAAAATGGAATCAATGCAGCCACGTGCAACGGTGTTCTACACAAATTATCTGTTTGTCTCGCCAGCACTGGTCTTATTTCTAAAAGTTTCTGAATTACACCTGCAAAATTAAAAAAATAAGAAATTGAGAAAATATGCGGAGTGCGAGAGACTAGAACAGTCAAACAACGTTGCCTTGGAATATGCGTAATTTTGTTAACATAAATTATGGAGAATATTTAGCTACCGATGTGCACAATGCATTAATGTAATTCAACTAAATTCCTGTTATTTGAGGAATGTCTTAATATTAATTGGGAATTTCTCACTATTCTCTCCAATAACAAAAATTTCCTACTTTAACATATTATTTTCATTTTATACAAAATAATTTATCTAGTAGAATTGATATTGATGTATGACTTTTAATGAACTTATCAGGGATTAAGTGAGTGTAAGTATAGAGACACCCAATACTGAGAGTCAAATAGTTGAGGTCCAGATCATGTCATGGATGATTTTGACGGCGTGGATGCTCCTTACCCTTGTGCCCTGGGTGATTTTGACAGCATTGATGCCCCTTACCCTCGTGCCTTGGGTAATTTTCACGGGGTGGATGCCCCTTACTCGTAGCTACTTAGCTGAATAATTTGTTTAGTTTGTTAGCTTACTTTGCATTGTTGAATCTATATATTCCCTCAGAAATTAAGACAAAGATAGCATCAAATTATGTAATTTAGTGCCTAATTATAAATATGGTGCTCAATCAAACAAAAGATGATCCATTCTATTTCTGCACTTGTATTAATTTTTTTAATGGATTTCATAATCAATCTGCAAGTAAAAGTAAGAATCCATGGAGTTGAAATCAAGTTTAGAAATTGACGCTCTGCAGGGTTTTTTTAAACGTAATTTTGACTGTATACGACGGTAAAATTAGAAGTAGCCGTAGACAATTACATGCTGAAAAAATGGTAGACGATAATTGTTTTGAACATTTCTCAAAAAAAAATTATATAATTTAAGAAAATATAGAACCTGTTCGTATTTATGAAAAAGAATAATGAAGAAGATAAATCTTTTCTTCCCATTGAGGGTTGAAAATTTCTAAACAAAATTCATAGTAGATCCTGAATGACATTATTTTTTGAGATTTCACAATTTCATAGAGACTTCAACCACCTATATACAGGTAATTTCTATAATTACATATCTGAAATTTCCCAACAGAACAGAAAATCATACCTATGCGCAGTTTCGAGATTGCAAGATGCAGAGGTGTTTGACCGTCAAATCTCTTGTTATACTTCATAAGTGTTAGAGGACACAACATTTCAACGATCTTGACATGGCCTCCCTCGGCTGCTCTGAACAGAGCAGTTTCCCCAACTCCATTCATCTCACTCACCAAATATGGGCACTCGTCCAATAAAAAATTTACTATTTTATCATTTCCTGCCATAGCCCCTTCGTGCAAGGCGTTGTTTCCCTCCATATTTTTAGCTTTCAAAAGCATGATCCCATTCTCTGGATATTCATTTGCGAGTTGAACCAATTTTTGAAGAAAATGCAGAGATCCATGATAAGCGGCTATATGAAAAACTGTGTTTCCTGCAGGCGTTACCTCGTCGAAAATGTCGGTCATCCAAAACTCATCGAGTTCTTTTACATTCCCTGATTTTGCAGCTTCGTACAGCCTTCTGTTCATCCCTTTGCAGAGATTGGAGCTTTGTTCCATAATAAAGATTGAGAACTAGAATCTAATAAGCTCGTTAACTTTTTTCTGGTTGGGTAAATCGAAACTCCCCTATTTGTCCATGAGATTCGAGCTTTGGCTGACCATTACATATCTGATTTAGACGACAAATTAGGAGGCAAGACTCAACACCGACACCATGGACGAACATTTTTTTAAAGCTTCTAAACAGGTCAGTTGGATATTTCCTCGGAAACAAGTGTGCTTCCATGTAAATTGCATGGGAACTGCTTTTAATATAATTTTATTATTGAGGAACCAAAAGTCAAAGTCGTCTCAACAAAAGTCATCATCGAATCTTGAAAACTTGTGATTATACTTTCTTAATAGTTGTTTATCTTTGGGTATAGTATTGTTTTTCCATATGGAATGGTTATACATTTGTAAAGTTTAAAAACTGCATAATTTTAAAGAATGGAAATAATTACCTTTCCGATGAAGAGCACTTAATTCAGAGAGTTTTTTTATAAGGGAATTTTGGAAGTATTCGTCTTAGACTCTTAAGATTATTTTTCGTAACCAATCGCAAAATTATTGGAGTCAGAATAAAATCCATGCAATGTTAGATAATGACTTTAGTATGGATTATTTCCTAGCAAACCAAAAAGGTGTAAAATATTGTATGGAAAGTACATTTACCATTATTTTATTAAATTAAAACTACCTCCAAATTAATAGAACCATAGTTGTCATTAATGCATTGCATTTCAAAGGAATAAGAATAAGCATAAGAGGTTTAGACTATAGGAAGTTTAGACTTTCACTTTTTGTTATGTGATTTTATATGATTATCACACCATCCATTCCATTTGCCAATTGATTATGGAATTGTTGACAACATTACTGGTGACTGAAAAAATAAATTATATCCTCTTCAATAAAATCCAACAGGTATTGCTTTTTTCTAATAATTTTGGTTTAAAAATTTGTCCTGAATTTTAGATTGCTAAGTTAATATTGTTTGAGGCCATCATTTTGTGGTAATGATAATTGTAGGTAACAGTTGTTGGAAAAGTTATATTACTGCTCACCGCAGCCGTTCGAACATAATTCAGCATTGAAAGATGTCTATCTCAAGATGCAACAAATCCACAAGTCTTTGGTTGAAGTTGTTTGGAACGGAGGTTTTTCAATGTAGTAGATATACAATGTACATACAGTGCATTGAAATATGTTTGTTCAGCAGAGGAAGAAAGTGTATTCAAAAACTGATTGGGACATCTTTGATCAAATCAATACTCTCATCACACGGTCTTCATCGCGGAGCCAGGTCCTTCTTGATAGACCAATCACTTTTATGTATTTAATGTTGAAGTTGATTTGTTTCAGATAGGGGCAGAAGAGTCGAAATAAAGCAAGAATTGAGCACTTCTCTTTATGATAACTCTATGGTCACTTCTCATTATGATAAGCGTCTATGTAATTTTATATCTCTTAATATGTTTTCGACATATGAAAGTCTGGTTTGGAAGGATAATCATGTCGTTTATAGAAAACATTTTCCACCTTTATTTATTTTAAAATTGTGCATCTTGTAATCAGTTCATTATACTTGTTTTGACGAAATTTTGACTCCATTTCAAGATAAGTGACAAAAAATTTGTATATCCATATTGAACTTACATTCCTCTTATTGATCAACATTTGACAACTTAATTGCATACATTTATAACTAACACAGAGACATATCTGTGTGTAGGGACTATTTAAAAATTGTATGGTCATTAAATTTTCAGCTTGTGATTGTTTATAGCTATCTCAATTTTTTACTGCTCATATGGAGTTAATATCACAAAAAATGTGATATAAACCGTTAATTTCCAAACCCCAAGCAGTAATAATTGTAATAAGTAAATACATAGCGGGTCTTTAGGAAGATGTGGAATATGCTACAACATCTCACTCTTGAAAATAATATGAAAATGAAGATCACTTCATCATGTTTTTGTATTGAGTTTGAAAAATATAAATTTGATAATAATGGAAGATTAAATAATAATTTTGGAAGGTGATTAGGAACTATATAGATATATTCAATTACACATTTTTTGTTTTATCTTATTTTATGATATGACTCGTTGCTTTCAAATGTGTTTAGTTATTTATAATTTGTTAGAAATCACACTCTAGGGACAAGGGTACATTGAGATTGATGAGTTTGATTTTTTTAGATAAGGATAATGATTTTTTTGACTATGACCCTACTCAGGTACAAAAGATTGAAAACTTAGATAAAACAATGAGGAACAAAAGAGACAACACAGAAATGAAAAACCAGACTACATTGACCAAACAATAGCAACACACAGAATAATAAAAAACAAGGCTTAATAAAATCCAACCAAAAAAAAAGGTCAAAATACAGATAACGATTTAGAGGGTGATATGTTCTTCAAATGAGTAGGATATGAATACTTCCTAGAAGGTCCTTTTTCTTATTATGGACAACCATCCATTTACCCTTGTCATCATCAACATCATTTTCAGGCTCGCAAGGGATAACCACTTATAAAGAGTTGATTGGCTTAAAGTTCAACAATGAAAGGAAAAGAAGAATCACTTTCCTTAAACACCTTAGGTGCCTTAGGTGAGCTTAGAGACGTTAAGGCCTAGGGGGTCGCATCATGAAACAAAGTGTTGGAAACTCAAGAGGGGATTTTGAAAAAATTAGGGGAGGAAGGTTCTAAAGAAGAGTCTGAAGTAGCACAAATAGTGAGGTGTTTGGGAAGAGAATCAATCCACCAAGCAGGTTTTGTGCCATTGTGCTTAGAGCGACCATAGTCTAAAATCAAGTGACCAATATTAAAGAATCTACGCCAATGAAACGGTAAACTCTCATAGTCTAGCCTCTGAACCCAGGTTCTACTTCTGATTTGTAGATTAATCTCAAGAGGAAGTTATGAGTGAAAGTGGTATTGAAGTGGCCGATGGGGTGGGAGTGGTGCGGTCAAGTCACATGGTTGTGTGCTTGCCCACCCGGTTTCAAATCCCCCCGAGGCACGATCCTCCTCCTCGGTGGTTTCGCCGCTAGAGGCGGCATCTCTTCTCGTGATGACACTGGTGATTACTCCTCACTGCTGACGCTGGTGGCTGCTCCTCTCGTTGTCAACATTGGTGGCTCCTTCTCCTCTCGCTGCTAACGCTGGTGGCTACTCCGCTCACTGTTGCTGCTCCTCTCGCTGCAGTCGTGGCTAACACTTGTGGCTACTCCGTTTACTGCTGATCCTGGTGGCTGCTCCTCTCGCTGCCGACGCTGGTGGCTGTTCTAAGTTGTCCCACTCGCTGCGGTCGTTGTCGACGGTCGTTGCATCTTCACTTCGGTTTCATGGTTGCTTCAATTGGGTTCCTAATAAGTGGTCCCCTTCATTGTAACCAGGTTGTGGATCCTCTCAAAAATCCTCATGTGTACAAGGATGTGGGTTCTTTCAAACACCCTCAATTTACCCTCAATCCAAAAAAAAAAAGTGGTATTAAAGTGTTGGGTGGAGCCACAGTCTAATTTAATAGAATCACCTAATCAATTTGTAATAGCTTCAGAACAATGGACAGTCCAGAATTAAATAGGAAGATGCAAGATTATAACCCAAACAAGATGGGATTTAAATGATTATTTTGATAGGTTAAATGATGGGTACTGAGGTTTAATCATTATTCTATGCTCCCCCAAACCCAATATTGGCTATCAATAGTATCTCTATCTTGGATTGATTCAAAAATAACAATGAAAAGAGCTCTAGAACATGGGTAAAACTTAATCTTTCCATTAATTCTTGGGCTCCACCTTTGATATATCTAGTCATGTAACTGAGTAAGTTTAGGCCAGAAGGTTTTAAACCAGTAAATGAGGGAAGTATTGAATAGATTATCCTTAGCATCCTACACCATTTGGAGCAGATCCTCCTGAAAAATAAGAGATGGGGTAGAAATCACAGGTTTCAAAGGTGGACCACCATGTGGCCCTCCAACGTCATTATGCTTCAAGGATACAACCTCACCAAAGGATGACCGCTGCCTCCAACTGTAATGCCCACAATTTTCTATGCTCAAAACCATAATAAAACCTATTAATTTAATAGGGAAAATTTGTGGGAATATATATTTTTGTTTTAAAAGGGTTACAAGGGTAAACATTATTCACAATTTAATTAATTTCTCGATTAAAGTTTCTACACAATCTTGCGATGTTCAGAAATAAATTAATAATTAACTACTATTAATTTATTTTCCTTGCGGTTTAAAACACTTGCCAAGTTCCATTATTTTATTTAATTACACAATTACTAATAATTATTTAGATATTTCCTTTTTATTTTATCAAAAGAAACCATGTACGTTTACTTTATTAATTCCCACCAAAAGATCACAACTTGACTAGCCATTAAGTGGCCCCATTCACCCCATTACCCATGCCCTTTTTAACTTAATTCACATTCCCAAAAAATGCCACCCACTTAAGTGATGTATGGTTTATTTTCAACCATTAGATTTGGTCTATTTGGGCCATGTTGACATTTTTTGCACTCTGTGCAAAAAGGGTCAACTTGAAACTTTTAAGTTTCTTAGATTGGTCAAGTTAGAAGTTTGACTATGTTATGGGCAACCATCTCGGAAAGGGATACAGTTTTATTTTTTTGGTTTTGGATAGAATAAGAATGCCATGTATCAAATTAGTAGTTGAAAGTGATGCCCTATAAGGCAACACTTTGGTATATTGCCTCTCCGATGTATTGTCTTTAACAAGACAATGCAGTAGCCTGAGAAGACTGTTGCAAGGCCTTGGTGAAGACGGTAAAGATGGCATATGCAGGGTTTTACATTCTGAAGCAACAATATCAGTTTCAGGTTTGAAACATGGAAAAGTTAGTTTTACAATAAGTTTGCATCTCCAATGAGTGTTGAAAATGTACATTCGATTTTAATTTATTTCCATGATTAAGTGAATTATTTAAGTGTTTTGAGTTTTATAAGTTCATTTATTATCCATAAAAATGAAGAAAGTACAAAAAAGAAAAGGCATACATCTCATTACATGAAAATAGTTCATTTATTCATGAGGAATAAAAGTGCAGTTAACCTACACAAGCCGTGGGATGTAACTTATCTTTACTCAAGCTAAGAGGTACATATACATAAAACTAAAAGCAAAGGATTAAAGGTAGAACCCATCATTTCCTTGGGTTGTCTTTGTCTTCTTGTATATCTCTGTCTTCAGTGCAGCTCCATCTTTAGTTCTGCCTTCAACTTTTAGCAACACATGTACCTGTGATCAGAAAACAAAATCTGTTAGAGATTTGGGTTTTTAAACCTTGAATATTGTGCTATCAATTTTAAGCAGATGAATTTCTTAAAAAAAGCAGAGATAAGGTACATCAAAGAAGTTGAGACAAAATCATAAAGAACATCTCATAGTGTTGTTTTTGGAATTAAGTACATGAAATGATGTTATTATCTTCATAGTTGAAGGAGTAAAACAAATATTCTCACAACAGTACCAATGAAATTTAGGTACAAAAAATAATTCAATAGTACAAGTTTAGTTCATCATAATGAGTCAACCATAAAAATAACAATAGATGAAAAAGTGTTAGGTACAACATTTTTCTGAGTAAATAAAATCTTTCAAATACATCGTTTTCAAGAACAAAATGATATCTGCAAGAGCATCAAGGTTTATGAGTTTTATCTACAAGATTGAGAATGAGAAACAAACTCCATCAAAATGCAAGCTACAGAGTTGGATTAAAAGAAAGTAGTTTTTAAATATCAAGTCTTAATGGTCTACAGAGCACACATTATAGCCTACCAACTGAAGAATAGAAACTGTAAGACAATAACATACAAACTAACAACCTCATTTGATAATAAGTAAATAGTTTTATTGTTCATCAATCCATGATATGGTCATAAGTTGCATTTCTCACCACAAGTGGGGAGATGTAAAGCTTACAGTTACTTTGGATTCTCAAGAAAGTACAAAACCACATTCCAAGATGAAGAGATAGCCCAAGCATAAATGCACTATTCATGAGCTCAAATTCATAGGCCAAGCTGGAGACAAGTTCCCAATTGTAGAATTGTAGTTTATTCTCATATAAGAATCAACTTTTAAACAATTAACTTTTCCCTCAGAAATGAATTTCAACATACATCATTCTATTTCTACATGATAAGTTGTAGTCATCCATGTAAAATTGGAAGAGTGTATCAGCAATAAGGAAAACAACCAAACTTAAATTTGTGCTAGGTTTGAAGTGTAAAAGTGATGGAACAAATCAATGAAGAAAATTTCCATAGTAAGCTTGAGCTCATCAGTAGTAAATAATTAGAACAACCCCGGTTGGAAAAAAAAAGCAAAGTAAATTCAAGCAAAAGAGAATCATCAAATAATGAAAGCCCAACAAAAAACTTCTCAACTCTTGTCAGAAGCACAAGATGGAGCTTCAATTTTCTATATTGCGGCCCATGGTTCATGAAAGAGAAAGCCATGGAAATGTGAATCAGGGTATATAACAGCTCTGGAATCAACCCAACACAAATGTCCAAAAGAGTTCGAACAGTATGAAAAATCAAAAACTTTTTGAGAAAAATAAATATAGAATGACATACATGGCAAGATATATGTAAACCAGTGTCAGGTTACTTTGGAAAAGAAACACTTTCAAACCCCCACTCAGAAAATTCTTCATATTCTTATTTATGGCGGCTATGCCCAAATAATGAAAAAAAAAATAGATTACCTTGCATACAAAAATTGAGCCAAAGTGAAACTTATGCCAAGCCTTGAAAATGCATACAATGGAATGGAAAAACAAGTTGTACCTAGAAACTATCATACTAGAAAAATTCAGATCTTCCATTGCAAACCAAGTTTCAACATCAAAACTCCAGATATATATTTTCTTATGAAAGGTAAAATACCCATTTAACAACCCAGGAGAATACAACTATAGTGTCATTATGCACTTACCAATCAGTCAGAGTATAAGCAGCTCATCCAAAGAAGAATGTAGAGTTCATATTCTTACCTTGTCAAAGAAGATAGCCATGGTAAAGGCGGAAAGTAAAAATATCAAGCCAGATTCGAATCAAAAGCTATCCATAACTAGGGGAAAAGGAAAGCAACATACATATCCACAATTCCATAGAAAATAGGTCTCTTAATGCACATAACCGATGATTGAAAGCACCTTATCAAACTTCGATCATAGAAAACCCTACAACATTGAACTCAGAGTTCCAAAAGTAAACACCCAACACCAAAAAACTCCAGATTTGAGTTTTATCAAGGAATTTTAGTTTTAAGCAAATAACCAGAAAGGGAGAACGTAGTGAGCATCAACAAATTAAAAGATTGGGTTCTAAGATGAAGAGAATATATGAAAAAACTGAATCTTAGAGAGTGTTGAAATTTTTTTGATAGCGCTTGGAATTAGTTGCAGAACCAACTAAACGAAGACCAATAAAGCTTCACAAAGAGGAATTCAATGGAGTTGAATACAAGATATACTAATCAAATAAAATATATAGAGTCCTCTTATAGTGACAGATCCAAATTTTACAAGTTCTATCACGTAGGATATGAACAAGAAAATTAGAGTTCTAACTTGTAAGTTCAGCGGGCAAGAGGTGAAGTCCACTTCATAATTATACCAAAAACCCTAAGCATAAAAAAAATCAAGCTCAAAAGCTTCATTAATGGTAGTAAGAAATTTTTTCACATAGTTCATTTAGCTTAAACGAAGCTCAAAATCAAATGAAAAATGATTAGGGTTTCCTCTGTTTTTCTTCCTCAACTTGTGAAGATTTAATTTAATCAACCACGATCTAAAAAGATGCACGTAGCCATGTCTCGAATAACCCTAACCTCACCATAGTTAACCTTGAAATCATTACCACCGACAATGCCAACAAGAGTCTATCTATCATCAAAGGGGACCAAATGATTAAATCTTGTCATTCATGTTAATCATTCTTTTGAGTATACAGATAAATGTCAAAGGTACCGATTAATCAAAAATGATCATGCCTTAAGAAAATGGTTGATGCTATGATTAACCGAAAGGGGTTAAAATTTATACATGCAATAAACTATACAAAGGAGCCCACTAAGAATTATGTGTATTATGGGCCTAAACAATATAGACAATATATTCTAGGTGGTCCAAGGTCACAATCAAGTGGTTTGAATAATATAATGATGTGCATGACAAGGTGTCAAAGTATTTTCAACTCTAATACATGTTAATTACCAAGTGAAGGATAAGCCATTATTGGGTAAGTCAAACAAGTCAAGGAACCAACTTACCTTAAAATTTTCTAAGGAAAGAAATAAATAGCTTTTGCATAGAGAGGTGATCCCACAAGAAGAAAAATTAGGACATGTGCACATCAAAGGTGGTCCCCATTTAAAGACAAAGAAAAGGTGCATGTGCATCAAAGATATCAACATCAGGGTAGAATTAAATTTTTGCAATGCAAATAAAATTATCACACAGGGATGCAAGTGTGATCAAAATTGTAAGTGTCACATCAACCACAAGAAGACAGAGATTGCATGCACATTGGAGGATAACTTACACAACAAGAAAGGGATATTATTAGCCAAATTATTCAACCAACTTTATTGAAAATAAATCAGTCAACCGCAATTTGACTTGGATGTATTTTTGTAATCAAGGATATTAATGCCTCATTGTATTAGCATGTATATTTTATTCCTTTATTTATTCATAATAAAGGGGTAAAATTAACATGCACATGCAAGTACAATTTTTAGCCTATTTTTAGGATGGGATGGGTGGATAATTTTTCTATATATTGTGTGCAATTGAAAAAGCACAAAGAGAGGACATTTTTTGACATAAAAGTGCTGAAGCAAATTTTTCCAGTTTTTCCCCTTGAATGAGAATTGATTTATCTCTTTCCAATTATTTGTAGTGGTGTGTATATCTCATTAATTCTTGTGAATTTAAAATTCCTTGATTAATCATCTTACCTTGCTTTAAATTTAGTAATTTCTGCATAATATTAGTGTGCATGTTATCTTATTGTATTTTTGTGACTCATTCCCTCAATACACCAAGTGTTTTACCTTAATATTCTGCTGAAAATTATTGGTTTGTGCATCCATGTTTCATTCTAAAATTGATTGTGCATATACTCAGTCAAAGCCCTCAACAAGTTTGGTGTATCACCCTAGTTTTCAATTCATTTACAGTCATCTTTTTACCCTCAAAACCCTTAAATTAATTTAGGATACATCAAAAAGGAACTAGCCTTGATACCAGAGACTCACCTATTTTATTTTAATTTTAGAGGTTCGGAGAAAAAAAGGAGGGGAAACCATGGGGGCCATTGAATCTTGGGAGGAGATTTACAACTCTATTATTTGTAGTTTGTTTCTAAAATAGGAGATCTTCCCATTTCCTTTTTATGGGTATTCTTTACCGTATTGTATTTATGTTATTTTTCAATTATTTCATACAGGTTTGATGTATATACATTAGGTATATACATATTTTGGGTGAATATACATGAAACCCTACACACACAATTTAAAAATTACTGGTAAACGACATGTGCTATATAACTGGCCACAACCATTTTAAATGTTATTGCTTGTGTTAAAAATGGTTATGTCCATTGTATTTTGGCGCGGGTTTATACAATGTCGGGGGGGGGGGGGTGCGACACTCCCCCCCACTCCACCAAAATTCAAAGCAACAGGGGTTGGGCCGCAACCCAACCCCAATATAATTTTGTTTATTAGTTGGCCATTCAGCCTTTACATAAACAACGACCCCTTTTGTTAATTATAATATAAAATTTGCTTTAAGACGAGCCCATTCAACTTTGCTAGATAGTATTTTAAAATATTAAAATTTTGTTTGTATGTATATACATGTGTGTGTGTGTGTGTGTGTGTGTGTGTGTGTATATGTATATGTATATATGTATGTATGTATGTATATGTATATACACACACACACACATATATATATATATATACACATATACATACATATATACATATGTATGTATGTATGTATGTATGTATGTATGTATGTATATATGTATATAATATATAGATATATATATATGTATGTATGTATGTATATATATATGTATGTATATATATATATCATATAGTATGTATGTAGGTAGTATGTCATAGGTATGTTAGCTATATATATACATACATACATACATATATATATCTATATATGTATATACATATCTATATACATACATACATACATACATACATATATATATATAGATTATATATATAGATATATATAATATGTGGGTGTGTCTCACACACACACATATACTATACATATATCTATATACATACATGAAATACAGATAGATATATATATCGATATGGAATGATAGGTATATCTAAGCATAAGACATATACATATACATATACATGACATATACATAGATATAGTAACATAGAGCGATGATATACTATAGTATAGATAGTATTTAGATAGATATACGATCATATCTATACGTACGTGACGTACATACATAATACCTACAACTACCACACCACAACATACACTATATACACCCCGAACCCCGACCCTATTTATAGGATACCGCGCATATGAGAGATATAGCATATCTACTAGATCAATATCTACAGAATAGATACTACATCATACGACATATATATATAGATATATACACATACATATATACAATATAGATCGATAGATACATAGATATACATATATATATATTATATATATATACTTATATATATATATATACTATACCCATATATATAATGTATTATGCTTACTATAGTGTTATGTACCTAGATGATCCCCCCCATTTGCTGAAATATATATGGTGAGTAATTATTTGTTTTGTAACTATTTTCGGGTTGATCGTTTGTAATAGTGACCACTCCCCATTTTCCTTTCTCATCCCGTTTTTTTTTCGTTTGTTTGTTTTTACGTCACCGTGTCCTGGTGAATGCGCTTTTGTGGGCCCACTTCTTCAACCCCCCCGGGCCGTTACGCCCACCACAGAGTTGTAGTAATACTTCCGAGTAATAGACTGTTCCCTCCTTATTGTTTGGATCTACCGTGATGGTGTGTTGAAGGGCATACCTATCTTTCCCCCTACTTTTGCGCTTTCCAGATCTGCGCTAATATCTTTTCTTCCGTTTTTTTTTTTTTTTTTTTTATCCGCCCCACCGCCTCCCCGCTTGTCACTCCTTGTATTCCCTACCTCCTGTTCCCCCTTCCCTCTCCCCCAGGTCCTCTCTCCGAGCCTCTACTCATAACTTTGGTCTTTAGTCGTTCTTTTTTATGGTGGTTGCTTTCTTCGAGGACGGTGGACGGCTCTGTGGGGGGGTGTTGTGGTGGGTGTGGTGTGGTGGCGGTCGGTTCTCGGCATTGGCTGGCGGGTATCATGTGGGTAGCGGATGTGTAGTATATGGTGACGGGGGGGGGGCTAAAATGATCGGATTAGTTAGAAAAACGTATCCTACTATAATATGTACTATACGCTCCAGACAATATCTACTAATGAAAAATATAATACATATATTATGACAGACTGGGATTTAGGGTGAATATTGATAATAACCACACTACAATATAGATATATAAGATGTACTCATGAATAGTATATCTATCTTGTACCCTGTATGTGAGGATTGTAAGGATGTATTTATGCGTCTGTATGTGAATATGTATAATATAAATCTATATTATTATATGCGTATAGGTGTGTGTGTGGTGTGTGTGTATATGAATATATATATATATATATATATATATATATATATGACAATATTATTTAAATATAATATAAATAATTATAATATATATAAACATATAAATTTATATAATAAATTTACATAGTTAGATATAATTATAATTATATATTTTGTTCTACTAAATTTTAGTCAATTAGATAAAGTTTGCTTGCATAATGAATTATAAGGGCAAGTATAATGGTAATTTTCTTCCTATTCATAAGAGTGAAATAGTTGAAAACCAATAGTATCTTTTGTTCACCCAAAAAAAATCAAAGAAGAGAAAAAAATAGTTCTTTGGTTTTAAATAGTAGATATAAAATCTTCTCCCTATAACTTGGTATAAATATGGCTATAATATAAACTCGAGTAGTTCTCTTTTTTCTTTCATTTTAGTTGGAGAGACTAAAATGAATAATAAATTTAGATAAACTCATTTCTCTATTCTTCCTTTTGCAATCCAAATGTAAAAATTTGAGTATAACATCAACTACAATTCATTCTCTTTCACATATTCAATCTTGCCAACAAAACAACAAAGTCTCAACAAAACTTTTTTCCATATATATATATATATTGCAACTTTGAATAACATAAAAATTTAGGAGAGTTTCATTTCCAACAGACTATAAAACTTAAGCTTTCACCTTTCACTATAACATTTCAAATTTGAATAAATGAAATCTACAAGCCTTCTTTGAAAGTACAAGATTTACATACTTCCACTCTAAGTGGGAACAATATGGTCAAATTACAACATAGAGGTTCTTCCAAAGGTTCAAACACAAGTTTTCATTTCAATGTCTTTTCCCAAACTTCATAGCGTCAATTTTGCACCTGTTCAACTCTTCAAATCTTGAATCACAATACAAGGAAGGGGAATTAGGTGACGCTCTCTGCCCAAATTTTAATCCAATAGGAGGAGAATCCATCCTCCCTATTGGCCCCTGAGCCCCAACCAAAGAAAAATGGGGAGTGTTAAGCAACTTTGACAACTTTTATAAATATGGCTTCCACACAAAACAAACATTTCACAATAACAACACATTCAAATAAACACACAAAGTAAGGTTAACAAAATTTCCAACAACACATAGACTTGAAAACAAGCCAAAAGGAACAAGGAATATGGGATCCACCTCCCTTTGTATCCCAAGCGAAGTAGGAGTTCCACCCAAAAGCCGCCATGTGCATGATACAAAACATTCAAACACACCCTTATCTCTCCCCTTGGAAATATGAAAAAATATATCCATGTTTTCCTTTTCAATCCCCATAGGTGGAACTTCTAATCACACTCCCTCCAAAATGCACACCTCACAACTCCCTTTTCCATCCCCAATGGCCCCATACTTCCATCTCCCACACTCTTCTTAAGGCAATCTACCCAACCAAAATAAATCACATTCACAACACTCATACAATATTCAAAGAAGCACACATTGTACATCTAAATGCATAAATCAAGAATGAAAACAAGTGGAGAGCCTACCTTTTCATCAAGCTTTCAACACCTTCAAACTAAGCACAATCCAAATGCAACTCCAAAAATCTCCCAATTCCAAAAGTGCAAGAGAAGAAAATAAGGCAAGTAAACAAAAAATCCTTCAATTTCATCTAATAAATAGAAAAGGGAGGTGAGGATATTGAGGTGACTACATGTAGGATTCCACTTTGTCATTCCTCTATTCCTGTCAACTAGTCAACACACCAAACCCAATGCAATAAATGAACATGTAATACTTATGAAACGAACACATGACACTCCAACATGCACTCCATGCTTAACAAAGACAAATTAATTATGGTACGTAGAAAAGTGTAATTATTTTCATTTTTACATTCAAAAAATGTATTAAAATTGTCAAAGTAAGCCACATACTTCATAAGTATGGTTGGTAGAAGAGTTTGAGATATGAGGGACAAGGTTAACTTGTCCCACAAGTCTCAAAAAGTGGCCTACAAGTCCAAATTCGAGTTTGGGAAGAAATGGGAAAGTACACACCACCTAAATGCAATTAATTCAATCCACATAAAGAAAAAATAAAAGACTATCTACTCTATTTATTACCCACATGTCAGCGCTTCCTTTTAGGTTAGAATTTAAGTTAAATTAGCTAATTAAGACACATTAATAAGTGCTAATAAAGTGACTAAATTTTACTAACAATTAAATACATGCACAAACAATTAAGGCACAAAAATTAAAAGAAAGGAACATTACACCCCATGGCCACACATGTGAGGTCAAATCCTATGGGAAACCTCCTAACTAAGCATGCAATTACACAACACAAAAATTTGACACAAATTTTCAAATTTGGCCATGTTGTAAAACACCCAACATTCTTCTGTGGTTGGTCCCCCATCCCCTTTCGATGTATATGATATAATGTCCATGCAAACAAAAAAAAATACCTCTTTGGTGTCACAACCGCATTAACAACATCGAGTAATCATATGTAAATAGAAATCAATAATCGACATCCAAAATTAAGAAATTATATCATCTATCAACATATCAAATAATTCGATTCTAACATCCATGAGATCATAATTCTACTCAGAACATCCAGAGTATAACGTGTCAGTATAACATCCAAATAATGCAAATCAACATATATCGAACTGTTTACCATTGCCATCTAGTACATCATAATCAAAATGTGAATCACAACATATCAATAGTCCAAATATATGTATAGTCTACCATCTGTTGATCAAGATATAATAATCAAAATGTCAACATATCTATCCAACAGTAATAACATCATAATGAAAGAGTGTCGAAGAGGATTGGACACTACATCCCCCTCCCCTTAGAATCGAATTCCTCCTGGAAGTAACTGAAATAGGTGTGGAAACTGGACCTGTAACAAAGTAGCATCCTCACATGTGGCTTCAGTTTCATCATACATATCCTACAAGACTCGTACCTCATTAATCTCACTTCCTCGAAGGCCAAGGTTCATGCACTCTATGATGTGCACGGGCTTCACAATCACCTACCCTTTCTCTTGCACCTACAATGTGGTCTAATCCAATACATGAGAAGGATCTAGAATGTATCTCACAAGAACAAAAACATGGAAAACATCATGGACGCACGATAAGATGGCTAACAAGGCTAGATGATAAGCTAAGGGACCTATCTACTCCAAGATATCAACTGGACCCATGAATATAGGAGGTAGCTTAAAGCCTTTTCCATAATAGATATGACTCTTAAGAGGTATAAGATGAAGAACAACCTTCATGCCCACCTCACCACTGCGGTCAACTCTCCTCTGATCTGCATACTTCTTTTGCCTATCTTGTACCTCTTGTAACCTCTTTTTAATCAGAATAACCTGTTGCTCTATGTCCTGTAACATAGCTAGCCCAAGAGATACTCTATCCTCTAACCTGTACTAACTCAGTGGAGTCCTACACTCCCTACCATATAGACCCTGAAAAGGTGACATACCAATAGAACTTTTAAAGTTTTTATTATAAGAAAACTCCACCAAGTAAAAATTCTCCTCCAATCTCAACTGATGATTCATGACGTACATTCAAAGCATGTCCTCTCAAATCTGATTCACTCACTTTTTCTGACCATCTATCTCTAGGTGGTAGGTTGTACTAAAATTAATGTTCATTCCAAGGACATGCTACAGGGTAGTCAAAAAATGAGAGGTGTGCAAGGGATTGCAGTCACATATAATCTTCCATGGAATCCTGTACAGTCTAACAATCTCATCCAAGTACACTCACACCACTACACTAGCTGTATAAGTGGTCTTCATTGGAGAAAAATGATCCAATTTTATTAATCTATCCACTGTGACCATGACAGCCTCGTGGTGGTATCTCAACGTTGGTAGCCCCACTATAAAATCCATGGAAATGGTGTCCCATTTCCACTTCAGTATAGCATGAGGATATAAAAGACCTGCTAGATGTTGATGCTTGACCTTCACCCTCTAGAACTCCAAACACTGAGACACAAAATGAGTGACATCTCTCAGAAGCCTTCACCAATGGTACAACTGTCTCAAAGTGGTATGCATCTTCTTCACCCTTGGATTTGCTAAAGAAGGTGCACAACGAGCCTCTACCAATATATCTTGTCTAAAAAATCCATCCCTATGTACATAGATCTGACATCTGTTTCTAAGAAGTTCATTTGACTCTAATGTGAATCCATCAAACTTCCCCTCAAGGGGTGTTTGATACTCAATCTCTGATCTAGCTGAAAGGTAGAAACTTTCATGTAGAAGTTGTCGTAAAATCCTTATCTGTAAGTTTGTATCCACTAAAGTATCCATAACCAAATGCCTCTGACGACTCAAAGCATCTGTAACCACATTATACTTCCCCTTTAAATTATCTATCTCCATATCGTACTCACATAATAGTTCCATCCAATGCCATTGACGGGCATTGAGATTGGGCTGCGTGAAGAGGTGTCGTAGGCTTAAATAGTATGTCCTCAGAATGAACCTCCTTCCCAATAGGAAATTGAGCCAACGCACTAAATCATGGACCACTACCACAATCTCAAGGTCATGAGTCAGATAATTGAGCTCATAATCCTTGAGTTTGCGAGACTCAAAAGCTACAACACGACCATCCATCATCAAAACACCTCCTAACTGTGCCAAAGAAACTTCTGTTCACATGAAGAAATCCCTCTGAGGATCTAGTATTGCAAGAATAGGTGCTATCATAAGGTATGCCTTTAGTGTCCTGAAGGCCTTCTCACATCTATCTGACCAAAAAAACTTCTTCACTTTCCACTGAAGGGAAGTGATGGGATGCACAATATGAGAGAAATAGTGAACAAACCTCTTGTAATATTTTGTCAATACCATGAATTTGCACACCTCGGTCACATTGGTTGGTGCTAGCCAATCAATAATAGCTCTAATCTTAGAAGGATTGACTATGAGACCTTACGTAGAAATAATGTGACATAAATATTGAACCTCTTTTTGGAAAATTGCACACTTCTGTAGATTCTTGTATAGCTGCTACTCTTGAAGACACTGCAAAACTTGTCGAAGGTGCTCCTTGTGCTACTCACATGTACATGAGTATATCAGTATGTCATCTAGAAACAAAAGAATGAATTCATCCAAGAATTTCCTGAATACCCCATTCATCAAACTCATTAATATTGTGGGGGATTCATCAGACCAAATGGCATAATGGTGAAGTTGTAGTGACCATATCTCGTGTGGAAAGTTGTCTTGTGGATATTCACCTCTGCAATCCTCAACTAATGGTAGCTTGAATTAAGATCTATCTTAGAGAACATAGTAGCCCCATTCACCTAATCAAATAAATCATCTATGTGAGGAAGGGGGTAACGATTCTTAATTGTTACTTTGTTCAACTGTCTGTAGTCCACACACAAACGCAATGACCCATCCTTATTCTTTAAAAAAATCACAGGTGGACCTCGAGGAGATACACTAGGATGGATTAGGCCTTTCCCAATAAGGTCCTCTAGCTGTAACTTGAGATCACATAGCTTAGGGGTGGTCATCCTATATGGTGCGTGTGAGATAGGCTTCGATCTAGGAACCAAATCAATATGAAAGTCTATCTCACATGGGGGAGGTAACCTTAGTAACTCACTAGGAAAAACATATGAAAAATCCTAAAAATGCGGTGGTCATAAAGTGATGGTCCATGAGTATCATCCTCTAATCGGTCACTAATTGTGATGGCATAAAAATGGCAACCCCATCGCGCACACTGCTTTAGTTGCATAGTGAATATGGTGTAAATAGAGATGGGTCTCTTAAATCCAACTATCACTAACGTAACTCCCAACTTGTCTGCACAAGATATAACCTTGTTCAGATAACCAGTCCATGCCCAAAATAACTCCATATGAACCCAATGGAAGGATATGAAGATCCAAAGTCATGGTGAAGGACCCTAGGTCCACTACACACTCCTTAACTAAGGAGTCCACTAAGATTTTTTCTCTAGAATCCATCTCAACATCCCAAATAAGGCTCTGCCTAACTTCTACCAGCCTACATCTCTCTACTAATGATGGAGAAATGAAAGACTTTGAAAATCCTGAATCAAATAAGACATGGGTAGAAATACAACCAATGTTACCTGTGGTCTCAATCACCATGCCCTGGTGCTTTACTTGGCAGTTCTCAACCACTACATAAATCCAATGGCTACGTACCATATCATGAACTATAGGCTCTGAAATAGGTGCCTTACACTAATTATCAGGGTTATGTGGGAACTCTCTCCAGTGATGTCCATGTAATCTATACCCAAAGCAACTACCTGGTCCCCTCCAATGAATAGATACTCCTCTGGGTACCCCGGTAGTCCATGTTTAAGATCCTGATGACCATGCCATAGATATCTATCGGTACTGTGGTGTACTAACTTCTGCTATCTGTGCTCAGGGTGGACCCTGTGTCCTATTAGGTCCCCTAGCTGGAGGCCCCATACTCCATCTTCTCCGAGTATCATGGCATTGTGGAGGTCTAAATGGTGATCGAGTTTGGTGCTGCTATTATTTTTCATGCTATGGAGGTATAAAAGGGGATTGTGTTGAACCATGTCCACCACAAGGAGGAGGATTTTATCCCCTCGACGTACTATCCCTCACATACTTATATATAACTCCTAAGTCTGTCTTTATCCTACCGAGTCTTCCCTCTATTTTCCTCTATAATGTAGGGCTTCTCCACAACCTCTGCTAAAGTATGTGGACAATACATATACACTTCCCCTCCCAGATCCACATTCAAGCCCATAATGAACCTATGTACCTGAACCTGCTCATCTCGTATGTACTCGACATAATGTAACAAGTCCAGAAATTGAATCTCATACTCATCTATTGTCATGGATTTCTGTTGCAAATCATGAAAATTATCGATCCGCTACTAGATGAATCTCATGGATATGTATCTACACCTGAACTACTCCTCAAAGAACTCCCAAGTAACCGTATCCGAATCCACATAGAGATTCTAATCCTCAGTCTTCCACCAAACTCTAGCTCTATGTTTCAGAAGATGGATGAAAACACAAGCTTTCATATTGCTGGTACAAGGACATAGCTTGAAGTATCCACTTAATCTAACCAACCATTCCTCTTCCTAAAATTCTCCTGTGTCTCCAACAAATTGGGTTGGGTGCAACTTTAGTATTTCTCTAATGTGATTTGCCACTATAGATTACCTGCCTCTAGGACTATCCACATGATCATCCATCGGTCTAAGGTTCTATCATCACCAATCCGGCACTATGATAATTCTTCACTGGGAACTCCTCGTGCTATGATTATTTACTAATGCACAGCCTTTAGTTTGGTGGATGTAATCTGGAAACAAAACAACAACCGAACACAAGAATACCATCGACTATGATAAGACAGAATGATGAAAAATCTGAAATATCAAATTAAATTATAATATTAACATGAAATTGTTACAATCTCACCCATGAGGTACTTCAACAAGACTATGGGAGAAACTTTACAATTACACCTCTCGATGGCTTCTTCAACACACCTTTAACTGATGGCTTCCTTTGCACACTTCCTACAATATTTCTCAATACTTCTTTCTATGCTAAATGAGGGGGGTGGCCTCTCTATTTATAGAACTTCCAGGCTTATCCATCCTATCTCTAAGATAGGATAAGAAATCCACTCTGACGAATCATATTCCATACCTTAACTCTTATCTGTACATGTAAGCTTATCTCTTAAGATAAGATAAACCTTATCATTTTACATGGGTTCCACATTTTTAGACTTTTTACAAATAAAATACACAAAATATTTATGACCTCACTCATTGTCTTTATTACCAATATAATATTTCTAATTCCTAATCATGTAGACCCTACTTCTCTAATTACCAAAACTTTGACATTTTAACATTACCAGACCAATTACGACAAATATTTACTTTTTACAACATTCCTATTGTACTTTGACTATTACCGTACTCCACATTATTAGCGACACCGTACTGACGGTGCCGTTATCTTCTATCAGACGCTACTACTAATTATACTTAACAACATCCTATTCCTAATACATACATTAATGAAATAGAAATTATGGAGGAAAATTTTAGTGTCGACATCTTCCCCCTTCCTAGCTTCTACTCCGTCCTCGGAGTAGACTATTCTGGTGCTTGGAAAATCTTCAACTTGTCATTGTTGACCCATTTCGTAATGGGAGTGCCATCCAATTCCTCCAGTTGGTACGTACCATTTTCATGCACAGTTGCTATTTTGTAGGGCCCCATCCATTTTGGAAGAAATTTTCTCTGTCTTCTTTTTTTGTATCTGGAATCATATACTAGGACCAAGTCATTCACATGAAATGGAGACCACTGGATCTTTTGATCAAAGTATTCCTTCTGCTTCTTTTTCTTCTTATGGCTTGTATCCTTTGCTATTTCCCTCATTTCCTCTAGCAAATGAAGATGTGCCAACCTTTCTTTTACTGAATCACTTTCATCCATCCTTTCATTTTTCATAACTCTCATAGTGTGAATATCAAACTCAATAGGAAGAACTGGATCAATGCCATAGGCCAATTGAAATGGGGAGTATCCTGTTGCTGACTTTGATGTTGCCCTATATGCCCACAATGCTGCATGAATCCTTTTATCCCATTTATGTACCTGCAAGGCTGCATCTTTTGCTAGAATTTGACACAACACAAAATTTGTTCGTTCCACATGTCCATTTGTGCTTGGCTTGTATGTTGTTGCCTTCCTGTGCTTAATAGAAAACTTATTGTAGTACCCCACATGGCCTAAAAATGATCTCAACTTACTTCTATTAATAGGAAATGGTAAATTTTTGATTTTTGAAACTTTATCAGGAACAGTACCAATACCATCTCTAGATACAACATGCCTTGACAAAACGCCTTTAGAACATCCAAAGACACACTTTGTAGGGTTTAGTGAGGCTTGTGCTTCATCTAACCTTTGAAATGTTGTCTCCATCTAGTGCAGGTGGTCCAACTTGCTCCCATAGATGCAAAAATCATCCAGAAATACTCTGATGAAGGTCCCAATGTAGGGTTCAAACACCCTATTCATCAAATGCTGGAATGTTGCTGGAGCATTACATAACCCAAAAGGCATAACTCTATAAGCAAAATGTTGCCCAAGAGGAGTGGTGAACGTGGTCTTCCGCTGATCTTTCTCTACTATACGAACTTGGTTGTAGCTGCTATACTCCATCAGCAAAACTATAACACTCTTGGCCAGCTACTTCCTCCAAGATCTGATCTGAAAATGGAAGAGCGTAATGATCCTTCTTTGTTGCCTTATTAAGCTTCCTGTAATCAACACAAATGCGTAGCTTCCCATTCTTTTTTATTGAAATCACAATGGGAGAAAACCCATTCTGAATTCTCCATAGTAAATATGAATCCTGCATCAAGCAACTTATCTATTTCTTCTTTTACAGTCTTGGAAAAATTACGATTCATTCTATATGGCATTTGCTTTATGGGCTTAGCACCATCTACTAGCTCAATACAATATTCTACCCAACTTACTTGATGGAGTTCCTTGTAACCAAAAGTGAATAGGTGTATGTACCTTCGAAAGAGCTAAAGGTAGGATTCCTTCTCACTCTCCATCTACAGCATCACCAATCTTTATTTGTTGGAGATGATCATCAACTTCTTCTTCAAATAATTTTATGGGGTCATGAGTTGGTGTGAGTGGCAGGATATCCATGACTAAAACATCCACCTCACTTTCTTCATCTTTAGTGTCCACCTTCACTGGTACTAGAGTAATCAGAGGATGTCCAATCATCAGTTTCATCACTTGAATCCACAGGTTCTACCTCATGATGTCGAGGGATCACATTTATCTTCACCCTCTCTCTACCACATCCAAGTGTCATGAAACCTTCATTCCAGTAGTTTCTTACATGAACTCTCCTTAGCCATGGTCTTCCCAGCAGCATTGGGTACGCAATAGTACCATTTTTCATTACCTGAAAGTCTACCACACATACACACACCCATAACAGATATTTCCACATTTGAAACTATACCTTATGGTTTAGTTTTTCCTTTATTTAATGACGTTAAACATAAGTGTTGAAGGGCGATAAATTTTTTAAACCCAACATATTCATTACAGACTCAGTCATTACATTAACTGCAACACCACTCCATCAACTAAGACATCATGAATTGAAATACCATTACATAATACCTTAGCTTATGGAGCATAGGGATCTGCCTCTGCCTCTAAAATAGGGATCTCAACCTCCTTCCTTCTTCAAGCATTGAGTCCACCTCGTAACTCCTGCCTCTTCTCAGAAGACATAGCCAAGAGTTGACCATATGTAATATTTACAGGCCTTTTGGACAGAGCTTCCAAGATGGAGTATGGTCCTTGCCCTTGTGAAATCAGAAAATCCTGCACACCCAACTTCCTTCTCCTATGTTTCTTACTAGTTTCTTCTTTCATCTTCTTAGGATCATTTCCATCTTCATTATCTTTTTATTTCTTTCTTTTTGTTACAAACAAATCTACTTCATTATTTCTACTCTTATCTACTACATCAAGAGAATTCACAGGTGTTTTTCCTTTATCATTATCTCCTTGTACCAGATGTAGAAGCTCTATCTAGACAATTATACGTATAATGACCCCTTTTTATAACAACCATAACAAACAACTTCAGAAATATTTCTTTTTGGACCTCTATCTCCGCCCTGAGAACTAAATTCCTTTCCTTGAAGAAGATTAATAGTTAACTAACCCATCTTCCTAAGCAGATCTTCATACTCAGTAGATGTACTAGAAGAAATATTTGTGCTCACTGGGAGTGGTTGTGGATTCTGGACCAAAGGTGTTGGTGTAGGCTCTACTTTAACAACAATTTCTTTGGGCTCCTCTTCCATGCTTTCTTCTTTCCTTCTTGTAATCTCCTTTTCTTGTTCAATAGTAGTTGGGCGGTCATACGTCACTCATTGTCTGATCTCTAGCTTCATCCCAAGAATGAAGTTGCTTACAGAGGAGATTATCCATGACATTCATCAACCCATCCGCTAGTCCTTCCTTCCTGATCTGGGCATCGAGCTTCCTCCTTAGCTCTAGAACACGATCATTATAATCCCTTATCTTCTCCTTCTCTCCTTGGGATAGATTTGTGATCTCGATCATGAGATCTGCATATTTATGTTGTTCACCAAATTCTTCAAGAAAACTTTCAGTTAATAAATCCCAGGAATTTTTCACATTATCACCTAGTGTTTCAAACCACCTAAGTGCTGAACCATCCAAAAAGTTAGGAAAAAATTTAGTCCATTGTTCCCTTCTTATAAGGCCATTACAAATACAAGATCGCTTAAACTCTTGAATGAAAGAAGAGGCATTTTCATTAGATTGAGCTGAAAAAAACAGGAATCTTTCCCATTTTCAAAAGTAACCACTGTGAAATACCAACTCACAAGTACAATCAACAAGACTTATGTGCACAAATAATTGGAATCACTATACTAGAAAGTGACTTTACACCTTTCTACAGTAAAATAGAAATGACCATGGTAAACTATGGTAAAACTTGACTTACTACGGTAAAAATTGACTTTACTGTGGTAAACACTATTCACGGTAAAAAGTGAAGTTACTGCGGTAAATACTATTCACAGTAAAAAAAAGTGACTTTACTGTGGTAATTACTATTCCCAGCAAAAAGGACTTTACCAGGGTAACTACTATTCATGGCAAAAATGACTTTAACATGGTAACTACTATTCACGGTAAAAATGACTTTACCATGGTAACTACTAAGCAAAGTAAAAACAAGGTTACCCTCCAATTAATTTTTGCCTAATTGGGAATATCTCTCCAGAAAATCCACCAACGAGGAATGGTCCCAGCAACGGAACCAAAAATGTCATCACCAATCTGGCACTATGATAATTCTTCACCGGGAACTCCTCGTGCTATGATTATTTACTAATGCACAGCCTTTAGTTTGGTGGACGTAATCTGGAAACAAAACAAAAACTGAACACAAGAATAACATCTACTATGATAAGATGGAATGATGAAAAATCTGAAATATCAAAGTAAATTATAATATTAACATGAAATTGTTACAATCTCACCCATGAGGTACTTCAACAAGACTATGGGAGAAACTTTACAATTACACCTCTCGATGGCTTCTTCAACACACCTTTAACTGATGGCTTCCTTTGCACACTTCCTACAATATTTCTCACTACTTCTTTCTATGGTAAATGAGGGGGGTAGCCTCTCTATTTATAGAACTTTCAGGCTTATCCATCTTATCTCTAACATAGGATAAGAAATCCACTCTGACGAATCATATTCCATACCTTAACTCTTATATGTACATGTAGGCTTATCTGTTAAGATAAGATAAACCTTATCATTTTACATGGGTTTCACATTTTTAGACTTTTTACAAATAAAAATACACCAAATATTTATGACCTCCCTCCTTGTCTTTATTACCAATATAATATTTATAATTCCTAATCATGTAGACCCTACTTCTCTAATTACCCAAACTTTGACATTTTAACATTACCGGACCACTTACGAAAAATATTTACTTTCTACAACATTCCTATTGTACTTTGATTGTTACCGTACTCCACATTATTGGCGACACCATACTGACGGCGCCGTTATCTTCTATCAGATGCTACTACTAATTATACTTAACAACATCCTATTCCTAATACATACATTAATGAAATAGAAATTATGGAGGAAAATTTTAGTGTCGACAGTTCCTAGATCTATCTTTGTATCCTGTAGCCCTATCTACTTGCCCACTCTAAGGTGAATGTTGTTTGGATTACTCCGCGTGGGAGTTCTCCACCCTATGCTCCTCACTGTGCTATGACGGGTGTTGGGCCTCGTGTGATTTCTCTCTATCTTGTCGGCTAGGTTGTCCTCCTACTGATCCTCCACGTATAGTGGCATTGACATCCCGTAATGTTTGTAGTATCTAAGGCAGTATAACGACTACTTCCTGATTCGGGGGTGGTCTAGGTCTAGGCCCATGGGTAAGAAACCTTTGTCTAGACCGCACCTCCTGCATAAACAAGGATGAGAGTTAGTTTATCATCATCTAGGATTTGTTTCAGTTTTCTATTTTTTCTACATTTTAAACTATCATGCAATGTTGTGTGTTCTAGGTTTAGAGTTGCGCTAGGTTTACTTAGTTCTTTTTTGTGTTGGCCCAGGGTCCAAGTGTTGAACCCATGACACTAATACCAAGTATAATGCCTAAAATTTTCTAGTCTCAAAACCATAATAAAACCTATTAATTTAATAGGAAAAATTTGTGAGATTTTTTTTTTGTTTTAAAAAGGGTTATAAGGGTAAACATTATTTATAATTTAATTAATTTTTCGATTAAAGTTTCTATAAAATGTTGTGGTGTTCGGAAAAAAATTAATAATTGACTACTATTAATTTATTTACCTTACGGTTTAAAACACTTTCTAAGTTCCATTAGTTTATTTAATCACACGCTTATGAATAATTATTTATATGTTTCCTTTTTATTTAAAAAAAAAAACCATGCACGTTTACTTTATTAATTCCCACCAAAAGATCACAACTTGACTAGCCACTAAGTGGCCCTATTCACCCCATTACCCATGCCCTTTTTAATTTAATTCACATTCCCATAAAATTCCACCCACTTAAGTGATGTAAGGTTTATTTTTAAACATTAGATTTGGTCTATTTGGGCCATTGGATCAAAATTGCCCTAAATATCCTTGTAGGTTTATTTTTATTTCCATTTTCTCTAATTTCATTCTCATTTTGTTTTTCTTTTACTGGTTTGGAGAAAAAAGGAGGGGAAGCCATGGAGGCAATTGAAGCTTGGGAGGAGATTTATAACTCCATTTTGTGTAGTTTTGTGCTAAAATGGGAGATCTTCGCATTTCCCTTTTATGGGTATTCTTTTTATTTTTCAAATCTTTCTTGCAGGTTTGATGTATATACATTATGTATATACCTATTTTGGGTGAATATACATGAAACCCTACACACACACATGTATGTATGTATGTATGTATAAATACTTATTCCTTTTTTGTGTTTTAAAAATACGATTAAAAAAGGAATATATATATATATATATATATATATATATATATATATATATATATATATATATATATATATATCTATATATATATTATGATAATATTATTTAAATATAATATAAATAATTATAATATATATAAACATATAAAATTTATATAATAAATTTACATAGCTATATATAATTATAATTATATGTTTTGTTCTACTAAATTTTAGTCAATTAGATAAAGTTTGCTTGCATAATGAATTATAAGGGAAAATATAATGGCAATTTTCTTCCTATTCACAAGAATAAAATAGTTGAAAACCAATAGTCTCTTTTCTTCAACCAAAAGGAAGTAAAGAAGAGAAAAAAAAATAGTTCTTTGGTTTTAATTACTAAATATAAAATATTCTCCCTATAACTTGGTATAAATTTGGCTATAATATCAACTCGAGTAATTTTATTTTTTCGTTCAATTTAGTTAGAGAGACTAAAAGGAATAATAAAATTAGATAAAATCATTTCTCTATTCTTCCTTTTGCAATCAAAATGTAAAAATTGAGTATAACATCAACTACAATTCATTCTCTTTCACATATTCAATCTTGCCAATAAAACAACACAGACTCAACAAAACTTCTATTATGTCGGTAAAGTAGCACCCTAGAATTTGCATATTACAAAAACCTACTTTTGACTAACATGAGATTGTCTCAAGGTGTGGGACCCTTGCAATTGAGATAAACCTCCAGAGAAGGCTGGTTCCTGACCTATTTTAATGCTAACCTACTCCTAAACTATCAATTCCAAGGGAATAGAGAGAGAGAGAGAGAAATATATAAATGTAAATCCTAAACTAAGGGAGACGATAGCACCAAAACATGACTAGAGAGATTCCTAGTGAGTGAAAGTGGGGGGAAATGGGGAAGAAGAGGGAAGGTAAAATGCCATAGTCCCAAAACACATTCAAACCTCTAATTTCGTGGTGCACAACAAATTTAAACCCCGTAAAGGAATACAATATGAGCAATACACCTGCAAAATCTAATGGAAGGAAAGAAACACAAAATAAATCAAGTTAGGGAAGGAAGAGAAAAAAAACACTAATTTTATAGCTTAAAATGATGCACAATCCATTATAATATATGCACAAGGCAAGATTCCTTCACAAAATATATAAATTTGAGGCATGCAGCTCACAAAAGTGCTAGAACAATTTTAACAAAGTTCCTTTACAATTTTTAAAGTATCCCCCTTCCAAATGAGGGGAATTCACATATATATAGAGAAAATGAACTACCAACCAACATCCTTCATTAAATTCCTTTACGTAGGTATGGGCATCTATGATGGTTCACTTTTCAATGGTACTTTTCTTACACGACGAACAAGGGTGACATACCTCATTAAATCGGTTGTTGAGATACCTTGTACAGTGTCATTAATTTCTGGCCGTATCTAAAACTCTTTGTTGTCACCTGATGGAAACCACTAGCTGACGCATGATAAGAAGGGAAGAGTCACCACCGATGATGAAAAGACTTTTCGTGTGACACGAAGAAATTTTGTCGCATGACAGCGAGGGGAGGTTGACACACGACAGCCTAAGGAGGTTGACATGTGACAAGAGGTGATGTTGATGTGTGATGAGAGGGCAGAGATGATGGGGAATAGAATGACGCGTGAGGAGGGGATCTTGTCACACGACAAGAAGGTATGTTTTCACGCATAAACAAGAAATGATTGATGCGTGACAAGAGTAAGTGGTTGATGCACATCAACAAGGTGTGGTTGAAGTGTGACAGGAGGAAGCGATTAATGTGTGACAGGAAGTAAGCCTTGACGCGTGCCAAGAAAAAAGTGTTAACATGCAACAAGAAAGGGGGCATTGACACACAACAAGAATTAAGAATTGAAGCACGACAAGAAGCAAGCATTGATGCACAAAAATAAGATGGGTGTTAACGCATGACAAGAAGCAAACGTTGATCCGTGACAAGAAGCAAGCATTGAAATGTGAAAATAAGAGGGGCGTTGACGTGTGTTAAAGAGGTAACAATCTATACATTTTTATAGCTTGACCATAAATGTAAATCCTGCTCCAAATCTTTGTTGCAGTGAGCAAGCTCACCGCGAGATACCTTGTAAAATGATCCCATTAACTATTAATGCCCAGGCCTGTAGGTTGATCCATTTTGCAAGGGCGGTGCAAAAATGGATAACAATTGGTGACTTATGGGGTGATTTTCCTGCTAGATTTGAAAGACTGGTGATTTTGCATCCATTGGGCATGTAGTCATTCTGATTGCTGAAACTGGTTTGTGTCTGAAACCTCTTGTTTCTCTGGAACACTTCTAGGATATTACTTCATCATCGGATCTTGCATGAAACTGGAAAGTGCAACAATAACAAATCAAAACCATGTAAAAATAACAAAATCATACATATCCCAAAATGGAACATGCAGAGAATGCAAAAGCACTTTTCTGAAAGAAAACCTAGCTATAAAAAAACGATGTGTTGCAAGAACTTGGAGTAATTACAAACTCTAAACTAATATTTATAAGAAATATACTCCCATCAATAATAATGCTTGAGATAGATGCCATTAACTGGAATCTGCAATTCTTCTTCATCCAACTTTTTCAATTGTAAAGCATTGTTTTCTTTGCGTCCTGAAATCAAGTAAGGGCCACTCCATATTGCATCAAACTTGGAGTTCCTTCCGGGTTTATCTCAGTTTGCATCCCATTTCAGAACTAGGTCTCCTTTTTGAAAAATTATGTTTTTCCTCTTTTACACAAGAAAACGTGTTAGTATAACATCCAAATAACGTGTCAGTATAACATCCAAATAACGTGTCAGTAGAACTAGGTATCCAGAGTATAACGTGTCAGTATAACATCCAAATAATGTAAATCAACATATATCTAACTATTTACCATTGTCATCTAGTGCATCATAATCAAAATGTATTTGTTGTCAAAGATTATCTGTAAGCCTTTGGGTGTACCTTAGGTGTGATTTGACTTAGATGTTGATGCTTTGTTGGATTTTCTCACTCCAACCTTCGTGATAAACCTCAAATATTGTGTGAAAGAGTGCTAATATGGGCCTCCATTGAAGCACATATTTTGGTTAAAGAAACATTGTAGTTGTTTTGTGACATTTTGTTGGTTTAACCTTCCATTTTGTAAGGTTCCTCAAAGATTTGATATAATCAACTTTATCCTGCTTCACCTCCTACCAAAAATTCATTGAAAACAACTAATCACACCCATACTACCCCTGTTTGTCATGTGTGCATACAAATGCATAATTTTTACTACTAAAACATACAAAAGCAATCAGGGTCCCAAATGTCTTTAGTAACATTTTCCTTGCTGTGAAAATGTCTCCATGATCTAGAAGTGACAACTCGTGAGCGTCAGATCTGGTGTATAGATCATATTTTCCCAAGGTCTTCTCTATAAAATTTATGCAAAAGAAGGACTTATCATTATTCTTCAATAAACAGAGGTTACAAAATAGGTTCTCTTACTTTGGTTGAAAGGCACTACCTAAAATAATTAGGATTAGATCAAATCCTTTCAAGGTGCTACCCACTCCTTTCAAAACCTAAGTACTAACAAGTCAGATAGATTGCTTCCCCGACTACAAAATGACATACATGATTTTATATATGCCTTTGATTGTCTTGTTAAATCCATGATGCTGCTCGGCCATTGAAGGAGGTTAAATTTGGGTACCAACACACTTCTGGCGCCATTTCTGGGGACTATTTTGAATTATTGGGAACTAATTTACATCGCTAAAGACTGATTTGTTGATCTATTGCCAGTTCATATCTATTTGGCCCGTCAACAAGCTTCTGGCACCATTGTTAGGGAGGATTTTGATTGCAGTTGCATATTCAAACCTTGGTAAAACACTTCTTATATGTTCCAAGTGATGTGTGCATTTCTTTCAGTTTTCACACCTAGTGCACTAGCTTTCATTTGATAAATATGGGTAAAGAAAGGCTAGAAACTTTCATTTCCAATTTCTAGCATTGACAAACATTTGATAGATCATATTTAGTGCATAAGCACAACTAAGGTGGAAATCCTTAGTGGCGACTCCCTGTTGATCTGATTTTAAATAAGTACTAGTGTCTTAAAACTCTGTTAAAGTTAGATTTGTTACTAATCTTTGCAAAGCTGGAATGAAGAAGGTATTTATTCACTAGGGATCCTGCTAGGAAATTGATTCCAGAGCTAGGAAAAGAAAAATTAGAAGGAAGAAAATCCTGGAGAGTTGCGGGAGAGTAACAGACAAGGAGAGGGATCTCCATTGATGAAAGTGACTGGCCTATTATTGAAGACTGCCATTCAAATGACTCTGAATCAGGTAACCTCTTTATGGAGTTGAACTCTCCAATTGGAGAGGGGCCTTCATTTGATTTTGAAATGTTTGCTTCACACTCTGCTCCTGTCTTTTCTGAGGTTTATAGGGATTTCCAAGAAGCAAGACCTTTGGGGGATACCCATTTTGAAAATTATACCCTCGTGTTTCAAAGACCTTCTACCTCTCATCAATTTGTCACCCCTCCAAGGTCACTTCCTCAAAAAAACATGGCCTTGCCCCTCCCAAACCCCCTTTTGTTGTAAACACTTTCAGGCCTATAAATTTTTTGGGAATGGTTGGGTATCCAAATGCAGTGCCTTAAGATGTAAGGAGCAGAATGCTAAAGTTCCAAGGAAACAATGCTATAACTAGTGATCAACATCTAAATATTTTTATCAATATGATGTAAGACTTTGAGATTGAACATGAAGATATATATATATATATATATATATATCAAATTGTTCATCCATACCTTAGAAGAAGATGCCAGGGACTGGTACAAAGCATTTCCAGATAACTCAATTGATTCTTGGAATGAGATGAGAAACGTGTTTAGATTGCAGTATGGTGATAGAACTGACCCTAGGTTTCTTTTGACATAATTTGAAAACATCAAAAAGAACCCTAATGAGTCAATACATGATTTCAACACAAGGTTTAATAAGAAATTAAGGAGATTTCCTATTAGGATAAGGCCTTGTGATGAGTCATGTTTGATCAAATACACTGATGCATTTGATAAAAAGGATGCATATTATTTAAGAGACAAAAACCCCACAAATTTGAGGCAGGCCTTCACCATGGCTCTACAAATAGAGAACAATATCAAAGTAATTAGAAATCCTAAAAAGAGGGAAGGTGTAAAGTTGGTAAACCCAAAAAATCCCCAAACAAGAAAGGCTGCTGATTTCGAAGAAGTTGTGAAAACTTTGAAAGGGGTTGTCAAAGAAATTTCCTACAAACTAGCCTACGCTGAGAAGGGAATTGGGCAAAGCTCACAGGGTCAACACAAGCAGCAAGGCCAAGACACGTTCACAAATCACCAAAGATCTGATTACAGAGGCAAGGGACCTATTGGATTTGGAAATAGACAGTCTCAAGCCAGGGATAACAATATAATACTTGATCCTTTAGTTGCCAGAGTTGATGTTGTGGAGGAGACAGATGTCATTGACTGGTGTGACAAATGTTTCATGCCTCATGCTCCATGTGAAGAAGATCAACATGAAGAAGAAGAAGCTGATGATGATAATGATGATGATGTCTACATGATGGGTTGTTCCACAAACTCACAACAAGGGGCAACTTCAACTGAGGTGATAAGTGCCCGGACTACTGTCACGTTTTGGGATTGCATTCATAGGGTGACTATTCTTCCTCCCTCTCATACTTTGGAAGTAGATACTGTACAAGCTTTTGAATTTCCCAATAATGAATTTGAATATTTAAGGGATTTAATGATAAAGAAGTATGATGGAGGCATCCCCTCTGAGGAAGATAGATAGTTACTGATGAATGTGGTTGTGGCTCAAAAAAAGGAATATAACACAAGAAGTAAGGTTGTAAAAGGGGCAGGGCCTCAAGCTAAGCCAAAAGCTCCCTTACTTTCAAACATTCCTAAAGAGGCTCCTAAAAAGGATGCACCTGCCAAAATCACTATAGTTCCAAACAAAAATCATACCCCTCCTCATGCCCAAGTTGTTAAAAATCATGTACCACCTAATGAGTGTATTGGCTTTCCTTCCAACACTGCCTTGCCAAGGAATGCCCCATATGATATTGCCCAAGTCTTAAGTCAAATCAAAGTATTTGTTCCAATTGTTGAACTGCTTAGGATTCCTGAGCATAAAAGGAGAGCATTTGAATATTTGGGGTTGAAAGAGGAGAATACTGCCCTAGGAAGAAACATAAACAATGTGGAGACCCCACCAGTCATTGAAGAAACAGAAGCACCACCAACATCAGAAGAGCTAGATGAACCACCTGAGATCTATTTGGTGACATCATTGGTGGACTCTTAGTTAAATGTGGATCCATTCTTCACCACTCTAATCATTAAAGATAGATTGCTGCATAATTACATGTTTGACTCAGGAGCATCATGCAATGTCATGCCTTTGGAAGTCATGAATGAGCTAAACATTAAGGTGATAACAGCATATGGGAAGTGCACTACTATGGAATCAAGAGAAGTTCAAGTAGTGGGATGTGTGAAGGGTTTGGTGTTGCATCTTGTAGCTTACCCAAGTAAAAATTTAAAACTTGTGTTGTCATTGTCGATTGCCCAGCCAAGTGGGGTATGCTATTGTCAACAAAATGGGCTGCAAGTGTTGGTGGGAGTGTCCAGATGGATATGTCCTATGCTACCATCCCAATTGAGGGTATCCTTTTCAGGTTGTATGGGGAAACAAAATGTTGCACCTTATTGAGGACCCCAACAATGTATCCTATGAGGTATTGTACACAAGTGTTGATGTAGACAACTTTGTAGGATTTTTTGATGGAAAGGAGCACATGATTGAAGAATGTAAATGCCTTGAACAAACAAGCTCTCCATGGACTTTATTATTTGATGGAGCTTGCTCCAAGTTTGGGAATGGTGTTGGTGTTGTCCTACTTTCTCCTGGTTAGGAATAATTTGTTTTCTCCTTCAAACTCAACTTTGAGTGCACCAACAACATTGCTGAGTATGAGGAATTGTTGTTGGGTTTAAGAATTTCTTGGAAATATGGTGTCAAGGACATTATTGTCAAATGAGACTCAAAGTTAATGGTAAAACAAGTCAGAAAATTGTATGCCTCAAAGAATCAGCGAATGAAGTAGTACAAGCATGCAGTTTGGGATTTCATTGAGATGTTTGATTCATTCAACATTGTGCATCATGACAGGAAATTCAATGACTTGGTAGGAAAGCTTGCAGTGTTGGGGTCTCGGTTTGACATTTACACAATGTCCCCATATTGTGAATATGAGGTTGAGGTATTGACAAGGCCTTCTATCCCTGACAACATTAATCATTGATAGATATTTGAAGATGATGCTTAGATCAGAAGATTTTTTCAGAACAAGGGAGAGTTTTCTAATCAACGCATTGATTTGGAGCCAATGGTGTATACAACAGAGGGTAAAGAAACCTTGTTTGGCAAGGGAATCATCTAGTTAAAAACCAATATGATTTTTAGAGGGTTGGTTGCTCTTGAGTCCAATTTTGATAATGTTGATCGCATGTTTAAGGGATTTAATGATAAAGAAGTATGATGGAGGCATCCCCTATGAGGAAGATAGACAGTTACTGATGAATGTGGTTGTGGCTCAAAAAAAGGAATATAACACAAGAAGTAAGGTTGTAAAAGGGGAAGGGCCTCAAGCTAAGCCAAAATCTCCCTTACTTTCAAACATTCCTAAAGAGGCTCCTAAAAAGGATGCACCTGCCAAAATCACTGTAGTTCCAAACAAAAATCATACCCCTCCTCATGCCCAAGTTGTTAAAAATCATGTACCACCTAATGAGTGTATTGGCTTTCCTTCCAACACTGCCTTGCCAAGGAATGCCCCATATGATATTGCCCAAGTCTTAAGTCAAATCAAAGTATTTGTTCCAATTGTTGAACTGCTTAGGATTCCTGAGCATAAAAGGAGAGCATTTGAATACTTGGGGTTGAAAGAGGAGAAGACTGCCCTAGGAAGAAACATAAACAATGTGGAGACCCCACCAGTCATTGAAGAAACAGAAGCACCACCAACATCAGAAGAGCTAGATGAACCACCTGAGGTCTATTTGGTGACATCATTGGTGGACTCTTAATTAAATGAGAATGACCTTGGCACAAAGGATAAACCAAGGAATATTTGGTTAGGAAGCAATCTCAGTAAGGAGGAGAAGCAGTCATACATCCAATTATTGAAAAAGTACCAAGATTGTATGGCTTGGACCTATTCTGAGCTAAAAGCATACAGAGAGGACTTGTTTCAACATGAGATTCCCTTGGAGTCTAATGCAAAGCCATTTAGGCAGAAACAGAGGCCCATTAATCCACTCCTATCTCTCAAAATGCAGGAAGAACTGAAGAAGCTAAGATAAGGAGGGATTATCCAGCCCATAAGGTATTCCTTTAAGGTTACCAACCTAGTACCAGTCAGAAGGAAGAATGGTGACATTAGGCTATGTGTGGACTTCTAGAATATTAACAGAGCATCAATGAAGGATAATTATCCTTTACCAAACATGGAAAACATGTTGCAGCTAGTGAATGGTTCTGAGTTGCTTTCCACCTTGGATGGTTTCTCTAGTTATAACCAGGGTGTGGTGAAGGAATTAGAAAGAATTAAAACAACCTTTACCACTCCTTGGGGGACTTATGTATATGTTAGGGTGCTCTTTGGCTTGATGAATGCTAGAGCCACTTTTCAAAGAGCAAAGAATGTTACTTTTGCTGGTTACATCAATGAGTTTATTATAGTTTATCAAGATGATGTAACTGTATTTTCTAGAAAGAGAAGTGATCACCTATTGCACTTAGAGAAGATGCTGATAAGATGCAGAGAATATGGCATTTCACTTAATCCAAAGAAGTGCCATTTTGGAGTGCAGAAGGAAAAGTTGATGTTATCCAAAATTCACCCCTTAAGGTAATTTTGATAACATGCATCCAATTCTTTAGTCCCAAGCAATTATATTGAGTTCGGGCAAAAATTCATGTTTCTAGGGTCCCCTCAGATTTTTTCTAACTCCCCTGTCCAAGTAGAAGAGAGCAAGTTCTGAGAAAATGTAAAAAAAAAAATTGCAAAAACAAGCTCGGGCCAGAAAAAATTGCGAAAAATGGCTAAGTCCTAGTCCTCGCAATATTTGGGACGCGCGAGACAAAAGTACGCGAACCGGCCGAACCGGGCGAAATGAGTCAAGGCAGCCCGAAATAGTCTGGGATGCGCGGGACAAAAGTACGTAAACCGGCCGAATGGCCGAAACAAGGAACTTCAGCACTGGGCCAAATGGGACAAAGGAACGCACGGGACGCGGATAGCCGAAGGAGCCGAAAGCCAATCAGATCACGCCACGTGTCACCGGCAGAAAAGGGACATGGAAACCCATTTCGGGTGGTTCAGAAGGATTTGTCCCGTGCAGCATTTGGGACAAATGGGACAAAGGGAAGCGTGGGACGCGAAAATCCGAAGCGGCCGAAGGCAGAGAAGAAAAGTCAACGTTTGACCCGTGGAACTTCAAACGGCCATAACTTTTGACTCCGAGCTCCGATTTTCATAAAATTGGACTTTCTGGAATGGGCACGACGTCTTCTACGCCACAAAAATTAGATTTATTAATTTTAATGATGGTAGATATATTTAAATAAAAGAAACATATTCGGCTCCAGTCTGTCAATGCTCATTCCCGTCAAATGACAGAAAACGCCTGCCAAACCCAAAATAGCTGCCCGCACTCAGAAGGCCATAAATTTTGCATTTCTCAACAAAATCACACAAAATTGGTACCGTTGGAATCATGGTTCCGAGCCCGATGCATAGAAATCAAGAAACTCTAGATTTGATTAGAAATTGATTGATATTTTTAAGGAAACGTGGACGGGTTCAGAACAGTGTTTTATTTGGTAGCTGGGAGTGCAATTAAGAGGCATGGTCATCATTCTTTCTTTACTGCAGCACATGGGACAGTATGGGGAGCCTTTTGCAAGTAATATATAACCATTTCACTCAATTTAATGCCTCTTATAGGTGGTTGAAGGACAGATTTCGGGATTTCCATTTTCCCTTCTCTTCTCCATCTCATTTTTCTATAAATTGGAGTGTTGGGCTCATTGTAAAAGAGAGAGTTTTTGGGTAGCAAAGCTCTGCCAAAATTGCTTTGCGAAGCTAGTGTGTTGCAGGCCCTTGTAGTGGACTCCTTGCATGGTGATCCAGGCCCTTATCTTGTAATAGATTTAACTGTGCATATCATGAAGCAATAAAATACTAGTTTGTGGATGTATCTTCCCCTGCTGTGTTTTCTTGCATACTTCTTGCTCCTTTTATCTTTCTACAAGAATATTGTGTCTATTTATTATGTAGTTGCTTGGTCACATAGTGTCACAAGGAGTGATGATTGATCCAGAAAGGGTAGAGGCCATCAGCAAAGTCCCAATTCTAAGGACTAAGAAAGGAATTCAATCCTTATTTGGGTAGATAGTCTTCATTAGAAGATTCATATCAAACTTTGCTGAGTTGACCATTCTAATCACCTCCATGCTGAAGAAATACCAGGTCATCAAATGGGAGGAGTCTGACATCCAAGATTTCAATGGGATTAAGGAAACACTAAAGCATGCACCTGTTCTAGCAGCTCCAAATTATAAGAATCATTTCCAACTGTTCTCCTTTGCGTCAGAGAACACTATTGCTTCTATCCTGCTACAGAAGGATGATGAAGGGGATGAAAGGCCTATGAATTTTTTTAGTAAAGTCTTGTGAGGACTGAGCTGAAGTACACTATCATGGAAAAGTAGGCATTTGCCTTGGTAAAAGAAAAAAAAAATTAGGCCTTATATTCTAAGTTCTAAAATTGTTGCTTATGTTCCCCACACGATGGTCAAGGACATCTTATCAGGGATGGAAGTCTCAAGCAAGAGGTGTAGGTGGGTGAACAAGTTGCAAGAATATGACATGGACATCCAAACCACGAAGCTGGTGAGAGGTTTGGGCTTGGCCAAGCTTATGGTTGAGAGAAAATTACAAACCATTGAGGTAAATGAGGTAGAAGAAAGTGGGGCAGATGTTTTTCAAACATTGGTGAATTTTGAGTGGTACAAAGATGTAATTTTTTATCTCAGACATCTAAAATACCCTGAGCATTTAAGTAAGAACCAGAAAAGAGCCCTTAAGTGGACTTCCCAGAAATATGTCATCATTGATTATGGGTTAGCTTGGAAGAACCTAAAGGGAGTCCTCTTAATGTACATTACTGAAGAAGAAGCCCCCAGGATAATTGTTGATCTCCATGGAGGAGTTTGTGGGGGGTATTTTACTGCAAGAGTCACGACACAGAAGATTTTGAGGGCTGGTTATTGGTGGCCAAGTCTCTTCAAGGATACAACCTTGTTGGTTAGAAGATGTGAAAGTTGCCAACGCTTCTCTGGAAGACTGAAAGATTCAAGCTCCCTTCCTTTGCATCTTGTATCAATTGAAGCTCCATTCAAGCAGTGGGGAATGTATTTCATTGGTGAAATTTTAGACCCTTCAAGTGCTAGCCATAAGTGGATTCTTGTAGCAAGTGATTATTTTAATAAGTGGGTGGAATCAATCCCCACCAAGAAGGTAACACACCAAGTTTTCATGGAGTTTGTGCTGAAAAACATCATCTACAGGTTTGGGGTGCTAGTCAATATTGTGGCTGACAATGCCATGAGATTTAGAGCTAAAACTTTGGTCGTAATGTGCAAGGAGTATGGGATTAACTTGAAATATGCCTCCAATTACAATCCCCAAGGAAACAGACAGGCCGAGTCTAGTAACAAAAATTTGCTGAAGATCATCAGAAGAATAGTGGAGTACAACAAGAGAAAGTGGGGTGAACAATTGAAGTTTGTTGTTTGGGCATATATGATTACTGTCAAGAGGGTCACTAGAAAGAGTCCATTTGAGTTGGTATATGGAACTCATGCCCTGCTGCCCCTTCATATGTAACTGGCTTCATATTAGTTTATGCAACAGCTGGAATATCAAGAGGTAGGTCCTTATGATTCTTGCATTAACTAGATTGTTGAGCTTGATGAAGAGAGGAGGGCATCCCACCAGAGACATGTAAAGTTCAGAGAGAAACTGAAGAAGTTATTTGACAAGAAGGTCACTCCCAGAGCTTTCAATGTTGGAGATCTTGTGCTATTATGGGATAGCAGACATGAGGATAAGGGAAAGCATGGCAAGTTTGACTCATTATGGATGGGCCCTTATTCCATTGATATCAGGATTGGTGAGCTTACCTTCTTCCTCAAGGATTTGGATGGCAAACTACTTGAGTTTCCTATTAATGGCAGACATTTGAAGCATTTCTTGGATTGATTCCCTAGGATCAAGAAAGTCTTCTGTGTAGTGTATAGTTTGTTTTTTGTTCCCTATTTTTTTTGTTTTTGCTTGTCCTAGTCCTTGACGACCTGTTTTTGTTGGTTTCTCTGTTCCTTTTTAAAGATGGCTCTATTTCTTTGCTCTGCATGATGGCTCCATTTCCTAATGGTTATTCTTGGCACTTGGTCTACTTTTGTTCTTATGGCACTCACAGGGAGTGCCCACCCTCGAGTCGGAGCCGATGTTGGTGCTCAAAACAGTCTCGCCCCAATTTGCCTTTGAAAATTTGTTGATTTGCGGCCTCTGTCACTTTCTTTTCCCCCGTGTTTTTCCTGGTTATCTTTGTTGCCATTTTTAATTTGTTCTTGGGTCATGGATTACTTGTGGGTCCTTGGTTCGCTCCTTGTTTCTTTTTTCCTCTAGAAATAGTTTGTAATTTTGGTCTCATGTCCTCTGTTCATTAAAAAACTTAGTTTCTCTCATATTTTTCGGTCTCCACAGTCAAGATTTATCTTCCTTGTCATTCCTGCCCTAAAATTCTTAAATAAAATGAATGGATGTATCTATGAGAAACTTATTTGAGCCTTGTAAACGTTTCTAAATTCTTTGTCCTTGAAGAAATTTTCATTTTCTGGCTCGAATGATCATTTTTCTGTATTTTACGGTTTGACGAGTGTTTTCTCCCAGTCAAATTTGCATCCTTGCACCGACAGGGGATGTGACTTCTTTTAGTTGGTCAGGGGATGGTGGGTGAATGCTTTAACTTATCATGGTTTACCTTTTTGGCGAAAAGGCAAAATTGGTCCCGTGGCTCCGCTCAATTCTGATTGGTTCTTTTGGTGCTTACGTGGCTTCTTCTGATTTGATGGGGTACGATAGGTCTATTTTTGAATTTGTTATTTTTGGATACTTTGGAAAAAAAATTAGACTCACCCCGGGGCCCCGCCAAGCTCTGATTGGAGAAAAATTGAGAGGGAGGGAAAAAGTCTCACTTTGACCCCGCAGGAGGACACGTGGCAAGCTCGCACTCATTCAGGGTTTCCTCTTTGGGGACCACCTTGAAATATCACCATGGAGAGACATGGAGGAACCATGCATGTTCGGGGATTGGCCTTTGCTTTTCATTTTAAAGAAGCTCCAGGAGGACACGTGGAGGCCTCCGCTCACTTTTCATTTGGCTTATACTTTTCAACAGCCAAAGGAGACTGCCTCAAAACATGACACATGGCACTTTCCACTGAGCTTCAAGCATTCATTCAGAATTTTCCGGAACAGGACACGTAACAAGCTCACGCTCGTTCAAGGTATCATTTTTGGAACCATCTGAAGGTGCGCCATGGTGATAAGTGGCAGTTTGAAAATTCAAAGGGGTGGGGAAGTGGACCATCGGAGGCAACTTGGATTTTTTGCCTCTTGTCCTCAAAAGGAGTTAAAACATCAAAATGGCCCGCAAGCCCGATGAGGGAAATGGTCAACATTTTTCCTTGGTCAATATCAGAAGGGTGGAGCTGCAAGGGAAACTTGGAAAAAATTCCTTTTTCCAAAAAGAGGGTCAAATAGAAAAATTGGGCCAAGGTTCCGCTGGGGCCCACCTTTGGACACGTGTTAGGCTTGTTTCCCAAGGACGAAGGTGTAGAGAAAAATGGAATTTTTTTCCATTTTCCCAAAAAGTTGTAAAAATTCAGAGGAAGCCCCCAGGTCTATTTTAAAGCTTGAATCTTCTACGTGGATGACCCAAATTCAAAGTAAAGATCAACGGTAGTTGAGAGTCGAAATCTGATTTTTCCCCCCATTTCTCTAAAACACGTCTGGAAGTGCGAGTCTCCATGATTTCTTGGTCTTTCCTACATGCCAAGCATAGAGGGGAGTTAATGTTGATATATGAGTTTGGTGGGAATATCTGGGAGACATCTTTCACCATTAAAATGGTCTGACTATCCTGCCCGATCAGATTTTACGTTTTTCTTCTCCCGAGCATGCAAGGAGCTAGATTTGATAGATTAGGGGTGGAAGTGGTTGGAAAATTGAAGAAAGAGTGATCCACCAGAGGAAGGAGTTGAATGCGGGAGGTATTCGATGAAATCTACCCCCTCGAGCACTTAGGGACTTTAGCAGATATGATTCTGAGAATCGTGATGATGGAAAGCAATGGTAACAATCAAGGTCTAGATTTTGGAGGGAAAGGGTCCCTGTTGTATATGTTATAAATAACATGAATTTTTTGTGTAAAAGGGTTGGAGATTAGAGGTTGGAATGTAAAAGGTTGAAGAAAATTCCCAAGAGGAAGATTTGGAAAAGCCTGTCTTTGAGAATCCGTCTGAGAAACTTGGTTATCTCTTTTTGTATTAAGTTTTATTTGTGTCAAGGTGGTTGCAAGTGTACAACCATTGACAAGCTCTGAGACTGTTCTAAAAACTTTCCCCTACTAATAGACTTGATCAAATTCAAATTTTTCTGTGTTTTCTTGAGAAAACTGTGTTTATTTTATTTCTGAATGTATGCAAGCAGTTTCTCTTGTTTCTATTGCAATCTTGTATCAAGTTTGATTCAATCACACAGGCCTCAATCCTTGTGACAATTTAGTGGCATATATAATTTCATTTCTCAGAAGAGATTTCATTTGGGATTGGAATAAACGATTTAAAATCTTTTTTCTTTCATTTGTTGACAGAGATTGTCTGTAATCCTTTGGGTGTACCTTAGGCGTGATTTGACTTAGATCTTGATGCTTTTTTGGATTTTCTAACTCAAGCCTTCATGATAGAACCTTATAGATTGTGTGAAAGAGTGCTAATCTGGGCTTCCATTGAAGCACATATTCTAGTTACAAAAACATTGTAGTTGTTCTGTGACATTTTGCTGGTTTAACCTTCCATTTTGTAAGGTTCCTCAAAGATTTGATATAATCAACTTTATCCTGCTTCACCTCCTACCAAAAATTCATTCAAAACAACTAATCACACCCATACTACCCCTGTTTGTCATGTGTGTATACAAATGCATAATTTTTACTACTAAAACATGCAAAAGCAATCAACGTCCCAAATGTCTTTAGTAACCTTTTCCTTGTTGTGAAAATGTCTCCATGATCTGGAAGTGACAACTCGTGAGAGTCAGATCTGGTGTATTGATCATATTTTCCCAAGTTCTTCTCTATAAAATTTATGCAAAATCAGGACTTATCATTTTTCTTCAATAAACAGAGGTTACAAAATAGGTTCTCTTACCTTGGTTAAAAGGCACAACCTAAAATAGTTAGGATCAGATCAAATCCTTTCAAGGTGCTACCCACTCCTTTCAATACCTAAGTACTAACAATTTAGATAGATTGCTTCCCCAACTACAAAACGACATACATGATTTTCTATTTGCCTCTCATTGTCCTGTTAAATCCATGATGTTGCCCAGTCGTTGAAGGAGGTTGAATTTGGGTACCAACAACACCTCTTACTTGTAGACAAAATATCTCATAGGCATGGGTCATCTCTCCCTTTCTTTTATAATTTTTGTTCTTTAGTTGTTCTTTTGCAGCAAAATAAAATTTTAAAATGTAACATTATCATAGAATTGATAGTTTTAAATAAACTTGTTTTCAAAACAAAAATACGTCATAGCTTGCGCAATTGAAATATTCCTTGGTAGACAAGCATAAACTTAAAACCCTCATTTTGAGATGATCTAACAACTTCATGACCAAACTAGATTGCTACAGTACCCCTTTCTTTAATGACAAGTTGAAGTTGAGTCCCATGTAAACATGTTGATCGCTTCCTTGTTAAAACAGATAAATCACGATTTTCAGGGACTTGCAAAATAACCTTCGTAACCCCAGAAAGGAGATGTTAAGTTTCCTACATGTACCTTGTCATGTGAGGAGTCACTTTAATCCTTGAATCGACCCCGAATGATCATTTGTGATCTTTTTGATGCCCTACTAGGAGCAAGCTTTCACCATTTTGCTTTTATTGGAAGCTACTAAAACTAAAAAAGTTGGCTTTCATTTTGAACCACCATTCGAACCCTGAGCAATAAAATGCTTATCCACCTTCACAAACCTCTACTTTTTTTACTAGAAAATTGCATGGAACCTTTAGTTTAGGGAAAAATACTTTTCTGTATAGTTTGGAAAACACATTTTGTATGCCTTTGGTCGCAGTTTGACTATGTCAAGCTGGACCAATTAGGACTGGTGGCTTCATAAATCATGTTGCCGTTTGAAAATCGTGTTCTAGTTCTGAGTTATGATGACTCTGATGAATTCTCCATATATGGTGGAACTCATAGGAAATTTACTATGGCACATTCATCCATCAAACGTTAGGTTTGGACGTGGTTTTTTGAGTGCTCGAGCTAACTTTTGATCATTTACAACTAGGTCAATTACGACCGATGGCCTTGGAAAACTAGCAGCTAATCGTAAACCATTCGCCAGTTCTGAATTTTGTCAGTTCCTATGAAATCTTGGTATATAAGTGGACACATAAAAATTTAACCATGTTGTGTTTGCTCATCGGAAGACAACGTTTGAAAGTGGTTTCTTAGCCTCTGATCCTGATTTGAACATTTTTGTAGCTAACAAAAATATGTAAAAAGAAAGTTATAGGACCCTCATCGGGTTGTCAAACCATCGTGGAAACTTGTTGACACTGTAAATAACTACTTGAAACTCTACGGTGTGACTTGTTGTGTGAAATTGAACTTTTGGTGAAATAGTGTTTCTCCCTCTTCCCTTTTTCTTTCTCTCTCATTGGTTACGAAATGAAGTGAAATAAAATGAAATGAATACATGTATTCAACCCTCTTCCTTTCCAATAAAAATTATTAATGTTATTATGTAAATGGGAAACTAAAGACGTTAATAATGGTAGGTTAGGGTAAATATCATGCCAGAGATTTATCGCTGATTTCATGTGTTGGTGCTCAATTTTATCTCGCCCTGTTTGCTCTAAAAGTTATTCAATCTACGGGATCTGTCCTATTTTCTATCTCCCCATATTGATGCATGAAAACTCTATCCTTCATTTGATTCCCATGATCAATCCTTTCCTTTGGTTGAGGATCACATTAAGTCCAGAATTTGTTTTCCGTTTCTCTGTCCATGTGAAAGAATTTGTAACTTGGGCGTAAATTCGGGTTTTTTTCCCTTCCTTCTATTTTTCCACAGTCACGTTTTGTTTTCCTTGTCAAAAATTTTCCCAACATCTGTGGAAATGTGGTCCTTTCTTATTGGATGTAGCTCGACGGGGCATTTTGAAACTCTAAGGCCCCCTTCAACTCAAGTCTTGTCCACGTGGAGGGCTTGCGCTCATATGAAAATTTGCCTCTTGGTTTAACCTTTGGAGTTGCGCCAGGGAGACATGTGGAGGTTTCCACTAGCCCTGCCCAAACTTAGACATTTTCTTTCAAGTGGCTGGTGTAGCTCTATCAGACCATGGACACGTGGAAGGCCGATGCTTATTTGAGGATCCACCTCTGGGTCCTACCTTAGTAGTTAGGTAAAGGAGACATGTAGCGCCTTTCGCTGGTCCTTAAACGTTTTCAAAAACTTTATCGAAATGAGACACGTGGTGAGCCTATGCTTGTTTGGGGTCTCCGCTTTTGGGCACCATATCAAAAGTGCGCCATTGAGACATGTGGAGGCTTCCGCTAGCTCCTTTTATACTGAGACTTTTTCAAAAGCCAAAAGGAAATTTTCTTGGGCCCAGGGCATGTGGAAGGCCCACGCTTGTTTGGAAATCTACCTATGTACTTCACCTTTGCAGTTGTGCCAAGGAAACACGTGGATGGCTCTACTCTAAAGTTGAGAAAGGGGAAAATCGACGGTTGTTGTGCATTGCATCTAATTTTGCTGCCTTTTTTTTGCTCCAAGACTCCTGGAGATGCGAATATGCATTGTTTTTCATCATTTTTTGATGAAATTCCTTGTCGTTTTTGTTTGTAAAGTGCAATTGAATGGATTTAGAGATTAATTTGTGAGTCCAAGGACTGTAAATATTGATATTTTGAAGTAGAAATTGCTCGAGCACTTGCAAAAATGTGAATTACCAGAGAAGCTGGAGGTAGAGCATAGTTGCAGAGGAAAGAATAGGAAAAGGATGAAATGATGGAGATTGTAGGTGTAAAGGATGAAAAATGTGTTGCCTCGAGGGTGAAAAGGAGTGCCTGTTATATCTAGCTATACATAGCCACCGAAAAATGATTAAAACGGGGATTTCTTGCATGACAGAATAAAAGAATGATTAGAAGGACTGTCAAAAAGTTGTGGCATGACATCCCAGTCATTAGTCGAGGGTCTAAGAAATGGGGTCAGTTCATGATTTGTCCACTGGCAATTGTGGGTGTAAATTTGTTAAACGTCACTTTTTGAGACAAATTTGGTAACAAGCAAAGGATTCATCGAATATTCTTCTTTTTGGGGGGGAAATTTGGGATGAGTGAGTGAGTAAATTGTATAAATGCAATGAGGATACTCTTGCAAAGGGTCGGGGGTTGAATTCTTAAGAGAAAATTTGAGAAATCCCATATTCTTGAGAGACCATATGAGAAACTTGTTAATTTCCTATGTTTTAGATTTGATCATGTCAAGTTGGTTGCAAGTGTGCAACCATTGACAAGCTCTGAGACTGTTTAAAGAAAATTTCCCCCGCTGATGAATCTAATCAACTTTGAATTAATTTGTGTTAATCTTTGGAAAATTTGTGTGTACTTTATTTTAGAAAGTCTGTAAGTAGTTTTTCTTGCTCCTATTGCAATCTTGCGTTAAAATCCCTCCAAATCACACTGGATCTCGTCCTTGTGATAGTTTAGTGGCATTTTCAATTTCATTATGAGAAGAGCCTTCATCATGTAATGAGATAAACAATGTAAAATCACTACTGTCATTTTGTTGATAAAGATTGTCTGTAAGCCTTTGAGTGTATCTTAGGTGTGAGGAACTAGGGGTATTTGATGTTTAATCAAGTCTTTAGCTTGAGCCTTCGTGTTAAATTCTTGGAGATTGTGTGAAACCGTGCAAATATGGGCCTCCATTGATGCACACCTTCTGTTTGAAGGAATATTTTAGCTATTATGAAGCATTCTGTCATTTAGTTTTCCAATGGTTGTGAAGGTTCTCAAATATATGGAAAAAATAAAGTTTATCCTACTTAATCTGCCACAAAAATTATTCAAAAACAATGAATCCTACCTGAACTACCCCTGTTTTCCCTGTATGTCCACAAATGAATAAATTCGACTACCAAAATATGTAGAAGCAATCAGGATCCCATAATGTCTCTAGTAACCTTAGCCTTGTTTAGAAAATATTACCATTCTTTAGAAGTGACAACTCGTGAGAGTTAAATTGTGGTGCATTGATCATATTTTCTCAGGGTCTCATTTCAAATTTGTGCAAAGAAGGATATATTCATTCTCCTTCACCGACAGAGGTTACAAAACGGGTCCTCTCACCCTGGTCGAAAGGAATGGCTAAAGTAGTGATGATAGATCAAATCCTTAATGAAGGTGTTATCCATTTCTCTGATGCCCGAGTGACAAAGAGTCAAACGAATCCCCTCCCTGGCTACAAAATGATTCATAATATGATCTTTTTGTCTCTTAGTGTCTTGCTAAATTTGTGATGTTTCTTGGTTTCCAAGGGAGAATCAATTTTGATACCAACATTAGATTGGCGCCATTGTCAGGTATCTTCAAAGGCACTCTTATATTTTTCCCTGGTAATGTTTCTTATATGCTCTAAGTACAAATACGTTATTCATCCTCCTTTGTTGAGATCTATAAGATTTGTGAAGTTACAAGTTCTGCGTGTAATATTTCTAGTTTCTGTTGGTTTTTTGCACTAAGTTTACATCATCAATGATAAATACGGGTAAAGGAAGGTCAGATCTGTGAAGGTTTACGTGAATTTAGTGTTGATAGATCAATTTTAGTGCATTTTCACAACTAAGGTGAAAATCCTTAGTGGCGACTCCGTGTTGAATTAATTTTTGATAAATGCCAGTGTCTTAACCTCTGTCAATTGAAATTTATCACTAATCTCTACAAAGCTAGAAGGAATAAGATATTTCTTCGTTAAATACCCTACTAGAAGGTTGTTTCCAGAGCTGGGAAAGACAAATTTTGAAGGAAGAAGAATCTGGAAAGTTGTTGGAGATCAAAAATCAAGAAAGGAGTTATCAATTGTGGAAACTGATCCGTCTATCATTGAATATTGCCATACTTCCTCAAGTTCTTCTGAATTAGGTAGTCTTGTTGTAAATCCAAATTCTCCAACTGGAGAGGGTCCTTCGTTTGTATTTGAAAAGTTTACGTCTCATTCTATCCCAGTGTTTTCCAAGGCTGATAGGATTTTCCATAAAATTGAGTTTTTAGAGAACATTCATTCTGAGAATTACATTCCTGTGCCCCACAGACCCCTCACTCCCCATCATTATGTTTCTCCTATAAGATCACCACCCCAAAATAATATGGCCCAGCCCCCACCTAGACCTCCATTTGTTGTGAACACTTTTGGTCCTATAGATTTTAGAGGTATGGCTAGATATCCAAATGTTGTGCCCCAAGATGTTAGAAATAGACTGCCTAAATTTCAAGGAAATAATGCTATTACTAGTGATCAACACTTAAAGCTTTTTGTCAATATGATGGAAGAATTTGAGATCAAATTTGAGGATGTGTACATAAATTTTTTTATTCATACTCTAGAGGAGGATGCACGTGACTGGTATAAATATTTTTCAGAAAAATCCATTGATTCATGGACAGAAATGAAGAATTATTTTAGATTGGAGTATGGAGATAAAATAGACCCTAGGTTTCTTTTATTAGAATTTGAAAATATTAAAAATAATCCCAATGAATTTGTTCATGACTTCAATACAAGGTTCAATAAGACCCTGAATAGGCTACCTGTGATCCTGAGGCCAAGTGATGTTTTTTGTTTGATAAAATACTCGGATGCTTTTGATAATAAGGCTACCTATTATTTGAGGGATAAGAACCTAGCAACATTGAGGCAGGCCTTCACCATGGCTTTGCAGATTGAAAATAATATCAAAGTAGTTGGTAAGCCTCCTAAGAGGGAAGGTATCAAGTTGATCAATCTAGAGAAGCCTCAGTCAAGTAAGTCTGTGGATCTGGAGGAGGCTGTGAAAACTTTGGCTGGAGATGTTAAGGAAATATCCTATAAAATGTCCAGGGTAGAGAAGGGGATTGGAAAAAGTTCCTAAGGTCAACATAAAGCACAAGGTCAAGAAAGATTTGTAAATCATCCTAGGGGTGATCAGAGATCTGATGAAAAAGGTAAAGGACCGGTGGGATCAAGAAATAGACATCCCTAACCTCGGAAAAGTAGATTGTTGCCAAATCCTTTGAATGCCAGAGTTGTTGCTGTGGAAGAAGACAATGAAATTGAGTGGTGTGACAGATGTTTCTTGCCACATGCCCCATGTGATGAAGATAAAGAAGTTGAGGAAGTTGATGATGACACTGATGATGATGTGTGCATGATGGGGTGCTCTACAGGCTCACGACAAGGAGAAAATTTGACTGAATTAATCAGTGCCAGAACTGTTGCATATTTCTAGGATTGCATCCACCGGGTATTACCCCTTCCTCCCTCTCATACTTTTGAAATAGATATGGTACAAGCTTTTGAATTTCCTAATAATGATTTTGAATACTTAAGGGCATTAATGATTAAAAATTATGATGGAGGAATCCCTTCTGAGGAGGATAGGAAGTTGTTAATGAATGTTGTAGTTGCCCAAGAAAAAGAATATAACACTAGGAGTAAAGTTGTCAAAGGGGCAGGGCCTCAGGCCAAACCAAAAACTCCAGTTCTCACCAATATCCTAAAAGAAACTCCTAAGAAAGATACATCTGGCAAAGGCCTTGTTTCCCCAAATAGAACTAGTATCCCTGCCCATGCTCAGACCATGAAAAATCCTTTGCTGTCAGATGAGTTTGTTAGTCTTCCTCCAAATATAACCTTGCCCAAATACTTTCCTTATGACATTTCCCAAGTCTTGAGTCAGATCAAGATTTTTGTTCTAATTGTTGAGCTGCTTAGGATTCCTGAGCACAAGAAAAGGGCCTTTGAGTATTTGGGATTGAAATAAGAAAATATTACCCAAGGTAGAAATGTAAACAATGTTGAGACTCCTCCTACCATTGCATAGTTGTAAAACCCCCAGGTGCTAGAAGAACTAGGTGAGCCACCTGAATTATATTTGGGAACATCCTTGGTTGAGTCCCAGCTGAATGTAGATCCATTTTTCACTACTCTGATTATTAGGGATGGGTTGTTACACAACTGTATGTTTGATTCTGGAGCATCATGCAATTTTATGCCTCTTGAGGTCATGAATGAATTAGATATCAAAGTGACAACAACTTATGGGAAGTGCACTGCCATGGATTCTAGAGAGGTGTCAGTGGTTGGATGTGTCAAGGGTTTGATAGTGCAACTTACAGCCTACCCAGGAAAGAACTTAAAACTAGATGTTGTTATTGTTGATTGCCCTGCCAAATGGGGAATGTTGTTATCAAGAAAATGGGCTGCTAGTGTGGGTGGGAGTTTGCAAATGGATATGTATTTTGCCACTTTACCTATTGAGGGCAGCCTTGTAAAGTTGTATGGTGAAAAGAAGATACTACATCTCATTGAGGATCCCAATAATGCCTTCTATGAAGTGTTATACACTGACATTGATTCTGATAACTTTGTTGGATTTGTTGATGGTAAAGAGCACAAAATTGATCAATGTAAGTCTCTTAATCAAGTAGGTTCTCCTTGGAATTTGTTGTTTTATGGGGCTTTCTCTAAATTATGAAATGGTGTTGGTATTGTTCTGATATCTCCAGGCTAGGAAGAGTTTGTTTTTCTTTTAAACACAACTTTGAGTGCACTAAAAATATTGCTAAGTATGAAGCACTACTTTTGGGTCCAAGGATTGCATGGAAATATGGTATTAGAGACATCATTGTTATAGGAGATTCAAAGCTAATTGTCAAGCAGGTTAGAAAATTATATGCAACAAAAAATTAGAGAATGAAGCAGTATAAGCATGCAATCTAGGATTTCATTGAAATGTTTGACTCCTTCAACATAATACATCACGATAGGAAGTACAATACTCTAGCAGAAAAATTGGCCGTATTGGGGTCCAGATTTGAAAATTGTACTGTATCCCCCTATTGTGAGTATAATATTGAGGTATTGACTAGGCCATCTATTCCTGACAATGTTAAACACTGGAAAGTGTTGGAAGATGACACCCAGGTGTAAAGGTTTTTATAGAACCAAGGAGAATTTGTTGATCAACGTATAGAATGGGAACCAATGGTTTGTGCGCCTGATGGAAAGGAGACTTTATTTGGCAAAGACATCATGGGAACTAGGTAGTTGTGAAGGAATTAGAGCGAATCAAGACTACCTTTACCACTCCTTGGGGAACATATGTATATGTCATAATGCCTTTTCGTCTAATGAATGTTGGAGCCACTTTCCAAAGAGCAATGGATGTACCTTTCTCTGGTTATATTAATGATTTCATTGTTGTATATCAAGATGATGTGACTATTTTCTCTAGAAAAAGGAGTGACCACTTGCAACACTTAGAAAAAATGTTGTTAAGATGCAGGGAGTATGGTATTTCACTAAATCCCAAGAAGTGCCATTTTGGAGTTCAGAAAGTGAAGCTACTTGGACACATTGTGTCAAAGGAAGGGGTCATGATTGATCCTAAAAGGGTAGAAGCCATCAGCAAAGTCCCTATTCTAAGAACCAAGAAGGGAATTCAATCCTTTTTTGGGCAGATTAATTTTATCAGGAGATTTATCTCCAACTTTGTTGAACTAACTATCCCAATCACTAACATGCTGAAGAAAGACCAAAGTATCAAATGGGAAGAAATAACTATTCAAGATTTTGCTGGGATCAAAGAAGCATTAAAAAATTCCCTTGTTTTAGCAGCTCCAAATTATAAGAAGTTTTTCCAAATGTTTTCTTTTGCTTCAGAAAGTACTATTGCATCTATGTTGTTGCAGAAGGATGATGAGGGAGCTGAAAGACCAATTTCCTTTTTCAGTAAGGCATTACAAGGAGCTGAGCTAAAGTATACTATCATGGAGAAGCAGGCATTTTCTTTGGTAAAAGCAACAAAGGTCTTTAGGCCATATATTCTGAGTTCCAAAGTCATTGCTTATGTTCCCCACACCATGGTGAAAGATATCCTATCAAAAATGGAGGTTTCAAGAAAAAGATGTCGATGGGTAAATAAATTGCAAGAGTATGATATGGATATCCAAACAAAAAAATTGGTCAGAGGTTTGGGCCTGTAAAAACTTATGGCAGAGAGCAATCTACAGACAATTGAGGTAAATGAAGTTGAAGAAGAAAGGTTGAATGTCCTTGAAAAACTGATAAATTTTGAATGGTACAAGGACATCATTTTTTATCTCAAACATCTACAGTGCCCTGAACATTTGAGCAAGAATCAGAAAAGATCACTTAAGTTAGCTTCCCAAAAATATGTCATTACTGATTTTGGGTTAGCTTGGAAGAACCCTGAGGGAGTTCTCTTAAGATGCATTACTGAAGATGAAGCCCCTAAAATAATTACTGATCTCCATGGAGGAGTTTTTGGGGGGAATTTTACTAGAAGAGTCGCAACTCATAAGATCTTAAGGGCTGGTTATTGGTGGCCAAATATTTTCAAAGATACAACTTTGTTGGTAAGAAAATGTGAAAGTTTCCAATGCTTTTCTGGAAGATTGAAAGCTTTAGGCTCCCTTCCTTTGCAGCAAGTATCAATTGAAGCCCCATTTAGGTAATGGGGAATGGAATTCATTGGTGAGATTTTAGATCCTTCAAGTGCTAGCCATAAGTGGATTTTAGTAGCCACTGATTACTTCACCAAGTGGGTGGAGGCAATCCCCACCAAGAAAGCAACTCACCAAATTGTCATGGATTTCATTTTGAATCATATCATTTATAGGTTTGGAGTGCTTGCTAAAATAGTTGCTGATAATGCCATGAGCTTTCGAGCTAAACCTTTGGTGTCCATGTGCCACGAAAATGGGATCAATTTGACATATGCTTCCAATTATAATCCCTAAGGAAATGGACAAGCAGATTCCAGCAATAAAAATCTGTTGAAGATAATTAGAAGAACTTTGGATTTGAACAAAAGGAAGTGGGGTGAGCAATTGAAGTTTGTTTTTTGGGCTTATCGAATCACTATTAAATGAGCTACTGGAAAAATCACATTTGAGTTGGTGTATGGAACTCAAGCTCTACTTCCCTTGCATATGCAATTGTCTTCATTTCAATTTCTTCAGCAACTGGAATATCAAGAGGTTAGTCCCTATGATGCTCGCATCAATCAGATTATTGAGTTAGATGAAGAAAGAAGGGCATCCCATCAGAGGCATATAAAATTCAGAGAGAAATTGAAGAATTTTTTTGATAAGCAGGTGACTCCAAGAGCTTTCAGTGTGGGAGATCTTATGCTATTGTGGGATAGCAGGCATGAGGATAAGGGAAAACATGGAAAGTTTGATGCATTGTGGATGGGCCCTTATTCAATTGACATTCGAATTGGTAAACATCCCTATTAGTGTAGAATCACAACACCCATGAATGGCCTGGGTGTGATGTGGGGGATTCGGTGTGATTGCACAACATGGGACCATCTCTCAAGCTATGGGACTTGAAAAACTTGAGATAGACCTCCTGAGAAAGCTAGTTCTTGCTTCCTAATCTACTCCAGTGCAAGAAGAATCTATTCTACCCTAATTTAACCATTCAAAGGGGATAGAGAGAGAGAGAGTGAAATATCCTAATCTAAGTGGTGATACACCAGAAAAGGAAGTGGTTGAATCACAGATCCGAATGCTTGAAGTGGAGAGAGGTGAGCAGAGGAGAGGGTGGATAGAATGCACCATGGACCAGATATAGATTTCACACGGAACACCACTTCAAAACCCATAAAACACAGCTCCCAGGACCTACAAAAAAAATCAGAATATGCACAATATACCCTATAATGATGAGAGGTAAGAAGAGACAGTAAAATGAGCCACGGATGGATAGATGCATCATGAAAAAGATTCTATTTCTCCAAAAGGTTACATGGTATATCGTTAGTGGGCTAGAGGCAAGGAAATACCATTACACAGCCCTGAAAGTAGGCTTAGACTCTACATTCTACCCTAAGGAAGAAAGAGAGAGGGGGGCAGAGGAGAAACAACGAAAAATCGTTTGAGTAAGCCCCTCTACAATATACAGGAATAATAAGAGAGGAGGGAAAAATTTGAATCCTGCTTCAACCACCTCCATAATGCATTGAATCCTACTCTAAAAGATCAACCACCATCCCTTAATTCCCACTGCAGATCTACCCATAATCTGTCAAGTTTTCCTCGATTACTTGTTCGGTGCATTGAAGGAGGAAGAATGACGGATCAGATCAAATATGATCTGGTTGTTGGAGCAAATAGATTCTACATTAATGGCCTAGAAATCATTTTCCTATTTTCACCCACCAAATCTTTCTAAAGATAATATTTTATGTTTCCATGGCATAGAGGGTGTCGAGAAGTTTCCAAAAAGTGTTCTCCCACCTGAATCTGATTTTCTAGTCAAAAGATATGGCCATTTGAATATTTGGGTCATGGGCGCGCAATATTTTAAGAGTCTGTCCGTACCGGGTCCATGTGGCAGCCTAGTGCACCTTGGAGATTTGACCCCTGACTTTCACTTCTAAAATCACACCAAAATGACACATGGCAGCTTCTGCGAGCTCCATGGTGTTCCCTTATATTTTTCCCATGTCCTTCATGTTTGGCGGGGCCATACGTCTGACCTTGGACACGTGGAGGCTTCATGCTCATTTGAAAAATGCCTCTAGATTTTACCTTTGAAGTTGCACAGTTGAGACACGTGGAGGCCTCCACTATATTTTTGAATTTTCAATGGCTGACTGCAATTCTTCAGACTCTAGGACATGTGGTGGGTTGGCGCTCATTTGGAAACCCACCCCAAATGTTAATCTTGAAATAGCGTCACGCTAACACTTGATAGCTTATGTCGGCCTACCTCTGCTTTGACTATTGAACTCCCGAATCTGTCCCTTTTTTGGACCTAGTGCATGTGGAAGGCCCACTCTCATTTGAAAACCCACTCAGGATTATACCTTTGAAGGAGGGTCGTTAAGACACGTGGCACCTTCCGTCTGCACTCTATACTTAATCATTTTAGGCTTGCTCTCCTTTTTGACCTCTGTTGACCATTTACCACGTGGAGGGCTGGTGCAAGTTTGAGTCTCTGCCTTGGGCTCCCATCTTGGCATTGTGCCAAGCCAACACTTGTCAACTTCCACTGAGTTGAAGATACTTTTCAACAGTCGATGCAAATTTTGGAGCTTTGTACGTGTGGAGGCTTGGCACAAGTTTGGGTCTACCTTTTGGATTTAACCTTTGGAGGTGCATGCTTTGGACACTTGGAAGCTTCCACTATCCCCTCCATACTTAGCAAATTTTGGGGCCCATTCTAAACCATTTGTAGAGCCCAAAGACTTCAATCCTCTTCCATTTTTTTTCCTTTGAGCCTCTGGTTTCTTACTTTTGTTTGCTCCTTCCCTGATCCCTACTATTCCATTTTAGAAATCTACATGTAACTTGTCTATTGGATTTGAAGCATGGGCTCGAATGACGGAACCAATTTTTTTGAATTTCTCTTCTTGCACGGGGTCCTGTGTTATGGATGATCCAATTTTTTTCCGGGGGGGTGAAAATTGAGATAACAATTGGTGACTCACAGGGGACATCTACCTGCTAGATGAAGGGACCAGTAGCCTTGAAGCATCCACTGGGCATGGAGTCAAGAATAATAGCCTGATACTAATCCTTTTACTTTGAAAATCTGATCCCGGAGCTGCTGTGACCCTGACTACTTACTTTTTTGACCCTGAACCTATCCTAGAAATGGACTGCCTTGAAAACATTATTTAGTTGCTTTGTATTTGTTTTATTTTGAAATTTACACCTATTACAATCAACTATGGGTCTTCTGCCATTAATAGTGAAGGGCCTTACCTCAGTAGCTTTAAAGTAATATGAAAAAAACTTATGTATTCAAAGACAAAATCATACATGCCTCAAATGAGACATGTAGAGTTCTGCACAAGAACTTCTTCTGCTGAAAACAAAGTCTACTCCTACTTCTAAACTAACCAGAGAGAAATTCAAAAGCTTAAAAAAATCCTACCTACTGGCAGGGAGAAATAGCTTCCCTTTCTCAAAAGGGGCAGCCATGCAAATGATTTAACACTGAATATGGCTATCCTATATGAGTGAAAATTTGACTATAAACACGGTCCTCCACCCAAATCATCAAGATGTATCAATATCAATTGAAAAATACCTCTTTTAAGTTGATTTACATTAGACTATTGGAGGTGTTGATGGTGACCTTGGTACTTTGATATTCATCCTCATTCCCTGAAGTAGGCATGATTGGTTTTGGATTCTCCCTTGGCTCCAATGAAGCCAAGTATCTGATTGGGAATGGTCTAATCCTTTGAATGTGCCCTTTGCTATGAATTTCAACTCCAAGAATGGAGTCTTCTTGTGGACCTTCTTAGATGGATGGTGTGAGAGAGATGATGACATCTTCCTTTCATTCCTTTCTACTTCCTTCTCTTGTGACGAACATGGAAGACTCATATCTTCCAACCTTGGTCCCAGAGAGCTGTTATGAAGTGCAGGATGTTGTCCTTGAATTTCCTCCTTCATGGAAATAGGCTCATATTCTTGGAAGGTGGGTGATAGAGGAGTAAATGATGTAATTTCCTCAGGATCCTCTCTATCAAAGCAATCCTCCAAGTCAGCGAGATAATATGTCTCCTTGTTTTCCTAGTGTATGTGCTTGACATCTTCCATGGTGTCCTCATGATCTGCAATTAGCATCACCATGGTTCCCTTCATCCTCAAACATGAAGTTTGAAAGATCAAACTATTTTTCAACATTAGAGCTTGAGGGGGATGAAGTGGGAGGAAGAACTAAAGGTTCTTCTGTGGCCTTGCTCCACACTTGGGGCCTCTAAAACTTTATGATCTTCCTCCATCATGGGTTCATCAATTAAATCAGGCCCTTGAAACCAAAGCAAAAAAATATTCAACCATGCTTTCTTCATTGAGTGTCTTTAACTCTAATTTGATCTCTCCTAGTTGCTCCTCTTCAATGGGAATTGGAGCTGATTATTACTCCTTCCTCAACTAGTTTTGTAGCTTGGATCAGATCAACATCATCTTTAGACTAAAGTGCCATTATGTGACACTGCATTCAGAGTAGAATAGACTATTGATATTCTTCTTCTTGTTCTTCTTCTTCCTTCTCTGCTACAAACTTAGCCTTAACCTCACAGGTTCTTCAACTCTGATCTCATGTATTGGTTTAACCATCAAGGGGATTTTTGTAAACCCAAATTTGGAAGGCCCAACTCTTCATATTTTCTATCATTTCTTCTTTGTTGGGATCCTCCTTCTTGATTGTTCTCCTTGACTGGATTCTTGATTATCTTCCCAACGTCGACTCAGGAAAACAAGAGTGGTAGGTTAGGGTTCAACCAGCTTTGTTCAGATTTTTATGGTGAGGAGGGAGGTAGAACTTCTTGTTTCTTTAGAGGGAATGAGATACTTGGTAAGGAAAAGGGGAGAAGAATTGAAATGAGTTGGAAGATTAAGAGATGGAGAAGAGAAATCAACACTTGGGGCAAGTAACTGAGGGGCTTGACTCCATGATCATTGTTGAAATGATAAAGTTTGAGAAAGATAAAATGAAGGACAAGGAGCTGTTGATTGACTTACCCATTGACAAGGTTGTCTCACACTTTGCTCATAAGCCTCAATGTCCTCAATCCATTGTGTAAGCTGAGGCACCACTTCAACCATGAAGTCAAGTCTTCTCTTGAGGGTTGTAATGTCTTGGAAAAGGGCCTCCCTATGGACAAGGTGCCATGTAACCAATATTGAATGCCTTCATTTGTGTTATGGCCCTAGATTGAACCATGTTAGCCTCCATTTTTTGAATCTTCTCTAGTAGATTAGTATTCTCCATATAGTTGTCACCATTGTATGCATATCCCTTGTTCTTGATAAGCTCCATGGCCAAACTTGAATTCTGACCCTACTCATATGGGTAAGCATAATGGTCCTGGATCTGATCATAATGCTGATTTGGAGGAGTCGGGAAATGCATTGGAGGTTACATGCATTGTTATTGTAAGTGTAAGTTCCAAGAAGGAAGTGAAGTCATGATTGCACAACTTCATGGAATGGGAGAAAATGAAAGAGATGGAAGAAGGAAATGGATGAACATGAGTGGAAATGGATGGAAAAGGTCTTGTAACTTAGAGTATGGGGTTATTACTAGATGGATTCGACAGATGTGCTTTGAATGTGCCTCAAAAGGTTGAATAACCTGAAGATGAAGTTGTAAGGTTCTTCAACACCGGGCATTACAAAACTGTTAGAATCACATGATGGCTTAATATTTGTTGTTGATAATGAGACTTGACAATATGAGAAAAATCTAATCTAAATGTCCCACCTGGAGTGTGCCAAAACTGTTAGTGCGGTCACACGGTGGCTTAATGATTTGTTGTTGATAATGACACACCTTGGAAAGATGAGAAAAATCAAACCTTAATATCCCACTCAGGCATGCCAAAACTATTTAGTACAGAATCACAGCACCCCTGAATGGCCCTAGATTGTGGAGTGGGGCATTCAATGTGATTGCACAACATGGGACCATCTCTCAAGCTGTGGGACTTGCAAAACTTGAGATGGACCTCCGGAGAAAGCCAATTCTTACTTCCTAATCTACCTGCCACAAGCTACTCCAGTGTAGGAAGAACCTATTCTATCCTAATCTAACCATTCCAAGGGGACAGAGAGAGAGGGTGAAAGAGCCTACACTAAGCGGTGATACACTAGAAAAGGAAGTGGCTGATCACATATCTGAACTGCTTGAAGTGGAGAGAGGTGAGCAAAGGAGAGGGTGGACAAGATGCACCATGGACCAGAGATAGATTTCACACAGAACACCACTTCAAAACCCATTAAACACAGCTCCTAGGACCTATAAAAAACATCAGAATATACATAGTATACCCTGCAATGATGAGAGGTAAGAAGAGACAACAAAATAATCCAAGGATGGATAGATGCATCACGAAACAGATTCTATTGCTCCAAAAAGTTACACGATACATCATTAGTGGGAAAGAGGCAAGAAATTCCATTACAGAGCCATGAGGAGAGGCTTAGACTCTGTATTCTACCCTAAGGAAGAAAGAGAGAGGGGGGAAGAGGAGAAACAACGACCAAACACTTGAAAATGCCCCTCTTTTACAATATATACAAAGAAAAAGAGAGAGAGGAGGGAAAAATTCAAATCCTACTTCAACCACCTTGAGACATGCATTGAATCCCATTCATGAAAGCTCAACCACCATCCATTAATGTCCACTTATAAATCTGACCACAATCTCTTGAGTCTGCCACTCGATTATGTGTGCTTGGCGTGTCGAAGGAGGAAGACCATGACGGATCAATCAAATCTTGATTTGGTTGTTGGAGCAATACAAATTTTGCATTAATGGCCTAGGAAGATTTTTTCCTCATTTTATCACCCACTAAAGCTTATTCAAAATGATATTTTATGTTTTCATTGGTGTAGAGGGTGTCTGAGACCTTTCCAAAAAGTCTTCTCCCACCAAAATATAAGTTTTAAGTCAAAAGATATGGCGATTTGAATATTTGGGTCGCGGGCACGCAATATTGCAAGAGTCATGTTTGTACTAGGGTCCACGTGGTAGCCTCCCGCACACTTGGAGATTTGGCCCCTACCTTTCACTTTTGAAATTGCATGCCATGAATGACATGTGGTGGCTTCCGCAGGATCCCCTGGTGTTCCCTTTATATTTTTCCATGAGTCCTTTTCTTGGCAGAGGCCATAAGTCTGGCCTTAGACATGTGGAGGATTCACGCTCATTTGAAAAATGCCTCTAGATTTTACCTTTGAAGTTGCATGGTCAAGACATGTGGAGGCCTCCACTTGCTTTTTGGAATTTTCAATGGCCAATTGCACTTCTTCAGAATCTAGGACACATGGTAGGGTTGGCACTCGTTTGGAAACTCTGCCCTAAATTTTACTTTAGAAACGAGCACCGTGATGACACTTGGCAGACTTAGACACTGGCCCTGCCTCTACTTTGACTCTTCAACTCCCGACTCTCATCCCTTTTTTTGGACTTTGGGACATGTGGAAGGCCTGCACTCATTTGAAAACCCACTCAGGGCATTTTATCTTTGAAGAGCGCCATTGTTAACAAATGTGGCACCTTCTAGCTGCACTCTTTATACTTAGTCATTTTGGGCTCACTCTCCTTTTGAACCTTGTTGACCATTTAGGGAACATGGAGGACTGGCACAAGTTTGGAGTCTCCACTCTATGAGGCTCCCACTTTGGAAATGTGTGTCAAGCCGACACTTGGTCGACCTTCTGCTGAGTCTAAAGACTTTTCAATGGCCTAATGCAACTTTTGGGGCTTGGACATGCGTGGAGGCTTGGCACTTGTTTGAGGACTGCCTTTTAGATTTAACGTTTAGAGATGCACCGTACATGGACACTTGGTACATCATTCCACGTGTCTCCTCCATACTTAGTCAATTTTTTGGGACTTCATTCTGAACCATTTGTAGAGCCCTAATGACTTTAAACCTTCACCATTTATTTTCCTTTGAGCCTCTAAGGTTGATTTCTTTTGTTTGCTCCTTCCCTGACCCTAGCTATTCCATTATAGAGCTTTCTCAGGAACTTGTAAAAACATGAATGAAGCACGGGCTCGAGCGACAGGGAACCGTTTTTTTAAATTTCTTTCTGCACGGGGTCGTGTTTGATCCATTTTTACCAAGGGGTGAAAACTGAGATAACAGATACCTTCTTCTTAAGAATACCTAGAATGGGAAAAGGGTCTTGAAATGCCTATTAATGGTAGGAATTTGAAACATTGCAGGTTGATTGATTTCTAAGTATCGAGGGATGAACCATTGTACAGGTGTATAGCCTCAAGGGTTCTTTCTTCTTTCAGGATTGCCTATTCAGATTCGTAGCTGGTACAAGGCCACCATAAAATGATTAAAATGTTGGATTTCTCACATTGTTCAAAATAAGAATGGCACAGGACTCCGTTGCCCAATGGTTTATTTGTGGCACTTGGTCATGTTAGTCATTATTCGAGAGTCTGAGAACTCATGATCAGCTACATAATTTTTCCTGAGTTTGGCAGCCAATGTTGGTGTATCAATTTGATCTAAACATCGTTTGCTCTAAGGCAAATTGGTAAATCTAGGAAAGGTTCCTCAAATATTATTCTTTTTGAGAGGAAAATTTGGGATGAGTGAGCAAACTCTGTAATGTCATAAATGGTAATGCCATGAATCACTCCTTGCAAAGGGTCAAGGGTTGAGGATCACATTGATGTTCAAAATTGAGAGATTCCATTCTTCTGTCCATGAGACAATAATGAGAAATTTGGGCATAATTTCTTAGGTGTTTTAGATCCCTGATCATGTCAAGTTGGTTACACAGTGTACAGTCATTGTTTTCCCTATCAGAGAATTTGTCCCAACATCTGTGGAAACTTGGTCATTTCTGATTGGATGAATCTTGATGGGGCACTTTGAAACTCTAAGGCCCATTGTCAATCTTGGACAAATTTGTGTTTGCTCTATCTTAGAATGTCTGCAAGCTCAGTCTAAAAATTAACCTGTTCCTATTGACATCTTGTGTTAAATTGCACCTCTGAGATCACATGGAGATTTCTCATGGCCCTGTGATAGACTTAGTGTCATTTTCAATTTCATTTCAAGCCAGAGAAGCTCTATTGGACCATGTACATGTGGAGGGATAGTGCTAATTTAAGGATCCGCTATCTATTGTCCTACCTTAGCTATTTCGCGAAGGTTGTATGTAGCGCCTTCAAGTGTATCCTTAAGCATGTTTTCAATCAGGGGTATTTCCATGTTTAATTGAGTCTTTACGATGGTGATCCTTCGCTGCTTAAATTCTGGGAGTCTCCACTTGTGTGGCACCATATTAAATATGGGCCTCCATTGATGCCTACCTTTAGGTGGACGGACTATTTTAGCTATTCTGAAGCTTGTTTTCATTTAGTATTCCAATTGTTGTGAAAGGTTCTCAAATATCTCACATAATTCTATTTTAGGCCCAGGGCACATGTAATGTCCCACGCAAAATTATTCAAAAAACAATGAATCCTACCTGAACTACCCCTTTTCAGTTGCGCCAAGGTAAGTCACATGGAATGCTCTAATATAAAGTGGAGACTGGGGGAAATATGCATGAAGTAATCAGTGCATTTCATCTAATGTCTCTAGTAACCTTAGCCCTGTTTAGAAAATATCACCATTCCTTAGAAGTGACAACTTGTGGGAGTTAAATTGTGGTGCGTTGATCATATTTTCTTAGGGTCTTGTTATCACCGAATCACAACACCCCTCTACGTTTATACAAGCGCATATACTTGAAATCACAGTGTGATTGGATAACATGGGTACTATCTCCAAGTTGTGGGACTTGCTACTTGAGATAGACCTCCAGAGAAAGCTGGTTTTTGCTCCTAAACTACCTGCCACAATCTACTCTAATACAGGGTAAACTAATTGTTCTAATCTAGCTCTCCAAGGGACTAAGGAGAGAAAGTGTATAAAATGAAAGCATAGACTAAGGCGGTGATACACCAAAAAAGGAGGGTGTGTGAGAGTATCCTTCCAATGTGTGAGATAAAGAAGCAAAATGCATACTAGAGGGAGCGATGACAGTTCCCCACGATCCAGCAAACATGCATTTTACAACAACATTTCAAGCATACACAATGATAGTGGATTCATGCATGAACATAAAGTAGACACAGTATTCTTGTAATCAAGATTGAAGGGGCAAGAAGAATGCAAGAAAACACAGCAGGGGAAGATACATCCACAAACTTATATTTTATTGCTTCATGATATGCACAGTTCAATCTATTACAAGATAAGGGCCTGGATCACCATGCAAGGAGTCCACTACAAGGGCTTGTAGCACATTGGCTTCACAAAGAAATTTTGATAGAACTCTGCTATTTAAAAAACTCCCCCCTTCACAATGAGCCCAACACTCCAATTTATAGAAAAAATGAGAAGAGAGAGAGAGGGAAAATGGAAATCCCGAAATCTGTCCTTCAACCACCTGTAAGAGGCATTAAATGGAGTAAAATGATTGTATATTACTTGATAAAAGGCTCCCCATACTATCCCAGGTGCTGTAGCAGAGAAAGAATGATGACCATGCCTCTTAATTGCACTCCCAACTACCAAATAAAACACTGTTATGAACCCAGCCACGTTTTATAAAAAATATCAATCAATATCTCATCAAATATGGAATTTATTGATTTCCGTGTGTGTCGGGGTCTTAGAGCCACGATTCCAACAGTACCAATTTTGTGTGATTTCGTTGAGAAATGCAAAAGTTATGGCCTTCTGAGTGCGGGCAGCTATTTTGGGTCTGGCAGGCGTTTTCTGTCATTTGACGGGAATGAGCATTAACTGACTGGAGCCGAATATGTTTCTCTTAATTAAATATATCTACCCTCATTAAAAATAATAAATCTAGGTTTTGTGGCATAGAGGACATCGTGCTCGTTCCAGAAAGTCCAATTTTGTGAAAATCGGAGCTCGGAGTCAAAAGTTATGGCCGTTTGAAGTTCACGGGTCAAACATTGACTTTTCTTCTTTGCCTTCGGCCGTTTCAGCTTTTCGCGTCCCGCGCATACTTTTGTCCCGACTGTCCCAGATGCATTCTCCTGCATCGGCCGATTCGGGCTTCCTTGTCCCTTCTTGTGGCTTTTTCACCTTTTCGCGTCCCACGCATCCCTGCGTGTACTTTTGTCCCGGCTGTCCCGAAAAAATATCTCCGAACTGACCCGCAATATGGACCATCTTGCGGAAAATCGACCGATTCGCGTCCCACGCGTACTTTTGTCCCGGCTGTCCCAAACCGCGTGAAACAAAAAACTTGACGATTTTTCTTGCTTTCGGCCGTTTCGGCTTTTCGCGTCCCTTGCGTCCCAACGTCCCAACTGTCCCGCGGACTGCCTGGGACAAAATTGTCCAACTTAGCCAATTTTCTTTGTATTTCAGCCCCAAGCTTGGTACGACGAACCTTGGTACGACCCACACTGGTACGATCCGCACCCTTCAGACCCGAAATGCTTTAAAACAATCCTGCAACCTTATTTTTTTGCATTTTTTCCAACTCGTTGGGATTTTTTCTTGGATGGGAGAGTTAGAGAGAAGCCGAGGGGACCCCAAAAAAACATGATTTTGGGCCTTGAATCAATCTACTTGCTCGGGACTGAATAATTTGATGCATGTTATCAAAATTACCTTGAGGGGTGAATTTTGGATAACAATTTTGGCGACTCAGCGGGGTTATCTGCCTGCCAGATGAAGAACGGCCAGCTGCTCGTAGCAATCCATTGGGCATGGAGTCTATTTGATAATCTCTCAGCTGATTTAAAATTTTAAAACCTATATCCTTTGAGCCATTGAAACATTTGTTGAGTTGGTTCTTTTGTGGCTGCAAATTCTTTTCCAGGAGCTCGATGAACTGCAAACATGCACATACTAGAAGCAATAGGACATGTGCACAAGCACTTAGGGAAATAAAAACTACTCTAACAACAGTACAATGTGCATAAGCACTTAGAGGAATGGAAATTCTAAATTAATATTTACAAGGGTGAGAAGCTATCTTTCTAGTAGCAACGTTTGAGATAGATCCCATTGACCGGAATCTGCAACTCTTCACCATCCAACTTAGCCAGTTGGAAGGCATTGCTACCTTTGCATTCAATGATCATGTATGGGCCACTCCAAATGGCATCAAACTTGGAATGCTTTCCCAGCTTTTGCACGATCTGCATCCCATTTCAACACTAGATCTCCAATTTGGAAGGTTCTAGCCTTGGCTTTCCTATCAAAAGTCTTCTTGATCAAGGCTTGATCCTTCTCTATTGCTTGGGCTGCATGCTCTCTAATTTCTTGGAGCTCCATTAATTCTGCATATCTAACCTCCATGGGTTCAAACTCAGCTAGTTCCAACTGTTTCATGAGTTCCAATGCTGGCAACTCGAGTGATATAGGTAGAACTACTTCTTTCCCGTACACAAGCTTGTATGGAGAGCTTCCTGTAGACCTCTTGGGTGTGATCCTATCAGCCCATAGGGCTGATTTGAGCTTTGAGTGCCAAGTCCTCTGATTCTCATCAAGAGTCCTTCTGATGATTCTTAGTAGGTTCTTGTTCGTAGACTCGGCTTGGCCATTACCCTGAGGGTAATAATTCGATGAAGTGCTGAGATACACACAATTCTTGACAGCCCATTCAGTGATCTTTGTGCCAAGGAATGCCAATGCATTGTCTAATATGATAGTGGCAGGGGCACCAAACCTCGTGACTATCCCTTCATAGAAATCTAAGATATTGGATTCATTTGCCTCCTTGAGTGCCACTGCTTCGGTCCACTTGGTGAAATAGTCTGTTGCCGTAAGTATCCACTTGTGGCCTTGACTTGAATTGGGATTGATAACCCTGATGAAGTCCAATCCCCATTGCATGAATGGCTGATTTACTGAAATTGGATGAAGGGGCAGCGCTGCTAACCTTTCTTTCCCTATGAAGAATGCACATCTCTTGCATTTCTTGACCCATGAGTAGCAATCATTGAACATCGTAGGCCAATAGTAACCAGCCTTCATGATTTTGAGAGCTGTTACTCATGGAGCAAAGTGGCCTCCTGCTTCTCCATCATGGAACTCATGTACTATCTTCTCAACTTGACATGTTCCAATGCATCTTAATAGAACACCATTGATGTCCTTCTTGAACAAGATACCATTAATGAGTACATACGGGATAGCTTGTAATCTAAAGTATCTCCTCTTTGCTTTGCTCACTTCTAGAGGGCACAAGCCTATTTGGAGGTAATGCACCAAGTCTTGAGTCCAACATGGGATGGGTGCATCATCAGCTGGTTGTTCTTGATCATTCTGTAGTAGTAGGACAACATCTTCTTCACCTTTTGACCCGTCTGGTTGTTTGGAAGTGAGCTGCTCACACAAACCTTTGCCACGAACTAGCTTGGTTACTTTGATTTCAATATCATATTCCATCACCCGAGTGATCCAACCTGCTCTTTTCTCGTTTAAATCCTTGTTTAGGAGGAATTCCTTGACACCAGCATGAGACACCAGCAGTTGAATCTTATTGTTTGAGACCAAATGTCTGAACTTCTTCAAGCTCTTGATGACAGCAAGGACATGCTTTTCGATGAAAGAATACTTTATTTCGTAATATTCCAAGGTTTGACTGAAGAATGCTATGGGCTGTTCTTGAACCTTCTCTATTCAGCTGTGTCAAGATAGCTAAGATTGTATCTGATCCTCCAAATGCATACAACACGAAGTCCTTTGAAAATTCTGGGTTGATAAGAGTTGGAGCTTGTGATATTGCATGCTTGATGTTTTCAAAACTATCTTTGCCTTCTGCTGTCCATTTAAATGCCAAACTCTTCTTCAACATCATTGTTAAAGGCTTCACAAGAGTGGAAAAATTAGGCACAAATCTGCGGACAAAGTTTATCCTTCCCAAGAAGCTTTGAAGAGATTTCTTGTGGTGTGGCAATGGAAGTGTTCAGATGGCTTCAACCCTTTCAGGATCAATTGTTAGCCCTTCCCTAGAGACAATGTGGCCCAAAAATTTGCCCTCGTGTGCCAAGAATATACACTTCTTTGGATTCAACGACACTTCGAACCTTCTACACCTCTGAAACACTTGTCTGAGGTGAAAGAGATGGTCTGCTGCATTCTTTGAGAAGACAGTGATATCATCTAGGTATACCAGCACTATCTTGTTGATCAAGCCTTTGAACGCCATATCCATAGCTCGCTGAAATGTTGCTCCGGCATTTGACAGTCCAAATGGCATCTTCTTGTAAGCATACGTGCCCCATTTTGTAGTGAAGGCCATCTTGAATTGATCTTCTTCCTTCACCATTATCTGATTATAGCCTGAATATCCATCTAGCAATGAAAACCTTTCTGAACCAGCTACAACCTGCAATATTTGTTCCATTGATGGAAGTGGATAATGATCCTTGAGTGATGCTCTATTTAGATTGTGAAAGTCCACACACAATCTTATTTCTCCATTTCTCTTTCTTACTGGCACCAAGTTTGCAACCCAACTTGAGTGTTTGATGGGGAAGATGATACTGGCCTCAATAAGCTTGCTTAACTCTTTTCTCATGAGAGGTTCAATATGGGGATTCACTGGCCTTTGCTTTTGCCTGACAGGCTTGGATTCCGGATCCAGCTCAATAGTATGTTGTGCCAACTTTGGGTTGAAACCTCTTAAATATTTGTAAGTCCAAGCAAAGACATCTGGGAACTCTTGACAAAGCTGAACAAAATCAGATTTCTCTTGTGGAGTACTTACTTTGCCAATTTGCAATGTCTTGCCTTCATCTACTAAGATATGTTCTGAATCTTCACCCTTTACTTGAATGCTTGCTTTCTCCTTCCAGAACTGATCATTCGGGTTGAATATTGACTCCAAGGTTATGAGGCCTTTTGGCAATTTGTTAGTCCTCAGCTGCACCACTTGGTCACCATACTGCTGCTCCAGCTTGTCTTGATTCCTAGCGGAGAACTCAGCTTCTTCTTGCAGGAATTTAACAATCTGCTGATCATTCTCGAAGACTTGCCAACTTGTGTTGTTATCCGGAACAGCTGGTCTCACAACCACTTTGATATGAGGCTGAGATTTCTCACTTTTGATACTTTCTACAACATCAAACGCAGCCCCAATTGCTGCCAGTCTGTCAGCTGCTTCATTCTTTTTTCTTGGGATGGAAATGATGCTAAAAGCTTCAAAATCTTCAATAAGATCCCATACCTGATTTTTGTAGTTCTTCAACAGATCATTTTTGGTGGCATTTTTTCCTCTGACTTGGTTTACGATTAGCTCACTATCACCAAATACTTGCATAAATCTTGATGCCTTTCTTTCTTGCCCAGTGCAATCCGTGAATTAAGGCTTCATACTCAGCTATATTGTTTGAGCAAGAAAAATAAAAACGGAAAGCTGAGTAATACTTTGTACCTTGCGGTGAAATGAGCATAGCTCCTCCTCCTACACCCTGTCTACTCCTTGATCCATCAAAGAACTAATTGCCATACTTCATTCTCGTCCTTATGATCTGGCTTGGTGATGCTGGGGAGAGGTTGATTCTCTTCATGTAAACAATAAACTCCTAGCTCAGATTCTTCTATTTCTTGATAAGGATCAAAAGCATGCACCTTGCTTGCCCATTCATCAAGAGTCAAATCTGGGATGCTTCCAACCTTGGTGTCAGCTTCATCAGTGCTTGGATAATCTTCTTGATCAAACGCTAAACAGTTGGTATTGATTTGGCTTGGAGTGTAAGGCTCAATGTGAAAGTTTGCAATAGGTTCAGATCTGATTGTGGCCTTAGTTCCATACCTTGTTCTAAATAACATGTGTGACCAATCTACCGAAAGATAGCCTCCAATTTTAGCAGTGAAGTCTCTTGACAAGCACAATGCAAAGAGTGGTGGCAGGTCTATGACTGACACATCTTGTAACACTATTACGTTGGGACATGCGTGCAGTGTGAGGCTCAAACCTTTGATTACTCAAACCGTTGTCACTGTTGTCCCGTCTAATTGCACTACACCCTTGGAGATGACTTCATATTGAAGCCCTAACTGATCAGCTATTTGCTTGGGACATTACTGAACTACTTGCTCCCGAGTCAATCATGCAATTATGTACCAACTTGGTCTCCTATGATCAATGAAACATAAAATGGAGGGGGCTTCAACATTTTACCTTGCTGTCCTCCATGATTCCCCTCAGGCTGGGCAGCATTTGTGAGTACCTTCTCTTGCATTTGGACCTATTGATTTGAAGTTGACCAATCCTTCATGGCAACTTCTAGCAAATCTCTTTGTCCTGGGATGGATAGTGATTCCCACATTGATATGTTTACATTTGTCTTCTTCATCTGATCAATGATGTTGAATGGGGATGAAGCATCCCTCTGCTGTCCTTTAGCTTGCACACTCATTCCTTGCACATGGGCAGTAGCAGCTGACATCTGAGTTGGTTTAGGAGCTGGTTTGGGTGCTCCTTGCATGTTTGGAACTACATTTTGTTTGCCAACAACTTGTGGAGTGGTAGAAGGTTGTGGATTACTTGAGCCAATGGTTGTCCTTCACCCAAATTTCTCCTTTTTGACCTTGTGTTGGATGTAACACTTTGAGAGGGTATTTGATTCATACCACAGAAATCTTCAGCCTGCCAATTGACAAGAGTAGTTTCGTTCGGAGATGTTCCTTGCTGAGGTGCTTCTTGCTGCTGATCTTCTTCGTGGCTGGACTCTTGCGACCCACCAATGGTTTGCACCATCAGAGCCTGATTTAATGCACCGTTAAAGCACATTGATTGGTTATGTGGCTGACTACATGGGAAACACCAATCATATTCTTGGGCCATGTTATTTTGCACAGATGCCAAAGCTCTGGATGTGGATGCAACATTGGGATTATAGGGCTGAAATGGTCTGTTGGCAGGAGGCCTTGCTTAATTTTGATTTGCATCTGGATTGGGTGGTCTTTGAGGCTGATATGGCTACCTGTTAGGCTGAGCTTGAGGCTGATAAGAAGGTCTAAAACTTTGGGCTTGCTGACCTCTTGAGTGTAACCAGCTCATTACCTAAATTTTGCAATTGCTTCATGACTTCTTGAAGTTCATTTGGGGCACTAAAAGATGAAGTAGAAGCTTCGCTCGAATTCTGATTTCTAGGAGTGGGAATAGGAGCTAAAATAGGCGCTTGATTAGGTACTTGGACTCTCTAAACTTGGATATAATGGCATTGGAGGGCCTAGGAGCTAGCTTACCAGCTTGAATCAAGCAATTTTCAGCTCTAATGGCAATGCTATAAGCAGCAGGGATAGGTTGTGCCTCCCATGGATTGAATTAACATAGAAATATCAGAGTTTAAATCTTTAAGGTAATATAGAAAAGAAAATTCTGCTGTTTGCCTTACTGCCATTGGAATTCTCTCCCAAGTCCTTTGAAATCTGATGTTGAAGTCAGTCAGCTGCTCATTGGGAGCTCTCTTGATAGTTGTTAATTGTTCCAAAAGGGACAAGTTATCTCCCTTCTCTCCGAACTGCTCATGGAGAACTATACATAGCTGGTTCCAATTTTGGATAGAGCCTGAAGCAAGACTCCTAAAACCATTGCAAAGCCTTCCCTTTGAATGAAGATGCCAGTAGTTTGACAGCAACTTGCATCTCATTAATCTCATGGATTGCACAAATATTAGCAATGTCCTTGACATGATCACCCGGAGTGGTTTGATTTTATCCAGTAAGTATGGAATGTTCTTCAATGCTGCAACCGGAATTGGATTTTGTGCATTGAGAGTAAGTGGGCTGCTGCCAGTGAAATTGACATAGGGATTTAGTTGTGCCATCCTGATTGGTCTGAAGAATTCTTGTTGATTAGATGATAGGCCTACCAGGTGGAGGTGTTGACAAGGTTCTATTAGGTGGAGATGGAAATCTTTGAGCTCTTCTTCCCCTTCTTTCTCTTCCTGGAGATAGGTGCAGATAAACAAACAATCCTTCCTCCCTAGTTCTTGACCTGGTCTGTATTCTTCTCATAAATTTTCCAGGCTTGGACTGCTGAAACCAGTGGATTATGCCTCTTTTGGAGTCTCCAGATGTGTGATTTTTAAAGCTCCTTCAAAGCTGGAACTCACAACAAGTGCACATCAATCTTGTTTTAATGAAAGTGAAGACCTCTAAGGTCCCACCGGGCGTGCCAGAACTGTTATCACTAAATCACAACACCCTTTTATGGTTTCCACAAGTGCATATACATTTGAACTCACAGTGTGATTGGATAACATGGGTACTATCTCCAAGTTGTGGGACTTGCTACTTGAGATAGACCTCCAGAGAAAGCTGGTTCTTGCTCCTAAACTACCTGCCACAATCTACTCTAATGCAGGGTAAACTAACTGTTCTAATCTAAATTTCCAAGGGACCAGGGAGAGAGAATGCATAAAATGAAAGCCTACACTAAAGTGGTGATACACTAGAAAAGGAGGGTGTGAGAGTAGTCTCCAAATGCGTGAAATACAGAAGCAAAGTGCACACTAGAAGAGGTGATGACAGTTCTCCATAATCTAGCAAAATGCATTCACAACAATATTTCAAACACACACAATGACAATGGATCCTTGCAAGAACATAAAAAATAGACACAATATTCTTGTAATCAAGGTTGAAGGGGCAAGAAGAATGCAAGAAAAAACAGCAGGGGAAGATGCATCCACAAACTTATATTTTATTGCTTCCTGATATGCACAGTTCAATCAGTTACAAGATAAGGGCCTGGATCACCATGCAAGGAGTCCACAAAAAGGGCCTGCAGCACATTGGCTTCAAAAAGCAATTTTGGTAGAGCTTTGCTACAAAAAACTACCCCCCCTTTACAATGATCCCAACACTCCAATTTATAGAAAAAATGAGAAGAGAGAGAGAAGGGAAAATGGAAATCCCGAAATCTATCCTTCAACCACTTGTAAGAGGCATTAAATGAGTAAAATGGGTTGTATATTACTTGGAAAAGGCTCCCCCATATTGTCCCATGTGCTGCAGCTAGAGAAAGAATGATGACCATGCCTCTTAATTGCACTCCCAGCTACCAAATAAAAACATTGTTATGAACCCGGCCACGTTTTCTGAAAATATCCCCACTAATTTATCATGAAATCTATGGAATTTCTTGATTTGTGTGCATTGGATCTTTGAACCATGATTCCAACGGTACCAATTTTGTGTGATTTCGTTGAGAAAATACAAAAGTTATGGCCTTCTGAGTGCGAGCAGCTATTTTGGGTCTGGCAGGCATTTTTTGTCATTTGACGGGAATGTGCATTAACTGACTGGAGCCGAATATGTTTCTTTTATTTAAAAATATCTATCCTCATTAAAAATAAGAAGTCTAGTTTTTTTGGTGTAGAGGATGTCGTGCTCGTTCCAGAAAGTTCAATTTTGTGAAAATCGGAGTTCGGAGTCAAAAGTTATGGCCGTTTGAAGTTCACGGGTCAAACATTGACTTTTCTTCTTTGCTGCGGCCGTTTCACCTTTTCGCGTCCCACGCGTAATTTTGTCATGGCTTTCCTAGATGAATTATCCTGCATCGGTTGATTTGGGCTTCCTTGTCTCCTTCCTGTGGCCGTTTTGCCTTTTCGCGTCCCGCGCGTACTTTTGTCCTGGTTGTCTCGGACGAAAATCTCCGAACTGCCCGCAATAGACCGTCTTGTAGAAAATCGGCTGATTCGCGCCCCACGTGTACTTTTTTCCTAGCTGTCCCAAACCACGCAAAAAAAAAAACTTGATGATTTTTTATTACCTGCGGTTGTTTCCCCTTTTCGCGTCCCGCGCGTCCTGACGTCCCAACTGTCCTGCGGACTGCCTGAGACAAAAATGTCTGACTTAGCCAATTTTATTTGTATTTCAACCCCAAACTTGGTACAACAAACCTCGATATGACCCGCAATGGTACGATCTGCACCCTTCAGACCTGAAATGCTTTAAAACAATCCTGCAACCTTATTTTTTACATTTTTTCCACTTTTCTAACTCGTTGGGATTTTTTCTTGGATGGGAGAGTTAGAGAGAAACCGAGGGGGCCCCATAAACATTATTTTGGACCTTGAATCAATCTACTTTCTCAGGACTAAATAATTTGATGCATGTTATCAAAATTACCTTGAGGGGTGAATTTTGGATAAAAATTCCTTGTCATTTTTGTCTACAAAGTGCAACTGAATGGATTTAGAGTTTAATTTGTGAGTCCAAGGATTGTAAAGATTGATAGTTTGAAGTTGGAATTGCTCAGGCACTTGCAAAAACATGAATTACTAGAGAAGCTAGATGTAGAGAAAAGTTGCAGAGGAAAGAATGGGAAAAGGATGAAATGATGGAGGTTGCAGGCACAAAGGTTGAAAAAGGTGTTGCCTCGAAGGTGAAAAGGATTGCATGTCAGATCCATCTTTACAGAGCCACTAGAAAATGATTAAAAAGGGGATTTATCGCATGACAGAATAAAAGAATGATTAGAAGGAATGTCAAAAAGTTGTGGCATGGAATCCCAATCATTAGTCGAGGGTTTGAGAAATGTGATCACTTCATGATTTTTCCACCTGGCAGCTGCGGGTGTAAATTTGTTAAACGTCACTTTCTGAGACAAATTGGTAACAGGCAAAGGATTCCTCAAATATTCTTCTTTTTTGGGGGAAAATTTGGGATGAGTGAGTGAGTAAATTGTATAAATGCAATGAGGATACTCTTGTAAAGGGTCGGGGGTTGAATTCTTAAGAGAAAATTTGAGAAAGCCCATCTTCATGAGAGACCATCTAAGAAACCTGTTAATTTCCTATGTTTTAGATTTGATCATGTCAGGTTGGTTGCAAGTGTACAGCCATTGACAAGCTCTGAGACTATTCAAAGAAACTTTCCCCCGCTGATGAATCTAATCAACTTTGAATTAATCAGTGTTAATCTTGGGAAAATTTGTGTCTACTTTATTTTAGAATGTCTACAAGTAGTTTTTCTTGTTCCTATTGCAATCTTGTGTTAAAATCCCTCCGAATCACATAAGATCTCATCCCTGTGATAGTTTAGTGGCATTTGTAATTTCATTACGAGAAGAGCCTTCATCCTGTAATGAGATAAACAATTTAAAATCACTTTACTATTATTTTGTTGATAAATATTGTCTATAAGCCTTTGAGTGTATCTTATGCGTGAGGAACAAGGGGTATTTGATGTTTAATTGAGTCTTTAGCTCAAGCCTTCATGTTAAATTCTTAGAGATTGTGTGAAAATGTACAAATTTGGGCCTCCATTGATGTACACCTTCTGGTCGAAGGAATATTTTAGCTATTCTGAAGCATTATGTCATTTAGTTTTCCAATTTTTCTAAAGGTTCTCAAATATCTATTAAAAATCAAGTTTATCTTGCTTAATCTCTCACCAAAAATTATTCAAAAATAGTGAATCCTACCCGAACTAACCTTGTTTGCCATGTATGTCCACAAATGAATAAATTTGACTACCAAAATATGTAGAAGCAATCAGGATCCCATAATGTCTCTAGTAACCTTAACCCTATTTAGAAAATATTACCATTCTTTAGAAATGACAACTCGTGAGAGTTAAATTGTGGTGCATTCATCATATTTTCTCAGGGTATCCTTTTAAATTTGTGAAAAGAAGGATATCTTCATTCTCTTTCACTAACAGAGGTTACAAAATGAGTCCTCTCACCTTGGTTGAAATTAGAGAGGATAAATCAAATCCTTAATGAAGTTGTTATCCATTTCTTCGATGCTCGATTGAAATAGAGTCAGAAAAATCCCCTCCCCGGATACAAAACGACTCATAATATGATGTGTCTGTCTCTCAGTGTCTTGCTAAATCTATGATGCTTCTTGGTTTCCAAGGGAGAATCAATTTGGATACTAATACCAGGCTCACATGGTTTTGTAGGATGCAAGAAAGATATTGGTGCTCAATTTGATCTCACCCCGTTTTCTCTAAACATTATTCAATCTACGGGCTCTGTCATATTTTATATCTCCATGTATTGATGCGTGAAAACTCTTTCCTTCATTTGGTTGCCATGATCAGTCCTTTCCTTTGGTCGAGGATCACATTAAGTCCAGAATTTTTTTTCCGTTCCTCTGTCCATGTGAAAGAATTTGTAACTTGGGCGTAAATTCGGGTTTTTTCCCTTCCTTCCATTTTTCCACAGTCACGTTTTGTTTTCCCTGTCAATTTTTATCCTAAAATTTGTGGAAATGTGGTCCTTTCTGATTGAATGTATCTCGGCGAGGAATTTTGAAACTCTAAGGCCCACTTCAACTCAAGTCTTGTCCACGTGGAGGGCCTGCGCTCATCTGAAAATTCACCTCTTGGTTTGACCTTTGGAGTTGCGCGAGGGACACACATGGAGGTTTCTACTAGCATTCCCCAGAATTAGACATTTTTTTCATGTGGCCAATGCAGCTCTATCATACCATGGACACATGGAGGGCCGACACTCATTTGAGGATCCGCCTCTGGGTCTTACCTTAGTAGTTGAACCAAGGAGACACATAGCACCTTCCAATGGTCCTTAAAAATTTTCAACAACTTTTCTGGAATGAGAATCGTGGTGAGCCTGCGCTTGTTTGGGGTCTCCACTTTTTGGCACCATATCAAAAGTGCGCCATTGAGACACCTGGAGGCTTCTGCTAGCTCCTTTTATACTAAGACTTTTTTAAAGGCCAAAAGGCAATTTTCTTGGGCCCAAGGCACGCGGAAGGCCCATGCTTGTTTGAAAAATTTCCTCTGTACTTCACCTTTGCAGTTGCACCAAGGAAAAATGTGGACAACTCTAATCTAAAGTTGAGGAAGGGGAAAATCGACGGTTCTATGCATTGTATCTGATTTTGCTACCATTTTTTGCTCCAAGACTCCTGGAGATGCAAATACACATTGTTTTTCATCATTTTTGATGAAATTCCTTGTCGTTTTTGTCTGCAAAGTGCAATTGAATGGATTTAGAGCTTAATTTGTGAGTCTAAGGATTGTAAAGATTGATATTTTGAAGTTGGAATTGCTTGGGCACTTGTAAAAACATGAATTACCAGAGAAGTTGGATGTAGAGCAGAGTTGTAGAGGAAAGAATGGTGAAAGGATGAAATGATGGAGGTTGCAGGCACAAAGGATGAAAAAGGTGTTTCCTCAAGGGTGAAAAGGATTGCCTATCAGATCCAGCTATACAGAGCCACCAAAAAATGATTAAAACAGGGATTTCTCGCATGACAGAATAAAAGAATGATTATAAGGATTGTTAAAACCTTGTGGCATGGCATCCCAGTCATTAGTCGAGGGTCTGAGAAACGTGATCAGTTCATGATTTGTCCACCTGGAAGCTACGGGTGTAAATTTGTTAAACACCACTCTGTATTCCTCAAATATTCTTCTTTTTGGGGAGAAAATTTGGGATGAGTGAGTGAGTAAATTGTATAAATGCAATGAGGATACTCTTGCAAAGGGCCGACGGTTGAATTCTTAAGAGAAAATTTGAGAAATCCCATCTTCTTGAGAGACCATCTGAGAAACCTGTTAATTTCATATGTTTTAGATTTGATCATGTCAAGTTGTTTGCAAGTGTACAACCATTGAAAATCACTGAGACTGTTCAAATAAACTTTCCCCCGCTGATGAATCTAATCAAATTTGAATTAATCTATGTTAATCTTGGGAAAATTTGTGTCTGCTTTATTTTAGAATGTCTACAAGTAGTTTTTCTTGTTCCTATTGCAATCTTGTGTTAAAATCCCTCTGAATCACATAGGATCTCGTCCCTGTGATAGTTTAGTGGCATTTGCAATTTCATTACGAGAAGATCCTTCATCCTGTAATGAGATAAACAATTTAAAATCACTTTACTGTTATTTTGTTGATAAATATTGTCTATAAGCCTTTGAGTGTATCTTATGCGTGAGGAACAATGGGTATTTGATGTTTAATTGAGTCTTTAGCTTGAGACTTCATGTTACATTCTTGGAGATTGTGTGAAACCGTGCAAATTTGGGCCTCCATTGATGCACAACTTTTGGTTGAAGGAATATTTTAGCTATTATAAAGCATTCTGTCATTTAGTTTTCCAATTTTTGTGAAGGTTCTCAAAGATATGGAAATATCAAGTTTATCATGCTTAATCTCCCACCAAAAATTATTCAAAAACAATGAATCCTACCTGAACTACCCCTGTTTTCCCTGTATGTCCACAAATGAATAAATTTGACTGCCAAAATATGTATAAGCAATCAGGATCCCATAATGTCTCTAGTAACCTTAACCCTATTTAGAAAATATTACCATTCTTTGGAAGTTACAACTCGTGAGAGTTAAATTTTGGTGCATTGATCATATTTTCTCAAGGTCTCCTTTCAAATTTGTGCAAAGAAGGATATCTTCATTCTCCTTCACCGTCAGAGGTTATAAAATGGGTCCTCTCACCCTGGTCAAAAGGCACGGCCTAAAGCAGTGAGGATAGATCAAATCCTTAATGAAGGTGTTATCCATTTCTCCGATGCCTGAGTGACAAAGAGTTAGACAAATCCCCTCCATGGCTACAAAACAACTCATAATATTATATTTCTATTTCTCAGTGTCTTGCTAAATCTATGATGTTGCTTGGTTTCCAAGGGAGAATCAATTTGGATACCAACACCATGCTCACATGGTTTTGTAGGATGCAAGAAAGACGGTGAAAAGGCGTTGCACAATTCAATGTTTATTATTGTAATTTATATAGGTCATTGTAAAGTGTATATATGTATAATGTAGTCCCATGTTATAGAAAAGTTGTATTTGAAATTTGTTGATATGTATGAGATGCTAGTTTTAGCGATACCTTGGAAAATGTCCATTTGATCATATGTGTAATTTTGATCCATAGTTATGTATGGTAAAAAATATTGATATATATATATATATATATATATATATATATATGTGTTAAATGAATTTGAATTTAATATCTTGTAGTGCATTTCTAGTGTTCAATAGACGATTAATTAATTAGTATGTTGTATTCTTACCTTGTAAGTGTAATAAAAAATCTAAACGAAACACTCAACCCTAGTATAGGACTCGTGTATAACTACATTTCATGCGTGAATCCTTTTAGTGTAGAAAACTAAAACCTTAGGATAAACTTCAATCTCTACACTCGATTTCATCCTTCTCGCATGATGTTTCTTAGCCCAAAATAAATTGAAATCGTAAAATGAACTTAAAATTTTGTACTCGATGGAACCTCCTAGCTTAGGTAAATAAGACCCCTAGTTTGTGTTATCTTTAGGGTCAGTATGTTTAGCATTATCGTCATGAACCCGATGCTTAGGAGTGACCTGGAGAAACTTTATTTGGAATAAGTAAATAACACCTTATTAGTATCCTAGTCGTCTACCAAGTCTTACAAATTTAGATGTAGGAATTTTCTTCATCGTCGAATGAATTCCTTGTGGGATCCAGACGAGACAAATGGACCTAGTGAAATAGTTGTACTATGACTTAAACTCTTGTTAATGATCTCTTTAGTTCCTCAAAGATAAATGTGTTACTTTGGATAGTGACATTATAGTGCCTTGATCTTTTACGGAGGGTTTATAGGGTAAATATGTTTTCAGACCTTAATCTGATCTATAATAGGGCGTAGAGCCCTGAGTGAAAATTGGAATTAAACTAAACCTCAATTGATTAGGAGGTTAACTTGTGGGTAGAAAATGGTAAGTAACTCCTTTCATATGAAATTGATTTGAAATATGTTGACCTTAGAGAACCCAGGAAACTGGAAGATTGTTCCTGTAATACTTTATTATGCCCTTTTATGACATTAAGAATAAAATAAATTTCACATGTGGAATCGTGAAATGCTGAAACATGAGATCTAACCTTGAACACAAATCACTCATGGTTGATGTGTAGTTTATCATGCTAATTCCAATCATGTACTTCCTCAAGATGTTAAACAAGTAATTTCATAACTCTTTATGTTTTAAAGTGACACCAAAAAAAGAGACCTAATAAAAAATGTAAATGAAATGAGAAATAAGAGTATATGTGATAATGGTTTAGGAACAAAATTTCACTTGAAGTCCTTATGGTTGACTTAAGCATTGAATTTTGTTAAGGATGGATACAAACTTTTCTTAGTGAGACTCGGCATTTGATCCAATATAGAGTCCACTATAAATAAAATAAAATAAAATAATGTCATGTAAATGCTTAACTGAATCACTCTAAATTTGGAACTAAAACAACCATAGTATGAGAACAAATGTGCTTCGAATGGAAGGAAGTTTATAGGAAAGGGAAAATTGAACCTTCACATCCTTTGAATCGTATTATCTCTCCCTTGACAACTTATGGTGGGTTCCCTTGCATAATGAGGGTAAAATTAAATGTCAACTAAACATATTTTGAGAAACAAACTTTTAGCATAAGAACGAGAGAAGTAGGAACTTTGTATGCAATCTGAAATATAGAAAATAATTATATAAGTTATGGAGATTGTAGTTCCCACTTCCCTTCAACACTTATTATTTTGATTTCGATATTGGGTTGATTATATGCCTAGATATTATTGTATCATTTTGACTTAGCAAGATGTTAGATGATACTTGGACTATGGTTGTATTTCAATTCATAGTATTATGTGTGTGGATTACTAGAGATATTTTTAAAATGATGATGATGGATTTTCGACATGGTCATAGATTTTGACATTCGATATTTTCGTCATATTGAGTAGGCTTTAATAGTTGAACTAATCTTGTGATCCTATTGGTATTGATGAAATGCAGAATTGAGATGTTAGAAATTGAAAATAGTAACGTTACTTGCCTAGATGATGATTTAATTCATATGTAGATGATTGTGGATTTATATTTGTATATTTTATTTTGGATGTTTTGATGCGGTCACGAGTCCGAAGGAGGTATTGTATGTTTTGCAAGTAAACATATCGCAACAATCAACGGGGGATTGGAGGACTAACCACATCGGAATACCAGATGGATTTCAACAATGGTCACCATGGCAACTTGTGTTATTGTGTCTAGTGTCGTGTAGTCTTGTTTGTTGTTTGGGGTTTCCCGTGGGGGGATTACCTCCAAATTGTGACCAAGGGGTTTGTGTGTTGTTCTTTTATTTTTTTTCTTTATTTAATTTTAGTATGTGTTTTTATAGTGATGCATTCCCTTTTTTATTATTATTAATTAATCTATGTGTTTAGATTTGTAAGTTAATCATGTTACTAAACTAATTATGGATGGGACAAAAGAATTCATTTATTAGATTAGATGGCTCTTTGGGTTATGTGTTGTAAGTTAAGTGCTTGTGATATTGAGTGTTGTACACTCTACCTCATCTTGAAAATTCAGATTTGGCCTTAAGGGCCAATTTTGGAGGCTTGTGGGACAAGTCAAACTTGTCCCACACCTCTTAAATTACTATACCAATCCTACCTAGGGATTGAGGGGTCAAAAATAGATCCCATTATGTGTTTTTGTAAGACAAAAAATGTCATTTATTACACTTTTATTACATGGGTTTTAAAGTTTGTCCTTAGGGGGTGTGGGTTTGGATTGTGTGTGTAAGAGGTTTGTCATTCTTCTCAACCACCAATTTATTGTGCATTGGGGTTGAGGTTTGACTTGTGAGGTGGAGTTGAGGATAAGTGATGTGGCATCCTACATGGAGCCACCTCACCCTCCTCTCTCCCTTTTCTATTTATGCTAATTCTTTTGTTTGTTTGGGGGTTACTTCATTCCTTTTGTGTGCACTTGTATTTTGGAGTTGGAGAATTTTGGAGTGCTTGTGGATTTCTTTTGGAGCTTGTTGGTGTTGGAGTTGGCTTGAAGGAGCTTGGTGTGTGACTCTTGGATCAAGCTCTACCATGGAAAGGTAGAAGCTTCACTCTTGTTTAAATGTTTTCTTTTATTTGTGTATATGTGTATGTTATTGAGTGTTTTGGTATGCTTGTTGGCTTCTTGGGTAGATTGCCTAAGTGTGGTGTAGAAGAGAGCTATGCAGATCTTATATGTATGAATTCATAAGAGTTTATTTCATGTTTTGGAGGGAGTTTGGTTGGGTGCCCCAACTTGGACAAGAAAATGCTTGCATTTCTTACGTGGTTTTTATGAGGGAGACATAAGAGAAAGTAGGGAGGAATAAGAGAATGTGGGAGGCATAAGAGGATCTTGAGGGAGCCATGAGAGTTGTGTAGGGGTTTTGAGATGTATATTGGAGGGTTTTAAGGTGGGAACCTAATTCCCATTGGGAGGCATACGTGATCTCCCCATAGATCCTTGCTCTTTTGGATTTGAATTCTGAAAGCCTTGTATATTTTGTTAGTTTGCTTCTTGTGATTATAGTTTGTGTTGATTGTGTTTTGGTATGGTTGTGAAATCTTTGTATTGTGATGTGGAAGCTGTGTATTTGTTGTCATGAGTTGGATCCATCTTTTATTGCATTGTGGTTGGGGCTTAGGGGCTAATGAGGAGGATAGCTTCTTCTCCTCATTGGATTATTGGTTGGGTGGAGAGTGTTTCCTCTCCCCCTTTTTTGTTGTTGATCAAGTGAAGACATGGTAGAGTTCTCGTTGATGATGTGAAACTTGAAGCATTTGTTGATGTCCAAAATATATCCTTCTTTGTGAAAAAACCTTCTTGTTATTCCCACTTGAGGTGGGAGACTTGTAGCTATTGCGTATATTATAAAGAAAAAGAAATACAATACTACCAAATTTTAAAAAGAAATGTTATTATAATAGCTATACTGTGAATCAGATAGGTATCTGTATTATCACTCAATGATATATTTTGATTTATATTATTATTAAACTACTCATTAACTATTAAAATTCATAATGATAAGGGATATAAGTAATATATATATATATATAAATAAATAAATAAATATATATATATAAAGTATTAAGTTTCTAAAGTAATATTTATATGTTTTATGTTAATTTTTTTTTTTAATTTGGTAATCGGCCTAGTTGAATAGATCTACTGAAGACCATAGTCTATAAAAGGGGAAAAGGGTTTGGGGGAGGGTCCCAGACCCCCACCCCCACCCCCATTAACTAATATATGGGAAGGGGGTTGGGTCGGTGACCCTCCCCCCAACCCTGACATTTACCACAATACAATACGATAAACATTGCAAACTCTACACACCATTTTGGACTATGTAAAACAAAATCGCGACCAATATAATTTCAAAAAAAAATCGTTATATATATAATACCCTCTATTTAGCATTTTCTGGTTTGTGTCAAATTGAAATTTTCGGGTTTGTATTAAAATGAAAGTTTTAATGAATCTCACCACAACTCACCACACATGTATCTGTGTGTCGTGTGTGTGTGTGTGTGTGTGTGTGTGTGTGTGTGTGTGTGTGTGTGTGTGTGTGTGTGTGTGTGTCCTCCTTCCAAGTACATTCAAATAATATTATAACTATTTCCTCTAAAGTGGGGTAAAACCCATATGCCCATTCGGGTAAATATAACAAAAAAAGAGATAAATAAAATAAATGAATACTTTGAAACCCTAGATGAGGGTATAAACAAAATAAGAAAATAATTAAGATGTATGCCTCTCCAAAGAAGCTTGGAATGGCCTCTAATGGATTCCTCCTTCTCCTCCAACCTGCAAAACAAAAAGAGAAATAATAAGTCAAGAGAAGAGAGAAAAAAGCTTTCTTAAGCAAACTTTAGGGTTAGTTGTCTCTTTCTCATCTAAGGGCCCCAAATGAATCCATCCAAGGGATGAGATTCATCCCTACAAAAAGTAGATGGGTAGTGGGTGAGAGGAATTTGAATTTAAATTTAAATGTTAATTCTAAAATACATGGGTTAACCTTTTAAGGGGTCACTTTATTTGGTTATGAGGGTGTGTTTATTCTTCTAGCCCTTGTGTTAATGTAAGGGACCTTGTTATTTGTTTTGAACTTAGACACCTTGTGAATTAAAATAACTTTAGTATTTATTTTAAATAGGCCCCTTTACCCTTGAGATAAAATGTGTAATTTTAACTATAGTGGAATTTAATTGTTTATCATTTTTGGGGAAGGTATCATAGTTGATCCTTCCAAGATTCAAGTTATTATGGATTGGCCAACACCCACTAGTGTGACTAAGGTGCACAACTTCATGGGTTTAACAGGATACTACAGGAGATTTGTATAGGAATTCTCTTGGGTTGCGCACCACATCACTTCCCTTCAACAGAAAGGGAAGAAGTTCCTATGGTCAGATAGATGTGAGCAGACCTTCAGGACACTGAAGGAATGCCTCACGACAGTTCTTATTCTTGCAGTACCAGATCCTCAAGGTGAGTTCTTCATTTACATAGATGTTTCTTTGGTAGGAATTGGAGGTGTGTTGATGTAGGAGGGAAAAGTAGTTGCTTTTGAGTCTCTAAAACTCCAGGATTATGAGCTCTATTATCTTACTCATGACCTTGAGCTTTCAGTAGTCGTGCATGCCTTAGTTCAGTGGAGACACTTCCTTCTTGGCCGGAGACTTACACTCAGGAATGATCAGTTAAGTCTTCGCCACCTCTTCATGCAACCCAAATCTCAACGCTCGTTAGCGGTGTTGGATGGAGTTGCTTTGTGAGTACAACATGGAGATAGAGCATGTGAAGGGGAAGGAGAACATGGTTGTAGATTCCCTGAGTAGATGGAGACATGTGGCTATGGCTACTTCAATGGGTATAGATTTTCAGAGTAGGATCTTGCAGCAGATCCCTTATGACAACTTCTACCTTGCAGCCAAAGTAGAGATTGAGTCTCAGAGACACCTTGAGGGGAAATTTGATGGATTTTCATTGGAGACGGATGGTATTCTCAGACACAAGGGTCGGATTTATGTTCCTAGAGATGGAGGCTTGAGACAAGACATTTTGATAGAGGCTCATCGAGCACCTTATTCAACCCATTCCGGGGTGAAGAAGATGCACACCACCTTGAGAAAATTGTACTATTGGAGGGGACTTCAGAGAGATGTGACTCAGTTTGTGTCATGTTGTTTAGAGTGTCAGAAGGTGAAGGCTGAGCATCAGCATCCAGCTAGCCTTTTCTTTCCTCATGCCATACTGGAGTGGAAATGGTACACCATTTCCATGGACTTCATATTTGGGTTATCGACGTTGAGATACCACCACGACGCCATCATGGTCAAGATGGATAAATTGACGAAAGTGACTCATTTTTATTTGGTGAAGACCACCTACACAGATAGTGCAGTGGCATGGGTATATCTTGATGAGATTGTCAGATTGCAATGAATGCCAAACCTCTTACACACACAATCCCAACCCATACCCCCTAAGGATAAACTTTAAAACCCATGTAAGAACAATGGAATGATTGCCACTCTTGTGAAAATCCTGCACTCTATAAAGTCCTTTCTTGTGAAAATCTGAGCTCCCAGTCAAAGTTATGGCCATCTGAAGGTCGAGGTGTCATTCTACAAAAATGGCAAACTATTGATCTTCCTTCTTTGGAGTCCGAAATGCATGGAACCTCCGAAATATAATAAGTATAAACCAATAAAATTTTCAACATATTTGTATTATATATACCAAGCATGTCCATGCCCAATAATAGAGAAAAACTTATTTGTATGTGAACTCAGTCCTCTCCAAGAATTTTCCTTTAGTTTTTTGGCATCCATTGGACCACAAAATCCAGAATAAAGACATTGGTGATTGCATAGAGGAGAAACATTATTGTTATACAACATAATCATCTTCTTTTAGTTTAAATACCACTGAATGAATAACAATATGAGAATAGTAACTTAGAAACATAAAAAATAACAAATTTGAAATAAATAAATAAAATATATTAATGTCCACAAATGACTAAAACAGGAGAGGCATGTTTGAGCCTCTAACATAACACAATAATGACTCTAAACAAATGACTAAAGTAAATCAATACTACGATAAAGTAAATGGGCCTGCATTCTTTTTCTGACTTGCAAAGCAAGCTACTTTTCCTTCGACGTTCACAAGGGCCATGCATTTTTTCAATCTTGCATTGCCATTGCTGAGCGCACCTGCAACCTGATTTTTGGAACTGAAATGTGAGCTCCCATGTCTGGATCAACCTCTTCAATTTTCTCAGTGTGCAATGTCGTGTTTGCCCAAGTATTTGCCTGAGAGAAAATACAATGGAATTAAATAGTACATCGATATTCTTTGTAAAAGAACTTCTGAACCTGTTGCATTTACGTTTTCAAATGCATTAATCCTAGTATATGGTTGATCTTAGCTAATCCTGTGAGTCAACACTGAACATATAATTGTAAGGATTCCATTCTGGGCAGTCCCCGATTTCTGTAGATTATCTTCATGTGCCAGGTCTTTACATTGGTATAAGGGCTTTAACTGAAATTAAGCAGATCGATTGTTTTCTTACTTTGGCTATTAACGTTGCAAATTCTGGTCATAAGCATCCCCTCGTATACATATGACTACGTATAAATGACAAATGATATGCAGGACACTCCCATAAACTATTCCAAAACTCCGACATGAAACGTAATCAATATCCCACGTCTGCTCAGTGACTAGTGCTTGTTATACAAAGAAATTAACTCCCTACACTAAGCAATAGTTATTGGTCAAACAGCTCTCATGTATTACAAATTAGAAGAGATCTTGAACAAATTTCAGTCTACTGATGCATTAAGTATTTGCCTTACTATAGCATGCAAATTATCCAAGGTTGACCCCATGGTTCTACTGGTGTAATCTTAAAATAACAGATGGTCAAAACCCATTTTGTTAGATTCTTTGATTTTCCTATCAGTGTTGTACTAATAGTGACGAGTATTGCTGATTTTGTAGAAGGCCATATTGAAACAATTACCGTCACTCTGAATTAACCTTCTATAAAATGCTAATTATCCAAGTATGACCTTATGGTTCTATATTGGTAGTATTATATACCAAAACCCATTGTGATTTTAGATTTTCCTATCAATGTTGTACTAATAGTACGATTTTGCTTATTTAGTGACTGGGAACCATATTGAAAAAATTACCGTCACCCAAAATTGCCTTTTTTAGCATGCTAATTAACCAAGTTGACCTTATGGTTCTATCATGGTAGTGTTATATACCAAACAACCCATTGTGATTTTAGATTTTCTTATCAATGTTGTACTAATAGTACGAAGTTTATGCTTATTTTGAAGGGCCATATTGAAAAAATAAGTCACAGTCACCCAAAATTGTTTGGGGGTATAGGCGGCCATCAAATGAAAGTCTTAGATGGCATGTTCCTCATACCAATTCAAGAGCCATAATAATGCCATATCCTTTATTTGTAGATTCCATGTTGTTGGTACCCAAATTGATTCTCCCTGCATAAGTTGAGCATCATCATTTTGTTATTATTAGGAAGACATTAGAGGTAAGCAAAGTATGTAATGTGTCATTTAATATGCTGCAATAAAAATTGTTAGAATCTTTTGCTCTTTAGAGAAAATAAGATGTGGGTGGACATGGGTAGTATCCTAAATGTGAGGATTTTGATGGTGATAGCAACCCACATTTTCAAGCTTTATGCTTCCCATGCCTTCCTCATCCAGGGTGAGAGGAAAAGTTCAATAAGAATATTGTATTACATTATGAGATGGAGATAGTCCTTCCTTGAGAAGTATTAAGACAGACCTTGAAGAAAATCTTATACAATGGATGATACAGGAAATTTAGCTTTCACAAGTTGTCACTCTAGATACTTGAGATATTTTCATCAGGCTAGTATTTAGGTCTTTAAATTATAAATTCAAATATTGGACTGATTGGAATTGTAAACCTCTTGGTAGAATAACCTAATCCAATATGTATACATACATGATTAACAAGGGTAGTAAACCTATGATTAGTTGTAGCCTTTCAATGGTGCATCTATCTTTTGCGGGACTTGTAAGCAGGATAATAGTATGAGGGATGCCAAATATTTAGGACAAGCTACTACAAATAATGCAACAAGGTGTGAGACAACAAAATGAGTTTAGCAGTAGCCAATATGATAATTTGACCAGAGTAAATGTTGCAATGTGAGAGCCCCAGATTGGATTCATTTTTTTATTTGGCAAACTTCAAGGATCCAATACTGAATGCTCAAATTGGGAAACTTAACTGAAGCATTATGAATCTCAAGGATTCATGAGGAGATCGAAGTATGACCCTAAAAGGCGTAACAGAACAGATCTAATAGTTTTGCTAGGAGTCACAGTGATTTCAAGATCGCTCCTTGATCTATTGTCAAAAAAAAAATGTTAGAGATCAACAAATAAATGAAATGCCTTATATGCCACTCTAAACTAATGACAATGATCAGTTTCATGTGTGATTCACACAGATTTTTTTGTAAGAATGCGAATGGGAACTAGTTACAAATACTTGTAGACATTCAAATATTGTAGACAAACACAACTTGTTGCCCAAGAATGACATAGATTAACTCAAGTCTCATTAAAGTGATCAGCAGGTCTCTCTTAAGTTTCTCGAACTATCTGAAAGGGCTTCTCAATGGATGTACTAATAGAAACCACATATCCCATGATTCTAAGTGTAACACAAAGAAGATAAACAGGCTTCTGTTCAGATAGTTTCTCATAATAGACAGGCTCTATCAATCAATGCTCTGTAGTAAATGAATGTCTAACTGCTAATCACCTTGGTACGTTCACAAACTGCCAACCCTTTTCACGGAATTAATCAGGCTTAGTTTTATCATAGTGTTACAATAGAAATCCTATATCGCCCCAAAACCAGAGACATTGAGTGTACCAGTGCTAGTCCATGATCTTGATTGCGATTCCTAGAATCAGATCTGTAGCAAGTTGTCAGGTTCTCAAGGGGCATATCTCTTTGATCATCTCCTGCATTCAACTCCTTCCTCTGGTAGATCACTTTTCCCTTAACTCACCAACCACTCTTCCACCCGTATTCTGTCAATCTAGTTCTTTGCATGCCCGAGAAAAATAAATGGGAAGATCAGATCGAGCTCAAAGAACAGTTCTCATCTTAATGGTAAAAGACATCCCCAGATTTTTCTTACCAAACCCAGATGTCTTTCGCGTGCCAGGAAATAAAAAACGACCCGAATCTAATAGTCAGATATGCAACAGACCTTTAGGATACCAGAAATGTTCCTCTTCATTGTAAGGAGACTCCAAGAAATGATAAAAAAAAAAAACATAAGAATACGCATCCCCAGAAGTGAAAATGGTGGAAAAATCTCTGCACAGCCGCCATTGTATTTCTACTTTGCCATCCACGTGGGAGATCCTATTTTAGAGCATTTTCGGAAAAATGTAAAAATTTTCACCACTTTTCTCCATTCTGCCCTTGAGAAGAATGAGTTTTCATATTGGTGGGTCCCAAAGGCACCGCGGCCAAATTGTGCCATTTCGTCTCTTTTTTGGAAAAGGGAAAATTTTCTAGAAGTCCATCCGCCGTTGATTGGGGCATTTTGACTATTCTCTGTCGAGTATGCGGGCCATTTTGATGTTTTAATCCTTTTAGTAACAAGAAGGCAAAAAATGTCCTCCGATCTGTTTCAATTTTCAATCACACGTCAAAATGGTGCATATGGTCCCTACTGAGATTTTGAACGAGCGTGGACTCACCACGTGTCCCCACCTAGAAATGTTTGTTTGAAGGCCTCTCAGCAGAAGGTGCCATGTTCAAGGGTCTGAGGAAATCTCTTGCTTGGCCGTTTGAGTCCAGCAAAATGCCCTCCAAGTTTCCTCCCGACACTTCAAAAAAATAAAATTCTAGGGGGTAGTCCCTCAAACATACGTGGTCACTCCATGTGTCCAAGTGCTCTTAAAACCTTTTGAAAAAAGACTAAGTATGGGGATCCCTGGCGAGAAGCAAACAAGGTTCAACATAGAGACCCAAAGCGGATATCCTAAATGAGCAAAGGATCACGACGTTGTCCATGTTCTGCCAACACTATGCTGCATAAAAAATTATCTAAATCTTGTAGAAACCTTGGGTGGTGCAACTTTAAATCTTCAAATGAGTGTCATTCCTCCACATGGACAAGTTTTGGGTTAAGTTTAGGAGTTCCCTGCCATAGCCACATCTAATAAAAAATGAACACGTGGACACCCTCAGGGCGAAAATAAGAAATATTCCCCGCTCACATAAATTTTCTTTAATCATAGTGTTGGCAAGGCCACGGAGGCGAGTTCAAGTTTTTTATACCAAAGTATCCAAAAGGAACAAGTTAAAAAACAAACCCACCGCACACTTCATCTAATTATAAGAAGCCACATAAGCACCAAAAGAACCAATAAGATCTTGAGTGGAGCTACGTGACCGAATTTAGCCCTTTTTGCCAAAAAAAAGGCAAAAAGAGATAAGTTAAAGCATTTGCCCGCCTTCCCCCTGACCAACCAAAAGCAAGCCACATGACCTGCCGAATGCTGAGGAATAATTGTTGATGAGAAAAGGATACCCCGTCAAACTGTCAAATACCGTGCTGCAAATGCACCATTCATGCCCATCAACCTGATCTTTTTGCTAAGGATGAAATTTGCTTGAAATCAAAACAAAGTGAATCATGATTCCGAGCATCTTTCAACCATGTGTTTGGATTTTCAAAGGCATACAAATGTAAATTGATCATTCCTCGAGCTTCAAATTTGTCCGGGGCAAAGATAGGGAAAATGGCAAAGCCCATGAATTTTGAAGAAATTAGGGAAAAAACAAGGCAAACTCAAGAACTTCTTTCCTCAAGGAGGGGACATGACAATGGATTCTGCAAACTCGATAACGAAGCATTTCTTAAATGGAGATAGAAGCTTTGAGAAACACCCACATTGAGAGATAAATTGTTTCACAACATGCAGATCAAAGGTAAAATAATGGCAAATGGGGCGAAAGCAAATCTGAGCACTAATTCACATTGTAATAGCCAATAAATTGGCCCATTTTGTGGAAAGGGCACTACATCAATATCTGACTCAATCGATTCACCATCCTCACATGGTATACACCTTAGTACTTAAAAACTATCTTTCACAAAGTCCACAAGAATGAGTTGAAATGAGTGGATAAAATCTTGTAGGACTTTGTAATGTACCCTACCGAGAGGTTACCAGTGTAATTTATCGTATCTAAGAGATATTGAAACACATTGATAAGTGGAGATTCCATGGCCATGTCAATGTCTTTTACCTTTGGATTGTATTTAGCTGGAGGCTATCCTCCACACAACATGCAGGCTGCCTGGATTGAAAAAAAATGCACTCCAACATAAAGCAGAGATACCAAGCTACTTCTCATGCATGCACAATGCCCTATATGGGTCCTGAGCGTCCAAAACTGGTGCGCACCATGCAATGATATGCTTGTTTTTCGATCAAATATCAATACATTGCATCCCTTTGCACCAATCATGTTGAAACCACCAAAGCAGGCGGGTTACAAGGCTGGTGGGGAACCAATGACGCATAGGAACAGGTAGAAACTACGGGTTAAAACGATAATTAGCATTGCTGTGGTTGTCCTGTGCGAAACACAAAACACAAGTATAAAACGTTGCTGATTATGTGGCAGTGAACTAACGTCATGGCCGGCATTTAATCCAACATGATGCTTGAACGATGGTGTTTGCCATGTACATAGGTGTATTTTGCATGGAGGATAGCCCACATGTCTATATGAATACACCTTACAGGTTGTACATCTTTTCAGTACCCGCAAATTCTTAAGTGTCACATCTTTGTAAATGGACAGTAAATTGACTTAACTTACACCTGTCAGAGCTAGGGAGTCTCAGATTCTAAGACCATGGATGAGATTTGACGACTTGACTCCCACTTGTCAAACTCAAAACCAAAAATCAATTACGGTAACTTAAAAGGTTTTAAACAATGCATCACGTTCGTATGTGGTAAATATTTTTTCTTTATTTAATAATTTAAAAATATACATTTTTTTAAGTTGTATTTACAAGTTTCAGGGGATTATATGTTTGATATAAACATAGTTTCAATAAAATATGTTATTTAAATATTTATATTATGTTGTATTTATATTTATATGGAATGTGTTCATAGTAATAATAATGGTATTACCAAATTCTTTCACATCAAATAGGGACGGGCTGATTATTTTGTAAAGTGTAAAATACAGTTAAAACAGGGAAAAACGTCTAGGATGGGAGTCAAATATCATCTCTGCTTGGGACTCCGGGGAGTCAGTGCTTTCTTCGAGAGCTAATTCAATTATCCCTCGAGTGTTATTATAACGAAAAATGTGTGCATTTGGTCGTCATGTACGCAAGCCTTCGGTCATACATGTACAATATGTAATGTGATTGATTGGCCCGAGAATTTTTTTTTCATGTAATGAAGAAAATTTGAATGTTGTACCATTTTAAAAAAGCATTTCTTATTATGTTGAGGGCATGCTCCAAATTATAAATGGGAGGGGAAGCTCTAGGTTCTAACAAAACGGTACATTATGTTTAGTCACATATCATACAGTGCAAACAGTTTAATCAGACGGTGTGGATTACAAATTGTTATTAATAAATACTTAGTTACAACCCTCCGTGTGGTCCGTCTCTGACCATTCTACATCCGTCTTGTAGTCAAAGTCATCTGATTAAACCCATCCGCCTCATTCGACCATTCTGCATCCGCCTTGTAGTCAAAAGTCATTTGATTAAACCCATCCGCCTTCATGGCCTTTGCAACAACACTAACGGGGGCGGGTGCCAAATATGTCACCGTGGTCCCTGAGTTGATGAAAAACCTCTCTTCTTCCGTCTGTTCTAATATATAATGTTTCATCGAGAATTGCAGTCAATCATTCTATCACGTTGAGTGATTTCATAGAGATATAATAGAAGGTGTTCAGGTTCAGGTTTGTACTTTGTGATTTAAGTTGAGTGCATGTGACTTTAAGTGTTGTACACTCTACCCTACCTTAAAATTTCAGATTTGGGCTTAAGGACTATTTTTAGAGGCTTGCGGGACAAGCTGTCCCACACCTATTAATTTATTATACCAACCGTACATGTGGATTGGAGGGTCAAACGTAGACCCCATTAAGTGCTTTTTAAAACCAAAAGTGATATTTATTGCACTTTTCTTACATGGGTTTTAGATTATGTCTTTAAGGGGTGTGTGTTTGGATTGTGTGTGTAAGAGGTTTGTCATTCCTCTCAACCACCCATTTATTATTCATTAGGGTTGAAATTTGACTTGTGATGTGGAATTGAGAATGATTGATGTGACATCCTACATAGAGCCACCTCACCCACCTTTCCTTTTTCTATATATGCAATTTTATTTGTTTGTTTGAGGGTTACTTCTTTCATTTGTGATCTTGTATTTTTGGAGTTAGAGAAATTTGGGGATGCTTGTTGAAGGCTTGATCTTTTTGGAGTTAAATTGAGCTTAAAGGAGCTTGGAGGGTGACTCTTTGAAGTTATACGATGGAAAGGTAGGAACTACATCCTTATTTTACTTGTTTTCTTTTATATGTGTTTATTTGTACGAAAGTGAATGGTTTGCATGCTTTTTGGGTTCATGGGTAGAATGCTTAAGTATGGTGAAAGAGAATGCTATGGTGATTTTATATGCAGGGAGGCATAAAAGTTTATTTCATGTTTTGGAGGGAGTTGGGTTGGGTGCCCCACCTTGGATAAGAAAATTCTTACATTTCTTACTTAGTTCTTATGAGTAAGGCATAAGAGATTGTAGGGAGGCATAAAAGTTGTGTAGGGGTTTTGAGATATATATTGGAGGGTTTAAGGTGGCCACCTAATCCCATTGAGAGGCATAAGTGATCTCCCCATAAATCCTTGCTCCATTGGCTTTGCATTTCAAGCCTTGTGTATTTGGAAGTTACATTCTTGTGATTGTTTTTGGTGTTGAATGTGTGTTAGATGGTTGTGAAATTTCTAGGATGTTGAAGCTTTGTAATAGTTGTCATAAGTTGGATCCATATTTTATTGCATTGTGGTTGGGGCTCAGAGGCCAATGAGGAGGATAACTTGTTTCTCCTCATTAGAGTATTGTTTGGGTGGAGAGTGTTGCCTCTCCCCCATTTTTGTTGTTGTGATCAATTAATGAAATAGTGGAGTTCTTGTTGAATAATTGGCACTTGGATCATTTTCGAAGTCAAAGCAATACCTATTTGGGAGAAAACATTTCTTGTAATTTCCACTTAGATGGAAGACTTGTTGTATTATATTTGAAAGAAAAGTTGCATTGTATATTTTGGTTTATTAAGTTGTAATGTATTGTTGAAAAGGAAACTCCTTGCATTGTAAGAGAATGAGCCATGTTCAAAAGAAAAAAAGGAAAGTCCATTGCTATTGTAAGTGTTTTTATTTTTGTGAAGCATGTTTGTCAATTAGTTGGTAATCTTGATATTATTTGTTTGCAAGAGGTTAAAATTACAGGTTTCCTTCTTTAGACTTCCTTAATGTGTATTGCATTGAATTACATGCACTATTATTCTTCTCACTTCGAAGGAAAATGTGGGGCTTCTATTTTTGTATCTCCTAGATTTTCTACCATGATTTCTACCATGGGTCATGATGTTGACAATCGAACCATGTGGTTTATTCTAAATCTTAACGGTTTTTCACTTGGTGTGTTAAATCTTTATGCCCCTAATGATGGCCCGAAAAAGGTCAGCGTTATGACATTGGTTGCGAGATAATTTAACCCTATCATATTGTATTTTTATGGCAATTTTAAAATGATTGAACATCATGAGGACAAGCTGGGGACCCTTCCTATGTGTTGGTGCATTCGAGAGCGAGAAACTTGGTTTAATTTTAAAAACTGATGGAGTGTTAAAGACCCACGTTATATTCTCAAAATTGGTTTACTTGGTCCAATTCACAAGAAGGATTGGCGCATGTTCTAAAAAGGCTGGATCGTGTCATGATGTCTCAGCAGCAGACCTTTGAGCTGGCAACCAATGGTTACTCTTCGGTTACCACCTGGCCAAACATTCTTTTGTCATATCACACCCCTATCTATTTCACGGTTATGTGGAGTGAGGCCACTCTCAAAGTGTCAATCACGCAATTTTATTTAAATGTTTGTATGTTGAATCACCTTGGAGTTTTGTTTCTTATAACACAAGTCTAGAATATGGTGCCATGTTTGTCGCTTGACGCTAGTTGGATATCTTGGTGGAATGAAGTGATTCTGTGGATGGCGAAATTTCTTCGTCATTTTGGCAAACAAGTGGCCCAAGTCTAGTTTCAAGCTAATGTTGCACTTCAACAAGAATTTGAAAGGACAACATTGTTGTTAAATTCCCAACCCTTCGATGTGCCTATCCAAGTTCAAGCCACAAAACTTAGACATCAATTCAAGATTGAATACACTGGTTGAAAACTAGGGATTGAGAATCTAAAAGCTTCTTTAAATTTCTTAGATCTAGGCATGTCAAGGAACAAATTAGTGTTACCACTCTCCCAAACATCTCTTCATATTTTATGGATCATTATGCCTTGGTTTTTAAAGCCCAGGAGCCTTCAGCTGAAAGTAAAATAGCCTTACAACAATGCATTGAGGTGGTCCCATGTAAGTTGAGTCAACAAGATAGGGAACACTATGATGCTTCTCTCTCTGTTGAACTTCACAATGCCCTCAATTGTCTGGATGATTATAAATCTTTAGGATTAGATGGTTTCCCCTGTAAATTTTACAAAGCTATTTGGCCCTTTATTTGTAAGGAGTTGTTGAAGGTGTATCAGGAGGCTTTGGAGAACTAGTCCTTGGGTAAAGTTATTAACAAAAGCAATATTAAATTCATTCCTAAAAATGGGAACTTGGAGGTCATCACTAATTGAAGACCGATCACTAATTCAACAAGATAGGGAACACTGTGATGCTTCTCTCTAGTTGAAGAACTTCACAATGCCCTCAATTGTCTGGATGATTATAAATCTTTAGGATTAGATGGTTTCCCCTGTAAATTTTACAAAGCTGTTTGGCTCACTTTATTTGTAAGGAGTTGTTGAAGGTGTACTCAGGAGGCTTTGGAGATACTAGTCCTTGGGTAAAGTTAAAAACAAAAGTAATATTAAATTCATTCCTAAAAATGGGAACTTGGAGGCCATCACTAATTGTAAGACCGATCACTAATTCAACAAGATAGGGAACACTGTGATGCTTCTCTCTGTTGAAGAACTTCACAATGCCCTTAATTGTCTGGATGATTATAAATCTTTAGGATTAGATGGTTTCCCCCTGTAAATTTTACAAAGCTATTTGGCCCTTTATTTGTAAGGAGTTGTTGAAGGTGTATCAGGAGGCTTTGGAGAACTAGTCCTTGTGGTAAAGTTATGTAACAAAAGTAATATTAAATTCATTCCTAAAAATGGGAACTTGGAGGGCCATCACTAATTGAAGACCTATCACCCTTCATCAATGGATTCCTGACAAGCTCTTGCCTTACATTTTGGTCACTTGCTTCCTAAGATTGTGCAACTCGAGAAATATAGTTTTGTAAGGTCACTATATTTTGGATAATCTTATGGTAAAAATGTTGGAAGAACATTGACTTCACTTTAGTTCTCCTTATGGTAAAAAATGTTGGAAGAACATTGAATTTCATACCTTAATTATTACTAGTGTCAGTCCAACAGATACTTGGTACGTTCCATGGCTGAAGCTGAACATCTAGAAGGACTTTGAATCCGTGAAACATTTGATGCGTTGGATTGGTGACGGATTCTGAATTGCTCCCACCTTCAATGATCATAATATATGGTGGTCAAGTATTTTTTCAGATAACTTGTCGTTGGTGGAATTGATGGACATCAAAGTTATGAGGATGTTTCAGAAAGGAATATTTACAATAAGGAATTTGGTCTCCAACAGAGATTGCCTTCCATGGCTTAAGCTAAAAATATAAATTTCAGTTAGCCAATTCATCAATCTCTTATGCTGGATGTCATGTTTCAAAATAATTCCAGTTAGCCTATTTTAAAGTAAATAATGACTAGATGAATGAATCGACTCAAAATCAGGTGCGACTAGAATAATGTCTTCTTTCTTAACTTACAACAAGGAAAGGGGAAGTTATAGTTTCTTTGCATACTGGCAGTTAGGTGTGACTTGGCAAAGTAGCCAAGGGTTGTGTTGATCCATGCATGAGCCGAGCCATCAAAGTAACAAACACCCCTTAAATCCCCTCTGATCACTATCAGATCAAGGGTGACTAGAATAATGTCTTCTTTCTCAACTTACAACAAGGAAAGGGGAAGTTGTAGTTTCTTTACATACTGGCAGTTAGGTGTGACTTGACAAAGTAGCCAAGGGTTGTGTTGATCCATGCATGAGCCGAGCCATCAAAGTAACAAACACCCCTTAAATCCCCTCTGATCACTATCAAGCCCCTCAATCACATCATTGTGTAGCACCTCCTAGATCTCTAATCCGTTTCTTCTTTTCCAGCACACAACAAACAAAACAATAATAGACAATCAATCCCTTCCCCTCATAGACCATTGAACTTGCTTTAGTACATATACATACCCAACTCGAGTAATTTGTGCCTCCCTACAACCGTGGCATTCCATATGACTACATTTATTTAGTTGGGAATTTAAAGCATGTAAATATTCTGGGACAGGCTAGGAGTGTGTGGGCAACTATAACCTAATCAGGGTAGAGACTCATTTGTTACTGTTAGTGCAAAATCATAGGACCCCCAGATATCCTAAGTTTAAAATGGGGCATTCGGTGCGATTCCATAGCATTGGACCATCTCTCAAGCTGTGAGACTTGCAAAATTTGAGATGGACCTCTACAAAAGGTTGGTTCCTGCTTCTTAATCTACCTGCCTCAAGCTACTCCAGTGCAGGAAAAACCTAATCTAATCCTAATGTAACCATTCCAAGGAGACAAGGAGAGAGAGAGAGAGAGAGAGAGTAGAAGAGAGCTTACACTAAGCGGTGATATACACCAAAAAAGGAAGTGGCGAGATACTCTGCTGAGGGAGGATGAAACAAGGAAAAAAGGAGATGAGGGAGTCAGAAGTGACACTAACCCAGATCCAAATCCGTCATCGATGAGACACATGGAGAATTCTATCAGTTTCTTATACTTAGTCAATTAAACGATCAGCTCTATCCCCCTTTGGACTCCTACCACGTGTTAAACTTGCCTTTGAGCCGCAGCTGTTGAATTTACATCGTTGAGGCACGTGGCACTTTCCACTAGCTCTGCTCTGTTTAGACTTTTCAATGGCCAATTCTGCCTTTTGACTTCTTTTTGGGCCTGTGACACGTGGAAGCTCTGTGCTCATTTTGGGGACCACCTTTGGCTTCAACCCTTGAAGGAGTGCTACTGAGAAACGTGGTGGCTTCCGCCGGTTCTTTCATACTTTGTTGATTAGGCCCTCTGCCATTTGACTTCTGTTATACCCTGACTACATGGAGAGATAACACTAATTTGAGTTTCTACCTTGGACTCTCACTTTTAAAATTTGTGTCGAGATGACATGTGGTTCTTTCCACTGGCCTTTCTATACGTAGTTGATTCTACGACCGACTCTATCCCCCTTTTTTTGACTTTTACCATGTGGCGAGCCTTCGCTTGTTTATGAAGCTGCTCTTTGGACCAAGCCTTGGTGTTGTGCCGATGACACACGTGGAGGCTTCCACTACCCTAAGAATTTCCAACTGCCAGCTGTCCCCTTTTCGAACCTGGGCCACGGGGAAGCTTCGCGCTCATTTAAGGGTTGTTACTTGGGTCTCACTTCTGAAGTTGCATTGTTTGGACGCATGGAGGCTCAACACACATTTGGGACCTACCTTTTTTATGCACCTTTTAGAATTGCCCCAAGCGGGCACATGACACCTTCCGTGAGTTTGTTGTTTGGCCCCAAGTTGACTCGTATGCGACTAAGTTCGAAAACTTTGAACCTTACCCGTTTTCCTCCTATGAGCCTCTGGCCTCCTTTAACATTGTTCAATTCTTCGTTGACCCTGCTTCTTGGCTCTAAGTCGACTCGTAGGCTTCCACTGCCCTAAGAATTTCCAACTGCCAGCTGTCCCCTTTTCGAACCTGGGCCACGGGGAAGCTTCGCGCTCATTTAAGGGTTGTTACTTGGGTCTCACTTCTGAAGTTGCATTGTTTGGACGCATGGAGGCTCAACACACATTTGGGACCTACCTTTTTTATGCACCTTTTGGAATTGCCCCAAGCGGGCACATGACACCTTCCGTGAGTTTGTTGTTTGGCCCCAAGTTGACTCGTATGCGACTAAGTTCGAAAACTTTGAACCTTACCCGTTTTCCTCCTATGAGCCTCTGGCCTCCTTTAACATTGTTCAATTCTTCGCTGACCCTGCTTCTTGGCTCTAAGTCGACTCGTATGCAACAAAGTCCCCAACTTCGAGCCCTTTTGACTTTTTTCCTCTTTTGCGAGCCTCTAGTTTCTTTGACGATGTTGGCCCCCCTTCGTTGACTCTGCTCCTCCATTTTTGAGCTCGCCTGCTCCTTAGATTTGAAACGTGGCTTGCATGACAGAACCAACCCTTAGATTTTTCTGTGCAACATCGTGTTAGATCAATTTTATCGGGGGGCAAAATTGGGATAACAGTTAATAGGAGAAACAATGTGGAACCCATGTCTTCTGAAATGCCATCTTTGTGACTATCCAAGTACTGCTTATTTTACAATGTTAACTTGGTTTCAACGTGTTAAATGCCTTTGAATCTCAAATGAAGCACTTGTATTTCACAAAGAAGCAACTAGTTTGAAAGGTTATTTTAGACGCCCATGTGCTTTACCAAGGATAATCCCACACACTAAGGCTTACTAGCCTTCTTACACTTGGTTAGGGGATCATTGTATCACTTCATTTTTGGATGCCAAACCAAGATGGTTAGATTATTAGCTTCTCTTCTGACGAGCCTTGCACACTTACATTGCTTCTCTTTGGTATTTCGCAGAGAAGTGATTGGTTTGAAAGGTTAGCCACCCATGTGCTTTACCAAGGATAATCTCACACAAAGGCTAACTAGCCTTCTTACATTGCTTCTCTTTGGCATTTTTTTGGTTTCATTATTCTCTTCCAACTTTGGAAAGCTAAGAATAATGCTTTGTTTTAGCATTGTGAACTAATAACTATGGACATTTCTATTAATGAAAAGGTGGCAATTCTGTCTCCGGTGTGATTCCAAATCCATGCCCAAGATTAGAATGTGACATTGGTATTTTCTCATCTCCAACAACTACTTGACCATTGGGGCAACACCCCTTATACCATGAGCCAAGTCTCTCCAAATGATGATCAACGCCCTCTGCTTCCACCAACACCACCCAGACACTGCAACCACTTTCGTAGCCACTCAAAGAGTGTGGTCAGCCTTCTTCACCATTGGTTTGCCCTAGCCCTTCTTCCTCCAGGGCTAGTTGGGGTCTTCATCAGTGGGGATTCTCAGTTTGGCAAGTCTCCTACACCTGGTTGGGGATCATTGTATCACTTCATTATTAGATGCCAAACCAAGATGGCTAAATTCTCAACTTCTCTTCTGACAAGCCTTGCACACTTAGCTTCTTTCCGCTAAGGTACAATCCGTCTGTGACTACACCTCTAGGTTCTACTGCTCCATGTACATAATGGTGCCTTAATATAGTTTGTTTTATTTCACCTTCATGGCCATCTGCTATTGCCTTTGTGACTTTTTTTGGTTTCTTTTGTGGTTTTTTTTGTTTTTCCTTTTAGGAATTGACTCTTTTGAGGACGTATTCTTTGTCACCCACCACCTTACTATGTAACACTTTATATTTTTTTGTTTATAATATAAAGGTGATTCCAAAAGTAAAAATATCTATCCTAGACACAAACATATTATAAATTATCTCTCAAAACATTTATACTAGCACAAACACATCATACAATTAATTCATCACACTTATAAATATTCATATAAAAATATTTCAATATTATACAAAAACATTTATACTAGCACAAACACATCATACAATTAATTTATGACACTTATAAATATTCATATAAAAATATTTCAATATTATACAAAAACATTTCAATCTAAAAAGTATAAATATGGTACGTTCATATAATCACACACACATATTATAATTGATAACACCTAATAAAATATTCATATTTAATCTCACACATGCACACAATTAATATTTATGATATATGATAAAATTTTCAATATTATACAAACATATTAAATATATATAAAAACATTTCATAAGTATAAATATGGTACGGCCATATAATCACAAAAACATATTATAATTGATAACACCTAAGAAAATATTCATATTTAATCATACACATGCACATATATTATATTCACATAAATATATAAATATGATTAAACTTTTAATATAATATATTTAATAATCTTTAATAGCTTTGGCTCAATATTATACTAGCAAAAACATAAACATAAACATATAAAAATATAAAACATAAAAATATCATAAGTATAAAATATTTATACTAGCACAAACATATCATATAATCACACACACCTATATTTATATATTCATATAAAAATTCATATAAAAAATATTTCAATATTATACAAAAACTTTATAATAGCACAAACATCATACAATATATATATAAATATGATACATACAAACATATTAAGTATATATAAACATATCAATAAGTATAAATATGGTACGACTATATATTTACACACACATATAATACCTAAAATTATATTCATATTTCACCATACAAATGCACATACATTAATTCATAAATTATAAATATATTAATAATAAATATATTTCAATAATCTTTATATAAAATCATTTTTCTAAAAATATAAAACACACAAATAATTCACACATGTCATTTTAAAACATTTAAAATAACATATTTAAGAAAATATTAATTATTATCATACAATTACAAATATCTATACATGCGTTATATTGGTCCTTACATAAAGATATATCCTTTTTTTCGATTAATTCTGGCTTCTGAGCCTTTGTACAAGGGTATAGTCCCTTTCAAAATATTTGCCATAATAATTAATATCTATAGAACACATTTTAAAATATTTAAATTATTATTACTCTAAAATATTTCAAAATATTTATATAAAACCCATTTGAACTTATTATAATTAATAAAACATGTCAAATATTCATAAAAAATATTTATATAATAATCATATATTAATTCAAAACAATTTTAAATATTCATTAATTATATATCATACAACATTAAAAATATTTAAAATAAATCACATAAAAATATTATATTATTATTACAATTACAATATAATAGAAATATTTATACTAACACAAACATTTAAACATATCATATAATTAATTCAAGTCACTTTTAAATATTCATACAAAAATATTTCAATATTATATAAAAACATTTCAATACTACAACATGTCATTTTAAAATATTGAAAATAACTATATTCAAGTTAAAATATTAATTATTATCACGCAATTAAAAATATCTATACAACACACATTTTAAAACATATAAATTATTACTATACAAACATATAATCAGCACATTTTAATTATTATTATATAACACAAAATATTTAAAATAAATCTAATTAAAAATATTAAAATATTGCATTTCAATACTATAACATTGATAATCAGACATTTAAAATCTTTTTGAATGTCAACTATATTATATAAAAACATTCAATATTAAAATAAATCAATTAAAAATATCTACACAACATATATATAATTTTAAAACATATAATACTATAACATGTCACAAACATATTCATAAAAACTATTCAATATTATAATATTAAACATTTCAAATATAAAAATATCTAATAACACATTATAAAAATATTATTATATTAAAATATTCACTAACAAACATATAATCAATATTTAAATCTTTTTGAATGACAATAATTACACAAATTATCTATACAAGGCACTTGCGGATTTCTCCAACTATGTAAAATATATTTTGGAACTATACAAACATATAGCAAATATTACAATCGACAAAAATATCACATAAAAGTATACAATGGACAAAATGTAACAAGACATATTCCAATTATAACTATATTGTCGATAATGATCAAATCCTATTGAATTTAATCATTTTCAAACATGTTAATTAAAGTCATCACAACAATCGACCCGTACCCTTGCAAACCGAAAGACCATTAATAAAAGTGAAATAATTTATCACATATAAAACCTCGTGCTTAAAATCTTACATTAACAAACAAAAATCATTTCAAGAGACAATGCTATCCGTAACACATATGTTCACTGCCTGCTAACTGCAATTTATACAACAACATATTAAAACATCGTATAAAATGTTGAGCTAAGCTGCCCATACGCCAAACATAAAAAATTCAATAAAAATATTCTATAACATACATATTAAAATTTATATTAATACTAAACACTATATGAATCAAAATATTTATAGTTACACAAATTTTAAACATATCATAGTAATCATGGATTCATACAATATAATATTCATACATAAAATAAGCAATCAATATTATAAATTACACCATTTCCTAAATATTATACACTATTAAAAGTACAACTAGTTCAACTGGTACAACTAAGAATCATTATTAATAGGGAAAAACAACACCCTAATTTGAAAATAAAATTCATATTTATTCATACAACCACCTGATACAAATTTATACCTTTACATAAATAATAAATATGATTAAACTTTCAATATGATATATTTAAAATACTTATAATATTCAAGATACTTAAAAATAATAAATTCAATTTAAAAATAACATTCAATTGGCAAACATTTTAAATAAACACATAAATATATATTTCAATTATACAAACAAAATTTCAATTAAAAATTCAACTTAAAAGTACAAGAACTATATTATTAATAAAACACATATAAAATTAATTAAAAATTCGCATCTACACAACACACATTTAAGAACGCCATTAGGACAAATGGTATTATTACTATACAAAATATGTTTAATCAAAATATTTATAATAACACAAACCATTTAAAAAAATATCATATATACTCCAATGGACGTTTCTACAACTCATATTAAAGAAAATATGTTTTGTAAAATACATGGACATAAAATTCGGGCCTTGAAAACTCGATTTAATCAATATTATTAATGGCAGTAAAATATTAATCTAAATATTCTAAAAATTTTACATATTAATTGTACTCTAATAGCTTTTAAACACTGCCATAAAATAATTAATATTTAATTAGAAAAGAATACAAAGCATATTCAATAATTACAAACATATCAAGCTAAACTAATTCAAGAAATATTTCCAATTATGCTAACATATTTGGTAAATATATATCAATATAATTAATTTAAGACATTTTCAATGAAAAGTACTAAACTATTCATACAAGAGTGAGTGTAAGTATTTAAAATAAATTAATATTCAAAAATATTGAGCAAATTTTTTTCATCATAACTTATATAAAAATATAACAACATAGATATTATATCCCAAAAATCATAAATCAATTCTGGATTAAAATCCCTTTAAAATAAATTCATACAAAACATATTTCAATATTATATAAACACTTCCACATTTCAATTATAAAATGTTATCATTTATAAAATATTTTTTCAAAACTAACTAATTAATTAAAATAACACAATTATTACATACCACATTAACTACATAAGTATTAACTAAACACTCATTTCAATATAAGATTTGTAAATGTCATATTATATTTATATACATAATTTGATCTATGTAAATAAACAAATGTAATGCATTTCAAATATTCATATTAAAACATCAATTCACACCTTATAAATATTCATACAAAAAATATTATCAAATCATAATAAATCAATTGCAAAATATTGGTAGTATAACATAAAAAGATATAAATCTAATATTCATAAATTGTAAAAATAAATATTCATGCAATTACAAATATTTATACAAATAAATAAGATTATAAAAACATTTGAAATATTTCAATATTCATATAAAAACATTTCAATACTATAACATGTCATTTTAAAATATTATAATAACTATCATTAAGTTAAAATATTAATTATTAAATTAAAAATATAAAAAACACACATTTTAAATATTTACATTATTATTACTATACAAACATATAATCGATATTTAGCACAAGCATTTAAACATATCATAAATTCATTCAAGACACTTATAATATATTCATACAAAAAAATTCAATACAACATAACATTCAAATTTTATAAAATAATTATAAAAATACATCCAATATCTATTAAAGAATTTTGAGTTATAAAAGAAACACATAAATAACATAATTACAATATTCATGTTAAAATATTAAGTGTCCTTACAAGATACAATCAAAATATTAATATTAATATTACTCATACATAAAAAATCAAATATATACTAAATATTATTTAAATATTTCCTTACAAACACTTAAATATCGAGATGAATATATTCTACTCAAATTACACATTTGCTATACAAACATTGAGATGAAAATATATTCTACTCAATTTACCTTAAATCACGTAACTTATCAACATGAAAATATATTCTACTACTCGTAAAAAAAAAATTATTTGAAAATATTTTCATAAAATCTTGAAATCAAGATAAAATCCACAAATTTTTAACGGTAATAAAAAAATTACTGTCATAAAATCTTAAAACCAATATGTAAAAAACTTATCACCATTCAATATTTATATTATTGAAATGAAAAATATTTTCTACCCTTCACCTTATATTCGCATTTTTTCTAAATCCTTAAATCCTTCACCATAAAATCTTGAAATCAATATGAAATCCACAAATTTTTAAATCCTAAATTCACATTATTTCTAAATGATAACTAATTTTCAACTAAAATTTATAATAAAAACTAATATCATAAAAATTTAAATTAAAATAAAAAAAACATATCACCACGCGCTATCTCCTTGCAACATTTACAGACATTGTTTAATGTAAATAAAAAATTAAACACACTAACACACCTTCAAGGATGGTTATAATAGCCATCGTTTGAAGGTTTTGGAAGGCCTTTCCGGCCCTCCCGAAAAATGTTTTTTACAATAAAAATAATATAATTAATGTTTTTACAATAAAAATAATTACGATGTCAACATTTACACACTAAAAATAATAATTAACTACTAAAAAAAATTATTGTCAACATTTACACATTTTTGATAATTATGAACTCCTATCTCGATCTTGAAATCTTCTTTCAGCTTTCAGATCTCGAAATCTTTTTTTATACTTCCGCTGCAAACATACAACAATTAGCCTCGTAAGAAAAAATTAAATTTTGGCATTACTACTCTAAAGACTCAATATGAAAGAAAAAATCACTTTGGTAATAAAAAATCACTTTGCTGCACAAATTAGACCATAAAAAGTCATAAATAAAACCCTTTTTCGACAAAAGAGAAGATAAAAATCCTTTCCTAAACTACGATCTAGTAATAAAATAAAAAATCGAAGTTGGAATAGCTCTTAAAGTTGGAATTACAGAGCTTAAAAGCCCCTGTTAGCAAGTTGGAAGTGAAACAGAGCGCTTATTAAAGTCATGATATACACTTCGAATTCATTATACTTGAATAAAATCTTGAAAAGAAATGGTTCTACATCCACATATCATTCACCATAGTTAGATTACAATTGAAAAACTGAAAAGAAACAGAAAATAAAATAATCCCATCACATGTAAACTCCATGAATTCTGTTAGTTCACAAATAAAAAAAAGTTAATTTTCAGTCATTTTCTAGTGTTATACATTACTGTATCAAACAACATTATTGTCTGTTATACGCTTTTTGTCTACGAATGAAATGAACCATACATCTAAAAACTCCATGTAAACTTTGGATTCGGAAAATTTGATACGAATGAATAAACTAGGATCAAATTCACAAATTCCGGTCAAAGCGAACCGAACATGTTAAGGAAGATCTTTGGTTATTTCTGTACTAGTTATATCCGACATAAAAACAAATGTAGAAGTCATAAACTCATGATAATCAATCAATACTCAGGTAGCACTTCGTTTACAGCTTAGAATGTATCTGTGGCACAATAAAGTGGTACTGCACAATCCATCATAAATACATGTTTTTGGATTTTTCTTTGATACAGTTTTATTGGGTGGGGTCCTGGGGGGATTCGTCCTATGGATGGAGGGAGGGCATTCATACTAACCACACCCAGACAGGGGATGGTATCCACTATGCTCAATAACTCATTTGTGAAGCCTTTGTAGAAAAGGATAATGAAACAGGTATTTTTGCATACGATGTCCATAAAGAACAGAAACCAAATGTTTATTATGGATCCCTAGGGCGTTACAGATATAGTCAAAGATACTTGGTTTTTGTTTTTTGGTATACAGAACCCCTGCATTCATTTTAAAACAATAACAAACGGAAAACTGAAGCATAACAACAAATTTGGAAGTTCCCTACAAAACTCTTCTGTGTACAATGAATTTTAGCTTGTACAAAATTGTTTTCTAAGTATAAAACTGTGATAAACTGAACTGCCAAATGAGCAGTCAACCTGATGAGTTGTACCATGAGTGAAAACTGTAGCTAGGGGAGATATAACATTGTTCTTAGCAGATTATTTTTGTTTTCTTGGTATCCAGAGTCACAGATTCCTCATTATATATCGTTTTTTGTTTTCTTGATATACAGAGTCCCAAATCCTCCTCATTATGTATCGTTTTTGGTTTTCTTGGTATACAGAGTCACAGACATCCTCATTATATATCGCAAGGAAAAATTTGAATAAAAGAAAAAAAAGCAAGGACCCAAAACCATACAACATTTAAAACGAACATATTACCAGTTCAAATAACAAAGGCGAACTTAATCAACAAGCAACTCATCTCTAAGATGGCAGCAGCCAAAGACAGTCAAAATTGAACTAAAATATTTGTTTTTTGGTTCAGGAATTTGCTAAAACATTAGCATTTTAAAACAAATACACAAATACAGAAAAAACTGATGCATAACAACAAATTTGATAGAGGTTAACATTAACCAAAGCAATCAACAATGTACAACAAATTTTAGCTTGTAAAAATGCATGAGAGGTTTCAGAATAAAAACTGTGAAAAATTAAACTGCTACAGAAACAACGAGGAATTTGATAGAGAAGATTAACATTAACCAAGCTGGGAGCAGCATACCAAAAACCCTTACATGAGTGAAAACAATCATGTAGCTAACACTAAAAAACTACAGAATGCATTAACATTTGATAGAGAGGAAAAGCAGCATCGATTGTCCCTTACATTACAGTAGAGTTTGCAAAGCAGCATCCGAGAGTGGGCACATAATTCTCCTCATGATCATGGTATGGAAGAAAATCTGAATTAAAAACAAAAATCAAACCCAAAACCATGCATAACTTTAGGATTTGATACAGAGGATTAACACTCAACCATCTGGTGAGCACATCAAACAATTACAAAAACCCTTACATTCAGTAGAGATGGCAGCAGCATCCAAGAGATGGGCAAAATAAATCCAAAATCATGCTTAAAGAACTATCTTGTTCTCATGGCATAAATTGGCACATCCTAATACCAATGGAATCAACAATACAACGACACGTACATACAAACATCATCCAAAAATGATAATCTTCAGGGAAACACTCATTGAATGAAAAACAGGGAAATGTTTGTTTTCACAGAAACAATCGTCTGATGAAAAAACAGCTAACGCATTAATAGGCAGACCGTTATTCACAAAAATAAAAGTTCTATCTGATGAAAAACCCAACTGTAGCAAAGCCCAATTATCACAAGTTAAAAACAGAGAACAAAAATCTACTACAGTACTCAATACATAAAACCATTTTTCTTCACTAATAAACCATTATCAACTGCTCACAGAGACAATTATCGTAAAACTTATTTCGACAGACAGAGCACCAGATGTACATAAAATGTCAAATAGGGATCGAATCCCCTGAGTACCATTTTCCTTCAGTTAAACTAACCACGCTTTTCCAAGTATAACAGAATGATGAATACCCTAACGAACAGCAGTGTTAAAAACAGAGAACAACAAAATCTACTACAGTACTCAATACATAAAACCATTTTTCTTCACTAATAATTATTATCAATCTGCTCACAGAGACAATTCTCATAAAACTTATTTCAACAGACAGAGCACCAGATATACATAAAATGCCAACAGGGATCGAATCCCTTGAGTACCCTTTTCCTTGCTTCAGTTAAACTGACCAAGCTTCTCCAAGTATAACAGAATGGTGAATACCCTAACAAACAGCAGTGTTCTACAACACCAAACCCTAAATAACTATTATCAATCTGCTCACAGAGACAATTCTCGTAAAACTTATTTCAAAAGACAGCACCAGATATACATAAAATGCCAAACAGGGATCGAATCCCCGAGTACCCTATTCCTTGCTTCAGTTAAACTTCAGTTAAACTGACCAAGCTTCTCCAAGTATAACAGAACGGTGACTACCCTAACGAACTGCAGTGTTCTACAACACCATAGCCTGCACTAACCTGGCCAGTTTAACCCCGCTACACAGCATCAATTATAAAATACATGAAACCTAGCAATACTAAACCCTGAGCTGCCAAGCTGCGGCAAAGTTGGTTCATAAAATAAACAGTATGAAATTTAAACCCCAAACAATAACAGTAAATCCTCTGCATTTCCTTAAATAGGCTATAAACAGGAATTAAATACAACATAAACCCACGCATTTCCTTCAAAACTGATATGTAAATCCCAGATGGGCCATTAACCATAAAATAAATTTAGATATGAACCCAAAGCAAGTTGAAAGCTTAAATAGATAAAAGTAAAACAGAAATACAACAGTAATAAGTTACAAATCTATCAAATCCCACATAGTCCATATGCATTCATTCAGAAATCGTCTGTAACAGAAAAGGCCTTTAATTAATAAAAGAATCCATCTATAAACCCTAAGCTAATAAAGCTCTGAATATTTGTAAACCACCCAAATCAAGTTAATATTGTACGTTTATCTAAATGAAAAAACTAAACCCCTATATTACAGGGGCAAAATAAACTTCATAAAAATGTCCTCCACCCAAATCTGAACAAAGACAATATTGTGGATTTGCCTAACTGAACAATATAAACCCTTATATTTCAGGGGCAGATTAAACTCACCGTTTTAATGAAGAAGATGCATTTGTTGCCATCAAGCTTGTCATGTCTCTGGCTGGTTTGATGCCCTCGCCCGCAACTGCTCACAATTCCATGGCTCTGGCTTGTCCTGTCTCTCGCTGCCTTGGTCCCTCAAACAGAACACAAATATTCAGACAGAAAAGCTACTCAATCCCCCAAAACACAGCCTAAATAACTCAAAACACAGTTATAAAGATAAAAAAACAACTCAAAATACACGCAGAATCCAAAAATACAGAAGAGACACGATGCAAATCCAAACAAAAAAGAAACAGATGCAAACAATACAAAAAAAAAAATACAGCAGTCTCAGAAAATGTACCAAAAAAATACAAATGGGAGAAGCAGCATTGTGAGGAGGACCCTACTCAGCAGAAAAAAGAATGAGAGAAATAGTAAGGTGAGAAAGAATTTAAAGGAGGCTTTGGCAACGGCATTGAGCTTTTTTTCAAAACAGGCACCTGGTATGCTTTACAGCTGTCCCTCCAGATGTCCAATACTCATCCGCTCCCGCTCCCGCTCCTTCTAACGTATATTTTGGAACCTTCCAAGTAGATGCTAAATCATCTATTTAGCAGTAATTTTCAGATAATTAAATGTTAAGCAATACGAATATATTATTAATGGGTTTCACTTTAACCGTTGCAAAAAATGCTTTAAACCTTGTTTTTACTTAGTTTGTATGTGTGTTTTTATTAGGACTTTCATGGAGAGTCTTTTAAACACTATTGAAACTAAACTCTTGTTTTTTAGTTTTAATGTCGATGGGTATTGTTTGAGTGAGAGTAACCTTACAAATTATGAATGACACATTTTTAATTGACGGTTGATATTTGTTATGTACAATGGTTATTTATGGGATTGATCTTTTCTCTTCATTACACCTGAATCGTGGTCAATATCCATGGTCAAATTTTATGTCTGGTGGGGCTTTCAACTGCTAGGGAGGTATTTATTAACTTGGTTTAGTCTAAATTGCTCAGGGGTAGTTATTTTGTCGTGTTATCACATTACCACATGTTGCTCACAGTTACTGATCTTCATTACCTTGCTTAAATGTTTTTAGGCTTATGTCATTGTATTTGCAAGCCTATATCTTTGTTTCGGCCTCACTACCTTAAACATTTTGATTGATTAAATTCTTCACCATGGTCACTTTCCCCCTCGGTCGTCTCCTTATCCTTAATGTCTCTCCTGCAATATTTTATCTCTAACTTATCAGTTTGGATGCCTTCATGCTTTCTTGGCCAACGTCACCTCTATTTTACTTGGGGGGTCTCTTTATTTTTTTTAGCTTGGATCATATTCAAGCCTTCATGCCTTTCTCGTGGGATTTTTTTTCACCATTAAGAAGCATGCAACTTAGCTTGGGTTCACATTGTTGAGCTTCATGAACGTTTGAATGATTCTCGCCTCATACTCAAACTTAAATGATTCAATTACGGTTCAGGCTAGAAAAAACATATACTTATGCAATCATGGCTCATCCATCTTCTCTCGCATGGAATTTATGTATGTCAAATTAATATTTATTTGTGTTCGTGAACTTGACGTGTTTTTTAAATTTTGGAGAATTGTTTAAAATCCTTTCGATTTATAACACATAGGGATCTTAGCTCATGGAGAATTTTCCAATTTGGAATTGTGTTTGAATCTCATTCTTTTTCCCCAATTATTAGACATGTGGAGCTCAAACATTTCGAGAGGAGAATAGTAAAAGGAATAGAAAATCCCATACTCCCTTTCATTAATAAGTGTCAGATGAATAGGGAGTAATGAGCTCTAATTGGAAAGTGGACCTTATTATGTTTCTTCCCCAACTCATACTTTTTTTATGAATGTTTATTGATATGTGTTTAAAAATGAATGTCAAGTGTAGGAAAATCAATTTTAACATTTGTGCATTGGGAGGTGGTTCCATTTTTATGGGTGTGAAAGGTGAAGAGGATGTTAAACATTGGGTCAAAATGGCGAATTACTTGGGTAGTGGTAGTGGTGCACGTATTCAAGTTGGATGCCATATGTCAGTGGTGGAATGAGATTGAGATTGAGTTGGAGTGTTTAAAGCAGGATCTCTTATCCTAATTGATGGTGCTAATGAATAGAACACATATTGTAGCCACCATGAGTGTGGTCAAATTTCCCCATCCATGACTTGCTCCAACCATTTTTCAAATGAAATAAATATCTTTTGTGAATAGAAAAACAACAAAAATATATACATCATGGAAAGAACATCTAGGATTCCATAATCGCGAGAAACATCATCTATGTATGGGAGAAAAATATATGAATCAAATATCGAATCCAAACACTTGAGATTGCAATTTGATGAAACTCTTAATGGTGGTGATGAAGCTAACTATGAGGCTTTGTGAAGATCTATCATTTTAATTAATTTGAGGAAAGGAATTGGCAATATTGGATATTTTTAGTTGGGTGGCTATTAAAATAACATTATGATGATCAATAATGGTATTTAAACTTAGATGATCATCTCTCCTAGATTCGTTTGTTTAATTCCTTATGAATGTAGTGAGAATATGCGTGGCTTTTAGTGTTCCTAGGAGACTTCCTTGAATATATAATATAAGGAGAAATTTCTCAAGCCTTACACCAATAAGTATTTTCCTCCTAATGTTGAATCACCCCTTTCCTCTTCAAATGATTGAAAAAAATGGAACACGATCTATGTATGTGCCTTCTTAGAAGAAATAAGTGTTTCACATACTTCCTCGCCCAATGTTTTCCCAAACCCTCGACTCCTCCTCCCTTAACCCCCTTCTTCAATGCCCATCTCCCTCCTATAATTTTTCACTCCTTCAAATTTAAGTTCTTGAAAACATCCTTATTGACATCTCCTTTGCACATCTCGAGTGTGATTGCAAGTTGAAACACAAACAAATTTTGATATGGGAACATGGATCCTCGATAGATTTTATATTAATTTTTTGTAAGTTGTATTTAATTTTAATCAATAAAATCATACTATTTTTATTAATGAAATATAGTTATATATTATATTTATAATATTTAATATTTTTATTTTTATTTTTAATATTTTATATTATCTTTCTCATTTACTTATTTAAATTAAAATTTTAGCACGTTTTCAATATCTTTTATTTGTTATTATTATTTTGACACGTCACATACATTTCTTACTACAATTGCAAGTGTATTGGTACTTCACTAAAAAAGGTTTCATATAGAGCATCATAAAAATATTTTTCCACCCATTTCCTTGGTATATAGTTGCCACCACCTAGATATCTCTATGCAAACCCTTCTTCTACTCTCTCTTTAATTAGTGTTCAATATTCTCTAGAGTAAGGTGAAACATTATCCTTCAACACAATTATGGAAAGTAAATGCAACAAGTCCCGATAATGTACATAAAATATTAAGTGTCTTTCCATACCATAGTCAACAAAGTGTTTGTTCCATTTAAGGATGTCATGTAACAAAATTTAACACACCCAAGGATCTCATGCCATCATATCACATAAGGAGGTTCAACTTGTGGGCTCACTTGAGGCATGAAAGTGGATTGGTTCCTATCAATTTCAGTTACATCACAATGGATATAGAGATTAAATACTCATGCATAGCTTAAAAAATGTATATGCACACAAACATAATGGAAGATAACTGTAATGCCCCGTTTGGCAGTTACCCAGTTTCTTGGCGTAGTGACCTTTCCCTTGTTGGGCGTCGAACAACTGTGCGTAATTCTGTTGTCTTAGACCCTGTCTCAGTGATGTTTTAGCACCTTCCCTCTCCTTCTGGCGTCCTCGAGTCGTTATCGACACCTCCCTTTTGTGGACTGTGTAATGTCCTGTGCGTTATCCTTTTTACAAGGGATCTTGTTGTCGCATTATTAAGCTCAATCGTTGGTCTAGGTTAATGTGGGTAGAAATTATATATATAATCATAATAGGTAATGGTAATGATGTTATTTTAATTTAATGATCGATCGGCCCTTATTTTATAAGTATTATTATTTTACCTTAATTTCGATCATCATCGATATTTTATATTAAGTATCTCTATAGCATTTCTTCTAGTTGTTTCGTCTAATCGTGTTGTAGGACGAACCCCGCCCCGCGCTGAAGAAGGCGTTGCCTGTCTTGGCGCCATGGTAGTCTTTGCTCCGTGTTCATCTTGAGTGTAACCTCAAAATTGTTCTCTCCCCCCCCCCCTTCGTGTCGTTGTTGACGCTTCCTGTGCTGGCCTCCGCGGCGACCGTTACTTTTTCCCTATTTAATGGAATTTGCGTGTTCGAAGCCTGGTAGACGACTTGTATGGCAGGTTAGTATTTTAGGGTATGTTCCTTTTAAAAAGAGATTCTTATATTTGTTTTTACAAAGAGGGGGATTGTAATGAATAGTCGATCTTTGTCGTCTATTACTAGTGTCGATCTGGACTGTCGACATTATTAATATTTTTATAGTTTTCCTAGGTTGCTGGTAAACCCTTTTCGAAGGTTGATTGGGCTAGTAACTTTCCTTGAAGCCATTTCCATCCTGCTCCTATTCGTTGTCGAGCCAAGGACTTTAACCCATCGACATGGGTTGATGAGTTCAGACGTTTGGTTTATTATCGCTTGGGGTTCAGTTTTTGTTATGAGTTGGGATAGAACCCACTGTTAGTTGCAGAGAATTAAAAGACTGAGGTTTTTTGACTTGCTTTAGCCCAATGAATAAACTTGTTACTGAGTTACTGTTGGAGATGTTCTGGTGACTCTGGTAAATTTGGATTATATACACTCCTTTTTAAGTATCTGTTGTTGCGTATTTCATTTACATGGGATTATATTTTAAAAATAAAATACCCAGAAGACATGGGTGTAGAACGATATATGTATTTATACACTAGTAAATCGAATCCTTAGATTCGAGTGTGTGGCTTTTAACTGATATGTTTTGGTTTGGGGAAATAGATGAGACCTTAAGCCGTGCAAGCCTCTTAACTTAGTGTGTTTTTCAATTAGGTTATGTTGAGAATTATATTGTAACCTTTAGCTTGGTCTTACATCGTGAAAGCAAGTAGCTTATAATTTTACAAATCGTAGGATTTGAATGCAATAAATACAGATTTATACCGATGGCTTAATTTCTATTCTGATTAAGGTTTGGAATATAATGATCAATGGGTACTGAAAATAAACAACTAAAGGAATGGAGGGGTTGCGTGGGAATGATGGGGGGGTAGGTGTGTGGCGCAGGTTGGAGGGGACAGTGTTTTAAAATCAAATTCTATCTGCTTGTGCCTAAGGCCCTACCATCCCTCACCCCCCTTCCTGCCATCTAGACCTGGTACGTGGCCATCTCCCACTGGCCTTACCTCTGCCAGCCGCCCCACCTTCATTAATTCCTGTGATTTGCAAATCTAACGTGCCTTTTGCTACCTACTCTCTTTGACCTGTTCTGGCCGCATAAGCTGTTGTTGTTGGGATTTGGGATGAATGGCGTGAAAACAATCAATGGAGTCGCAGGTTTTTGGGAGCTCTTCAGCCTCTCCTTGCCATGGCCACATAGGCTGTTTTAACAACGATGTATATAGAATGGAGTCTGAGCCTTCAACAACTGAAACGAAGGGAACTTTCGCCATGCGTGGCCGCTGCGAGTGTATGGTGGTTGGAGTTGAAGCCGCAAGCTAGTGAAGTAGACGTATTACCTCCACTTCCTGGGGCACTGTGAGGTGTGTTCTTGTCGGGGATCCACAGCAGAGACCTGCCACAGTTTTCAGCCAGGCTGCAGGCACGTTACAGTAAGGAAGAAGCCTTTTTGAGTGCCTCCAACAAGCAGGTTGTCCAACTATGATGTTATCTGTTCAGTATCGACTGCATCCTCAATTCGGGATTCTCCTTCAAGGTTTTTTTTATCAAAATCGATTATGTGACAGTGAGAGTATTACCAGAAGACCTGTTGAAATTTATTTCTAAGATTCTCTATTGAGATCTTACTTGTTTTACGATGTAACTCATGGAAGAGGATCTCATAGGCGGATCTGTTTCATATCAGAATATTCATGAAACACAATTTGCTTGCAATTTTATGAGCTACTTCAACGAGTCACTGAGTTGGCAGGTATAAAGGTTTCTGTTGGAATTATCACCTTACAAGCTACAGCTGAAATGTTTGCACTGAGAGTTTGATGCTGTCCTCAAATCTGATGAAGGAAAAGGTTTATTTATCATTACGGTAGATGCCTTTCAGAGCCAGGAGCGTGATGTAATCATTATGTCTTGTGTCCGAGCTTCAAATCATGGGGTTGGCTTTGTAGCTGTTTTTCACCGCGTGAATGTGGCGCTAGCACGAGCTCGCAGAGCACTTTGGGTTAAGGGCAAGCAGCTGCATTGAAACAATCAGATGCATATTGAGATGGCGTTTTAAACCAGGCATGTTAAACCTGCCCTTGCAATCTTCTGCTACCCTTTTATTATGTCATGAATTGAATGTCCTTCTTTTTTTTTATCTGTTATGGCATTTAGAATGGGCTTCTGCTTTTTCCTTGTGAATCAACCCAGATTGAAGGAAAGGAAGGACTGTTGGGAGTTGTTTGTTTTTCATACCCTGATAGCAACTGTGATAGCATGTATACATTCCTTTCTGCCTCGTTTTTCTTTTCGAAATAAAAGAGTAACTGCTATGTGATAGCAAAATAATGGTTGAAGTTTTATACTGTGGGTGTTAGATCTTTAACCTGGGTGTTTCCTGCTTAATTCTTCAAATTCGGGTGACATTTAGAGACAATAGTGAACAATGGCCGTTGAGTTCGATTTCTAAACCAGCAGTAGCAGATATAAACTTGAGCCATGAATAACATTAGTGGATATTTGTAGATTTGTCGACTCATGGCCAGTTTTAGGCTAAATGTTTGTTTTTGTCTTGGTAAAAGCTTTTCTTGGGCTGAATCTGTGTGTAGACCTCGCATAGTGAGCATGATGTTTTCTTAGAGGCCTACGTGAGTGAAATATTGACTGCTCAATACAGATCCTGTGACGTGAGTCACTGTATCATAAGATAAAAAAGTTCAATCGAACTCTGTAGTAGCAGATGTTTTCTTTGGAGCGACTATGAGGATAGGTCGAGTAGACTGTCGTGAAATAGATGGGTATGCCCAAGCTATTCATATGTTGTTTTAGAGATGGAAGAGAAGGCATAGTTCGTAGGAAGAGTATTTTGCTTTGTATTCCTCCTTCGCTGACTGTAAACCTTGTGATTGGTGACTCGAGTTGGGTCACGGTAGAGGATCTTGTGTCGATTCACTTATATTTTCAACAGACTATCCCTTGCTTGTTTAAATTCAAGTATCGAATGAAATGGGTTTCTATTAAATCCATTATGTAGCTTAGCAAACCTTCAATAATTCAGGTAGGGACTTTCTGAGTAAGTGTTGACTGAGGCATGTATGAAAATAGAATGGTTACCTTTCTTCGAATTGGGTTAGACTTGTATGAAAATGGAAAAGGTAGGAATCGACTCAGTTACATATTTTAGTGAGCTAAGTCCTTAACTCTTACAATGATCATACGAGTGGTGGATTACGGGTTTATTACTGTTTATGTGATGTAAGATAATAACAACCTTTGGTGAAAAGACTTCTTCTTGATCCTTGCTTGTGTAATCCAACTATAGTTGTTGAATGTAATTTAGTTGGATAGAATCTAATTTATTTAACTTCTTGAAGAAAAATAATTAGGTTCGGTGAGAATTACTTGGTATTTTGAATCTTCAGATTCAGTTTTTGTGTTGTGAGTATTATATGTATGTTGGTTTATTCAGTCGAGTGAAGTTAACTTTAATCTTTGACTGATTTGTGTTCATATATGGTTGGGGCCTATATTCTTCCTAAAACAAGGATGTGTGTTAATGCAGTCTTGTTACCAAGCAATTTTGAATATGTTAAGTCATTTGACTGATCTTTATCTTTTTGGTTAATAATAATAGAATGATGTTTGGGTGTTAGATTTCAATCACGTAATCCATAGGATTACATGACTGAAATCTCAATACTCTCAGCCTTGTTGTCTTCACCAATAAGGTCTCACCTTGATTATCTTTGGAATATCTCTCTCACTTGAATATTGGGATTCCTCCTTGTTGGCTGGTATAAATCTCTTCATCTTGTGAAACATATTGATTAGTGGTTTGTGATTTGATCCATTCTTGAGTTTAGAATTTTACTTTCATGATATTATAAAATGTTAGCTTACTGTTGCAATGGGTAGTCTTAACATGCTCAGTTCTAGCGAACTGACTCTAGTTAATATTTGTGCAGATGGATTATGCGAGTAGACTAGAGGAAAAGAGTGTTAAAGGTTCATCTGTACAATTTATGAAGTTCCTTGTAAAAATGTCCAATGTGTTGTAAATTGTGTAACATTGCTTGCAAAGAGAGTTTATATGACCTCTTGCCTGGAATTGTTCGGAGAATTACGTGAAGAAGTAGTTTTGTCCTTTTTTGTAATTTGGCTGGTAACTCTTCTTAGTGAGAAATAATATTCAATCTCTTCACTGGCATAAGCATTGTAAAAACTTTGATCTTGAGAATTAAGTGTTAAATTAAATCTTTCTAAGACTTTGTATTGATGGGTTATATGTAAGTTTTAATGGGGTGGCTTTTCCTTACAGAAGTTACCTAAAAGTTTTATTCAAATAAATCTGTTGTAGAGGAGATCCACTCGAGAACAAACAATTCCCTAAGTGATCAAGGGCGAGGCTATCCTTGCAATGTGATTTTATATAACGTGTTATCCCTAACTGAACTAGTAACCACTACTCTTTTTGGAGAACGCTAAAGACAAGCTTAAAGGAAAACAATGGTTAGTTTCTAATAAGATTTAACAAGTAAGAGAAGAAAATTTTGAAACCACTCAATTTATCTCTCAGCCTATTTAAAAGTAAGTAGCTTCCTCTTGATAAGCTCTTTCGGTGAAGCCTAAGTAAGAGCGCTAATAACTACGTATAAAACCTCAAGCTTCAATTAAACCTCAGTAAGAACTAATGACGTCTTAAGGGTGAACTCATTTGACCTTCTTCCTTTAACTTTATCCAGGGTACCTTGTAATTTTCTCTTAAGTTTGTTGAACGTGAACCGATGTTGTCATAAGGGCATGAACGAGTTCTAGTAACGTAAGTGTGAATAGATGGCCCTGTGGAATTAAATTACCATCTTTATCAAATAAATATATAAAACAAATAATTGTTATAAAGGAGAAGACTTTAAGTGAACTACTCTACAGTGTATAAGAACATAACTCAGTTGGTAAGATGATTTGTGTGAATCATATATTGAATCCTTCTGAAAACTTAAGTCATGAGTTAAAGGGTGTCTTATCAAAATAAATAACCTCCAATCATTTCTGACTGTGGCTTGCCCTAGCTGTGAGAGTGTCTTGTGGTTGGGCTTCTATGTTATTCTGTCAAAAAAAAAAGAAAAAGTATATTATCCTTTTGGGTGTGAACGTTTCCGTGCTGACCTTGTGGTCATCCCCGTAACAAGTGGTTCCCAGAGTTGGTTGTAACTTTGTGACGACATGTTGTGTCGTGTTTTGTGTCAAGCAAGTAAAAAAAAATAAAATCCTGTCTTTTACTGTGTTGTTCGTGTGTTGCCAAAACCATCAATGTTTGGGGTATTTATACTAGTGGGATATTTATATACACCATATTCTAGAATTAATTACCTATTCTTCCTTGTCCTTGTAATAGTTTACAATCATTAACCAATATAATTGGTATTGTAGTGTATGTCATTGATCCTTTGCATGTTGTAGTTTATGGAACGCATATTAATAGTAACATTATTATTCTATATTTTTGTTCCATTTAGATCAGTAAGTAGATCCACTTAATCCATTCCAACGATGGGCTCCCATTCCCTTTTTCTCTCTTGATCTACTAATGTGATTTCAATGTTTTCTCAAAGACTTCGAGTCTTCTACATATCTACTCTCAATTGATGTCTAGATCATACATGATGTATCTTTCTAGTGAAATCAGTATCATTAACCATGTATCTTCAGAGTCATTTTGTTTTCCACATGCCACATGTCAACAAAATTACCCAAGTCTCATGCTCTAGATTTGGATCCTTCTTGTCTTCTCACATATGTCAAATGTTTCTCCACTTAATTTATTCCACATGGACCAGATGTTAGTGTTACATACATTCATCATTGTAAAATACTACGTTCCTTCCTTTATTCCATGTGTGCACCACTCTAAGGGCTCTACTAGAGGGTTCCAAGTCTTATTCGACCTGTTATGGCATAATCACAACACCCGTGATTTCTCGCAAGTGAATGTTGAGGGAGTCGATGTGATTCATCAAACATGGAGTTATCCCAAAGTGTGGGACTTTGCAAATGGTATAACCATCTAGAGAAGGCCGACGTCCTATCCTATCCTAGTGCAAACTACTCCAAAGTGAAGAGAATTGTAGATCTAACACTAATATAATGCTTTCCCAGGGAGACAGAGTTAGTAAATTGCATGAAAATTAAAACCTACTCTAAGGGAAGGTGATGGACCAAGAAGGATGTTGAACAACCTCCACAATAAACACAACACAAGTAGAATCTTGCAATGAAAACACAACAATACACATTAACCTTGCATGCAATGAAAGATTAGAAATATGCAGTAGAACATAGAAGAGGGTTTGAAACATCCACATATATGATTTTAATGTTCTCAAAGTTGATACAATACATCACATTTAGGGCCAAAGGCACAAGTTTTACATTACAATGTCTAGTAGGGAGGTTTGGAATCTCCACAAAATCTCTTCTAGACAAGAAGAAGAAGCGAGGAGCATATACAAGGTGTCCAACCTTTTTAAAAAGAGACCCTCCATACAATATATAGGAATAATGTGAGGAAGGGAGAGAAGAATTCGAAATATTGCTTCAACCACCAAAAAATGCATTAAAATCTCTTGTAACAATGATGGGTGCCACTGAAAAACCCATACCTCCATGTAGTTTTCCCTGTTGGGGAAGCAAGGAAGCCCATACCTCATCACTTTGGTAGGTGAGAAATCTTGAAACACCCTCTAAAATGGTGGACTTTATTTCTTCATTTTGTGTAGAGGACACTGAGAGCTTTCCAAAAAGTCCTATTTTGTGCAAATATAAGCTCCCAGTTAAAAATTATGGCCATCTGAAGATGGGGGTATCATTCTGTAATAAATGCGGGTGGTTGATCTTCTTTTTTCAGAATCCAAAAGTGCCTCGCAATCTCCGAAATCTAAAATTTCAGACTTTCGGGATTCCGAACTTCAGACCTTTTGATTTTAGAGTTTGGGTTATTGTTCATCTTCCTGGGCTAACAAAACCTTTGAAACTCCAAAACCCCGAAGTCCAAAATTTAGAATTCTGGTTTTGAACTTTTGCATTTTTGGGGGTTTTGGGATTTTGGGATTTGAGGATTCAACAATTTCAAGATTTCGAGATTTCAGGGATTCAGGGGTTTCAGGTTTCGGGATTTCTTCATCCATCTGCTCATTGCCTATCTCTAAAACTCCGAAACCCTAAAGTATGAATTTCAGACCTTTTGGATTTTGGACCTTTTCTTTTTCGAGCCTGAGGCACTATTCACTTGGTCAAGCCTACTGCTAACTTTGAAATCCCAAATGTCTGAAGTCTAAAATTTAGACTTTGGACTTTGATGTCCTTTGGGCCTTTTGAGCTTGCTATTTTTGAATTTTGATCTGCCAAACCTGAGTGCTTCCATGTCTGAAATCTAAATTTTAGACTCTAAAATGTCTCTTTAAACATGCATCACGCTAACTCCCAATGCCTCACAACTTCAACTGGCTCAGATCAAGCTCAAAATGCAAGCTCCTAGGAATGAATCAATCCCTCCATTTTCTCTATGTGTAAGGTCATGTTTGTCTGATTTTTCTTGAGGGGTGAAATTGAATAACAGTTCCTTACCCATTTTTGGACGTTAGCCCAACTAGTAAAGAGTTATGTTTGACATATTATGAGTGTGGATGTGTGAAAATTTATACATGAATCCAAAACATGTCAACTAGAAAAAGGGATATTAGTAGGCATGGTTTTACCAAAATTACCTATACTAGATAATCCCTAAGAAGATATAAGCATTTTTTATTTTAAGTTTATGCAGGATGCAAAGATGATTTGATTCCATGTATGGTGTGGGAGGTAGATTTTTAAAAATGTGACATTTTATGGCTTATAGGAAGACTAGTGATGTGAATCATACTAAAAAAAAATTCTTCATGAAAAATGCATGGATTTTCATATAGTATTGTGTCAAACGGGGATTTTTTTTTTTTTTTTAATTTTGGAAAATATTGTGGAAGAAGTTGAATACAAAGTTACAATTCAGTTCAACATATCATTGGTATGAAGATGAAAAAGTGGAAGTAGCAAACAAAATTCGTGGATATTTTCTTACATGTTTGGTAAGAGATAAGCCAAGATCATGGACTTAGAACTAGTACAACTGGAATTTAGTTATTACATTTAAGTTAATTAAATCACAAGAAGAAAACTATTTCAAATTTTCTATAAGACTAACCTATGATGATTTTTGGAATAACAAGACTTACCATGCAAAGAAAAGGGAGAGAAAAAGCATGATATTTTATAGAATACATGTAATATTTGCACCAACAAGTGTGGAAATTATTAGAGAAGATGAATATGACCTAAAAATAACATGTAGATGCAAAAATAAGTGAATTTAAATTTTAGGTAGGATACTTGGTCTTGTCTTATTAGGGAAGGAAATATTTCCCGAGTCAACCTATAATAACATTAAGTGGAATGAAATAGCGCTACATATAAGGTTTTAACTTTAAGTTTACAAAGAATGCTTATGAGATAGAATTTCCACATGGCATAATTATATTGAACATGTATTCAATGTGGTAGATGTATTACAACACCATGGAGGTCAAGGACTCACATAGAACTCAAATATGGAAGATGACAGGGTGGAGCTATAGACAACATATGCAAAAAACATGTGTTTAAAGAAGAAGAAAGTGATTGACACCACAATCAAGGAAACACACTAAGGAAAATAATGAATATTTGGTCAAATATAAGGGAAGTAAGGTTAAGGGTGCAATTTGGTTGAGCACATTATATGTTGCTAGACATGGAATTTTTATAGACCATATTTCTCGAGTATGAGATCAAGTTTTCAAAATTACTTGAAATGTAAGGGTCACATGAAGTCAAGTATAAAAATATATTAAAATATTTGAATCTAGTATTTTGGTCTTTAGGGAGGGCCATGTAAACCTAAGCATAATACATAGAAATCTATTTAATCTATACAAACATATTGAATCCATGGAATATTACAGGTTAACTGGAAGTTGTGAAGTGCTATATAAACTTGTGGAACAGTAAAATTATATTGGAAGTTGTGAATAGCCATGAAGTTATGTCGATGCACAGATGGTTTACGTTAAGTCACATTATTATAATTTGAGACTTCTAAAGGGTCCTTTGGGCCTTATCTTGTAATGTTCCATAATTTTAGGAACTTAGTGATAGTGTATAGCTAAGATTGATGTAACATTTGGGTGAATCACATGCCTATATTAAAAAATCACATTTTCCTTAGGAATATGGATATTGATTAGTTAGAGTTGATCTCACAAAGTGTGATATCCAATCTGATCATAGATTTTGGTTTTCTACTATTTAATAAATGTATTATTGAGGTTGCATCATTAGCAACTGGTCTTTATGTATGTTGTTCATCTAAATTATTTCAATATAAATGATATTCTTTTTTTGTTTAATTCAAATGTATGTTCTTATACATATTTTATAATAATTTTTCAAGAATCTTTGAGGACTATGTGGTATAAGACGACTCCTCATTATACTCCCTAACTACATCTATATCATGTAGTAAAGAATGTATGTAGAGATATTTTACAATATTTTTAAACTTTTGAAGCCATTAAGAAGTAGATATTGGGAATTATTTCTTAACTATCCATTATAAATAGTAAATTAATATTTTTATAGTGAATTATATTAGTGTGGAGATAATGTATTTAGGTTATTTGAAAATATTTGAATGAAGTGTGTTGTTGTAATGACACACTAATAGTTCATAGTAAATGTTAATGTGTACTTTTATATTTGTGGATAGTTGTTTTAATAGCTCTTGGTAATAGTGATCCATGCCAAATTTGTGAGACTCAGGAATACGTGATTTAATATAAATTGAAATAAAACTATATTTCAGAGTAACTACTACAATGAATGATATAAAAATGATATAATATAGCAAATGGACTAGTAATAAGAAATAAATAGTATGAAACCCTAAGCAAGAGAGGAAGATATGATGACCTAGCTGATTTCACAGAATCTAGAGATGATCTGGGCAGGTGAATGGTTGAAACAAATTGGAAGCATTTTCGTCAAGGATCACTGAAGATCTTGGGACTCATAAATGTGCAGGATAGAAGCGCACACATATTGAATAAGAGTGTCTGGGCGTTAGTGACCAAATCTGGCCACTAGTGTCCACCTAAATGCTCAAGTTATGATATTTTCTATACATGAGAATATTGTTGTTGGTCTCTGTCTGTCACTCTAGATTTGTTCCAATGTCATTGGTCGTACCTATAACCTAAAAAATAGATAACTAGCTACACATGCCCACAAACCACATCAAACCTATAAAAAGAAGATGGAGAATGTGGAGTCAGACTGACCCCAATGTTCACCTGAAGAGTGAACTTAGTACTGATCATTGCACTACATTTTAGAATCCATGTAGTTCTATGTGTATCTGTGCTTAATGATGCCTTAGTATGCCCTTGTAAACATTACAATGTGATAGTGGGCTAGATATAGAATTTAGTAATGTATAAAATGTGTGTGATGGAATAAAATGAACTTCCCTCATTATGTTATGTATGCAGAGTGATGTAAACATTTTCCCTTGTATGAGTGTGCTAGATGAATTCCTTTGAAGTACTCTCGTTCCTTTCAATGCAAGATTAGGTGATGATAGGTAAGGCTTATTGCTTGGCCCCTCATTTGAGAGCAATAACTACGTATATATGATTCCCTTATTTTAATTTCATAATCAACAACTAAAATGTTGACCCAAAGTTATAAATGATGACCCAAAAGTAAATTGAGGCCCAAAAGAGTAGGAAGAAAGGAAATAAGGTTAGGAGCACCCAGAAGGGACAAGAGCACATGGGCACTAGTTTTTGAGGCCATAAAAGATAAATCAGTCAAGTACCGACATGGATGTAGGGTGTGTAAAACCAATAAAAGTACAAGAGATAAATAAAAATACATAAAATATGTTGTCAAATATTAGTTTTCTCGCTTAGGAATCATGTATATATTAGTATGCTTTAAGACCTATAAATTTACCCAAGTTTATAGAGTTTGTGTCTACATTTTCCCCCACTTTATGTTGTTGAGTGAATACTCAATAGCATAAAGTAGATAGAAGATGCGTACCTTGTAATCCTGCAGAGAAGATTGTAGATGATAGCATGCTGAGTGGACAAGTGAACCATGAAGTGATCGCAAAGTAAAGCGTGGAGACTAGGAAAAGGGATGTGGACCCTAAGGGTGAAGCACATATGTGGTAGTGTGTTGCTAGAACTTGTGTTTGCTAATGTGGGTTTCTTCTTGTTACATATAAGGATGAACCTAAAAAATAATAACGAAGAGTATTCAAAGTTATATATATGGAAAATCAAAGAAAATACGTGTATAAGTATGTAAAGAGTGTGTAAAAGAGAGTGTGCACCTATTTTATGAAAGAGTATGAGATAGAAAAAAATTCTGTTTATTTGAATTTTTTTATTTTAAATGTTGATGTTGAGGTTTTTGGGAGATCTCATTCCAAGAATGAGTTTTTCTGTCCATCGCATGCCAAGAATGAGTTTTTTTGGGAAATCTCACCCTGTGAGTGATTTTTTTGGGTGATTAAGAGAGAGGTATAGTTTTTCTATCCTTCCATAATTCTTCCCAAATAAGCAACACTGTAGATAGTACGTCTGTGATTTGTTCCTATTTTTTTTAATTTTCCCAATTATGAATGAAACAATGTTTTCTATAAGTGGAGGAAAGTTCCTACTACTGGAGAACTATGATGTAAACTGATGTAAGTTGTATTGGAGTGAGAAAATGAGTATTTTATGGGGCACACAAGAGCCCACTGCTAATGTCCTGGATTGGGTGCCAGTGTCTGCTCTGTACTTTGGCTCCAAGTCTTATTATGGACTAATCTATAACTATATGCCTACACTATTTCTGTATTGTGTTATGTTGTATTATATCTCTAAGCTCATATAAGGGTGATTTATTCACCCAATAAATTCCCCCTCGTTTAGGGTGCATGTGATGAGTGTAGGATAATGCAGTCCAAATGAGAGGACCTAAAGTTGATATGCATATGTGAAATTTTATACATGCAGGGGGTAGGGGATGTGCATGGTATAAACCAAGGAATATGTAAATAAGATAGGCTAGTAGCAAGTGTTAAAATACCTAGCATGCAAGAGAATACAATATAACAAGCAACTAGGAAGAAAAGATAAACTGTGAAAAGTGCATTTCATACATGGGACATCAGTCATAATGTCACAAGACAATCAAGCTCGAAGCAGCCAAAAGAATACAATAATTAATCAAAAAATAAGGCATATCCCGCAAATAATAGTAAACAGTAGCAAGAAAAGAATGTTAGAGAACCATGCTTATATAGATCCTGTAAGGAAAATGCTACACATGATTAGAAATATAAATGGTATGTCAAAGCGTGTATAAATAAGTGACAACTATAGTGATATTGACTAGAAATAGTACCTACTAAAGTAATAAAATAGGTGATGTGTAGAGTAGGATATTAGAAAAAGTAGATGTTGTAAACACCCTAAAAATACATACATATTTTTGTCACATTGTTATCCAATTGGAACTAATTAAATTAATTCTATTATACCAGAACGTCCCCCGTTGGAATTACTTAAATTAATTCCATTGATTAAATACCCCTTTAGAATTAATTAAATTAATTTTACTTCCTAAGTCACATTCCCACCTTATCAAATTAAATAATCAAAATTAAATACTAATTAATTTAGTTATTTAATTAAATCCTATTTTCTGCTCATGTTCCACTTCACTTAGTTCTAGAAGCCTAAAAAGGTGGGGGCAATAATAATTTATGTGAAACCACTTCTCGAATGAATTCAAATATAATGATTGCCCCTGCAAAGATGCAACTACACAGACATGGTAATCTTACTATTTTAGGTAATTATAATTATTACATGTGGAACCAATTTGACCCAAGATCTACTTCTCATGGTCTCAACCTCAACTATAAAATCTTGCCAATTTCTTTACAAATCTATTCCCAAAGATTTGAGAAAATTACATCTAATTGCTACCAATTTGACATCTGCTTTCTTGTGAAAACTCTGCTCATAGCATCTGTAACCAAATTTGGAGATTAATATACAAGAGCATCCACAATCCAAATATTTAACAAGACCAATAAGTTCAAGTGATTCTATGGTCTTATCTTAAGGTTTGCAAGAGGTTTATAGTGAAGGTAATCTATGTTTTATTAGTTAAATATCTTTTTTAGTAATTTTTACTTGTTTACATTCTGGCACACCTGGTGGGAAAAAATAAAAATATAATGTTTGTATACCAAATGTATCTCAAAAAAATCATATCCATGTTGGTATGCCAACATGGGTATCAATAAAAAAATTCTTTCATCACGAGGCATATATAAAAATACATCCCATCTCATCCTATAACCCGAGTCATCCTTTATGACTCTCTCCCATGCCAAGACTTCTTGGCCTACCACAAGGCTGTGGTATCTATACCGATCTCGAATGTCGATGAGACCTCATCAATATTCTACATGATATCTTCATATATGTAGGATCTCTCTAGTCCTCTTGTACAATTTCCTGATATAACCCTATGTAGTAACCTGCTGTTTCAGACACTATCATGAGCTCAGGTAAGTCGTCACCCAAGCCGCTAGTTATCGCTATACACTGAAAGGTGTTGCGCTGCAAGTTGTTATACTAGGACCCTAAACTGGTCACTCTATATAGTTAGCATATATGGATATGTAATGACCCGATCTCTCTTTATCATTAACTACTGTATGTGCTGCCCAAGGGAAGCCTGCTCTATAACCATCTGATTTAATTACCTTTGTAGAATTTGTATTTAAATCAAGGATACATAACCTCCTAGCACGGTCTTGTCCCTCTCCACCTGTACAATATCCATTGATGGGTAACCTACTAGTCTTAGGAATCCTCTCCGAGGTGGTACCTGTATCACCTCTTCCTCATCATCGCTATCTCCCCCGACCTCCAATGTCCTACCATCTCACCTGGACTACCTACTCTCGGTGGCAATGGTGACATTTGTAATGGTACCTATTTTCATACATGCATCTGCACAGATCACCCTTATAATGGTACATGTTGAGGAACTTGTTATAAAACCTATAATAGTACCTGTTATACTACATACTACACTAGTACCTACTGCACAACATGTGCCACTAGTACTAGTACTACATGTGCTACTGGAATCCCATCACCTCCTCCTACAGCCCTTGTGTTACCTAAACCTACAGACCTTGTCCTTAGGCCTACACATATTCCTATCCCTATGCCTCAGCCTCCTGTTACCCAAGTCTAGTCCTATCTCTCAACCTATTTCCACCCCTACTTCCACCTCGACTATCCTTGTTGATATAGCTACCTTGGGAATGGTAATCCTCTTAGGCATGATCATTGTATACCATGTAGCGTAATTTGTAATAGTACCTGGATCCACCATTTGTATTTGTGCATCCCAATCCTATGGGATGACTCCTAAAAATATCTCTCTTGTAGCAAGCACTCTCATACATGGCCCAAATTCAAAAGTCTCAAGCACTATGCACACATACCACTGCTCGATCTCGGGTATCCACTGTATAATGCTTTGCTAGCACTATACCCTATCCACTCTATATTCCTCCATAATATGAATGTGAATTCCTATATTAAAATGTCCAACCTTTGTCGTGGTCAACTAAAAATCATTTGTCTACTACTGGTACAATGTGTGCAGCCTCCATGTAACCATCCATAGCTGCAAGTCATTAAACAGTCACCTATAAAAGACAATATCTCCCATATGACTTCTATGGACTACACACATTGTCTCTCATCCACTGCAAGATGGATCCTCTAGATTTATGTCTCTCAAAACACCTAGTGTTCAACCAACAACAATGTGGTCCCATGACCATATTTCTAGCACATTTGCAAGACTCAAGCTCCTCATCCCTTGTAAGCAATCATTTGGAGATCCATCTATAAATGTGCTAATATGCATTAGCCCCATGAAAGCACCTCTCCCTCCATCAATGTAGTCACTACTCCTATCAACCTCAACTAGAAATAAGTAGCTATCTTATCAGGAAACAAGTAGTTGCTAATAAGATCCATCAGATATACGGGAAGCCTTTACATCTTCCTATACTCAAAGCATCTATATAACTAGTGTACCATCATCCCTCTTTGGGTATATCATACATCATAGAAAAATATCCCATATGTGTCCTCATATGTAGGAAACACTCCTATCATAATCCACCAAAGTCCCCTGTATCGACACTTGTAGGATCCGATAAACATCCCTCAAGGTCACAGTTATATCATCCATCAGAAACTGGAATGTCTAGCTCTCACTATGTCATCTCTCCACTAGGTAACTTAGTAAGCTCTAATCTAAAATCATATGTGGTAGCTCCAATATGTAGATAAGCTTATTACCTATAACAAATCCATTAATCCCCTCTCCATGCATTGAGAGAATTTCCTCTAAAATTTCCCCAGCCATCCCTGGCACTCCCCCACATATAACATCAGTTGTCTCTCCTGAAAATAACTCAAAAAATCAATTAACATTATTGTCTTCTTTCCTAAACCTCTTAATTTTTCCTAAAGAGCTTCAAATAACGCTAGTGCACCCTTTTATACACTAGCACATGCATTCAGATGCTAGCGCATATATATTAAAGTCAACACATTCAACACTAACGTCCTCTCTTAGTTTGATGCTAGCACGGGAAATATGCTAGCACATCTCGTTTAATTCTTACACTCACACTTTAATGCTAGCATTTGCACTTGGATGATAGCGCCTTTGTCTAGCTATGTTAGTGCACACAAGTGCATGCGTTAGCATTAATTTTTCATTTTTTATAAGCTACAAAACACAATAAATGAACCTGAATGGATTTTTTTTTGAGATACTCAATGTGGCACTATCGGTTGGAGTCCATCCAAACTCATGAACACAATTTGCGTTATGTTTCCTCAACTACAATCGCACATCTCTCTTAGGACTTAGAGCTCAAATCTCTCACAAATGACGAAACGAGTCTAATAACACACATAGGTTGCAATGATTTTGAATGACCCTTTTTATATATACTCGTTTTAACCCTAATCACTTGTTTTTCTTTCCCCGTATGGTGGCGATTATGTAAACAATCATTTTTCATCCATTACTTTTTCTCACAAGGGCATATTAATGCTACAATGGGGCAAATTTGGTGCTCTAACGTCAAAATTTTCAACAAGTCAAAAACACAAAAATAATATTTTACACTAAAACTAAAAAATCACAATTTATCTAAACTAAAAAATCACAATTTATCTAAAATTAAAAATCGTTATAAATTCGCAAAAAAACATCCTATAAAATGCACATTTTTTTGTAACTTCACCAATGCAATGCATTTTTGATAAAATTTAATTTTTTGTATATCTCTCCCTTTTGCTCATGTTAATCTTATGATTTTCACTACTAACTATTCCCTTTGTAATATAAATTCATCGAGGTAAAAAACTATCAGATCACTTTCCAATGTGGATCCTACAAGAGTTTCACGAAGAGTTTCTAAGTATACTCCGCTCTTCAGGCTAACCCTATTCTCAAGAATTTCATTTGTTTAGTGTTTGAGAGCATTCACATCTACTTGATTTTCATTGTGTCACATTCTAGGGCATATATACATTATATTATTTTACAATATTGTGTTTTATTATTGAGATTTACATTTTAGACCAATTACAGCTAGTGTGATAACATCTTGGTTCCTTTATAACCTTGATGCCCACACCTAACTATTCATATTAGATTTATTTTAATTTTCTTGTTTTCTTTTCGTCGTTTATGTTTATTTTACGCATATCTGGGTTAACCATACTGATTCATTCTGTAACACCCTCTAAAATCTCCCACTTGAGACCTAAGAACAACCTAGGTTTAGCTAGAAAAATTATGGAATAATTTTTATTTTTTATATATTTTTTAAAAGATATTCACAAAAAAATTCTCAGAGTCCATTACAACAATTATCAAATCACCTTACAAAACACTAAGAGAGAGAAAGTTATCTCGAGCACAGTTAAATTTCCCTTAGGTGATAATCTAACCATTTAAAATTAGATTAACACTAAGCCAAACAATTCTTAATCAAACTCAGAGGGTAAGAAGAGCCAAAAAAATTAAATACCCAAGGTATTTGATTCCACAAGATTTAAACAATTTACAAGGTCTTAATCATGGGGTTAGATTAAACATTAAAATTAAAAGGGTAAAATTCTCACTTACTCACTCCCAGAACTCACTTAAAATATTCAACTTGAATTTTCTCACATTTAACGCACTCAATTTTTTTTGAAAACATCCCATTAGATAGGAAATTTCCTCACCTTTCCAGTGATATAAAGAAGTCCTCATAACTCCTCATTATTTTCAAGATATGAGCCGACGGGCTTTGGGATGAAAATTTTCCCCAAGAGTGGGCCTGCGGGCCTGGGGAGGAAAAGTTTCCCTAACTCGGGCCTGCAGGATTTGGAGAGAAATTTTGTATGGCGGAGAAAAGCGGACCGACGAAGTGGGGAAGCAAACTTTTCCCAGACACGAGCCGGTGGAGTAGGGAAAGAATTTAGTGCTTTTTCCCTTTTGGGACAAAGGCGTAATTTACCTCCACACGCTTGCGAGCTTGTAAGGGGACAAGTGTCCAAAAAATTCAACCCAAAGGGAAGGCGGGTCGTCGAAATAATTTAAGACATTTATCTTTTTTGTTGAAAAGTGTTATGGGATAACCATGATCCATGCCTCCGCCGACGCCCAAGGTGCCACGTGTCAAACCCTGATTCGTGCGGAGAAAAAGGACTTGCGGGGAAACTTAAGAATTTAAGACTTTTGAGTTATAGACTGCAAGGGTTAGAAATTAACCTGTGCCTCCATTGATGCTAAACAATGCCACGTGTCAGGCTCTCATTGGTTGCGGGTGGTGGGGTGGTGGAGAAACTTTCAAATTTCCACCAAAAGAATTTTTCAAAAAAGTTAAGTTTGTTAGCGCGAGCCTGCACACCCGCGAAAGAGATTTTCTAAACAAAGGGTGGGGGTGCGGGGCTGCGGAAGAAGATAGAAATTTTTGCTAAAATTATAAAAAGGTTAAGTTAGTGGTTGTGGGCCTGCGTGCCCGTGGAAGTGTCTTCCAACAACGAGGGGTGGGGCCGCGGGAAATTTTTTCCAAATTTTCCTTTTTCGAACTTTGATTATTTTTTATTTTATTTTATTTTATTTTGAAAAAAGAACGAAGGTTTGGGCCGGTGGGGCGGCGCGAAAATCCATGAATTTTGTGCTTTTTTGGGAAAAAAGCGAAGAAGGAAAGTTTTAGCCCGCGGGTCCGCCAACGAATATTTTATTAATATAATTTTGACAGTTAGAATAATTTGAAGCCAAATGAAGTAAAAACTTCAGAAGGCCTTAATGTTTGATTGGGAACTCAGTTTGTAGAAAACAAGGACTTTCTAGAAATATTTCAATGTCCTTTTTACAAAGCAGCCTTAAGAATTTAATTTTGGTAAAGTTTTAAGGGTCAAATTTTGAGAAAACATTTTGTTGTCACTTAAAAAGTGAACTGGTCATTTTAACTTATAAATTTGTCATTCTTTCTCCTTCAACATGTCAAACAGACATGGAGGTTTAGATTTGGAAGAATGTGGGGTAAAAAACAAAGGTCGATTTGTTTGATTGATTTGCATTTCAAAAATTGCCAATGTTTACATAGTAGAAACCTTGCAATTTTGCCTTTACTCGATTTGAAGGGTTCTTCAAAATTTTCTTGAGTGTTTTAGTTTAGTTTGGGGATCATTTTGATCTCATTAAGTCCAATTAAATATTTCATTTGTCTCTTATAGATTTGTAGGGTTGTTTTGGACATTTGATAAAAAGGAATTTGCAAAGTATATAGTGAAGTAGAAATGAAGTTTGTACATTTCAAGAACAGAGATCAAACTATCTCTTTCGCCATGCAATAAAAACACTGAATTTATTCCATGCTAGTTTTAAATAGTTTTCTTTCCTTCAACCAAATGATAGAGACAAGAATGCAAATTCTATTTTTTTTTTCAAAATTAGACATTTCAAATCAGATAGAGCAGTGCAATATTTCTTCATACGTGCTTCCTTTTCACTTCTACAAACAAAGATTTCCTACTATATATTAAACATAGATTTCCAATGCAAATAATATCATATGAACAAGGAAAAACACTTCTATTAATTCGAGGGAATATCTTACAACTTCTTTCCCATTTATTTTCAAAATACAACATACCAAATGCACATCTTTATTTTTTGTTCACAGAACTGAATACAAGATACATTCTTCCATAATCAATTACAACTTTCATAGCTAAAACAAAGTAGTATTTCCAACACAATAATATACAATATCATCCACTTCAAGGTGGGAAAGGTTACAAAATAAGTTTCAAAAGGGACTGTCAGAACTCTGTCTTCTTCCTCAATTACAATATACAAAATACAATTTCTTCCACATTTATTCAAAAATAGAAAATAGAGTATATCTCTTTCACATTTCGAATTACAACTTTCATAGCCAATACAAACCATCTTTCCATCACAAATAATGTACAAGGTCATCCACTTCAAAGTGGGAAAGGGTTACAATAAGAATAATCTCAACAAATACTGGGGTAAGTGCACTAAGTTGGTGGACAAAAAAGGGTCATAAGTGGATGTCATATTGTAAAAAAAAGAAAAATCTTAACTTGTAGGGATTATTAGCAATATGCGCACTCAAAATTAGAAAAAATTATATAAATATGAATCGTAGAATCTAGAATCTAATTTTTAAAATACTAATTTTTAAAAAAACATACAAGTTTAGCTATATTAAACACTTAAAATTATATGACTTGGTTTTTGTTTTTGAAAAAACCTATAAGATTGTTGTCCTTTTGCCCACGATTTGGATGACCAAATCTTGTTATTTTTTTTCCTTTGGTGAAAAGTTAGATGTAGTTGTCTATCTTGGGATGGATTTTATTTTGTATTTTTTCGAGCAATATATATTTTTTTAATGATTTTTTCCATGAAAGTGTTCTAAAAAGATTTAGAAAATGGAGTGCTTTCTATTTGCTTGCCATAACTATATAAAAAAATATCGAAATCAAATATATATTTTTAACGTGTATATAATTTCTCCAAGCTTGGGATGGTATAAGTTTTATCACATTTTGATAAACGAAACAAACGTTGCAGTCTTAAACGTAGACATGAACATTAGCAGGAAAAAATGTCTTAAAGACCTATTGTTAGTAAAAAATTATAAAATGATATTTATCTTATTCTATTCACTTAAAAATCAATATTTCTACGAAGCTTACAATCTCCCCTACACGATGGCACCATTTTTGTGAAATGTTTTTAGTTTTTTAGCATGGTTCAATTCTGTGGAAGAGAAAATTTGAAGTTTTTTGACCCTTTACACTTCATAATGACCTTCCATAGCTTTGGTTGGGGTAAAACAAAGATTTCTTGAGCCTTAGGGTTAGATTTAATGATACAGATAGAATCGCAATCGTGGTTTACAAACCGCGATCGCGGGTTTTTCAACAAGAACCATGATCGTGCTTTATAAAGCATGGTTGCAGATTATAAAGCACGATCGCGGTACATAAATCATATTTATACGCATCCCAATGTTCTAATTACCATGCGATTTTTACTGTTTGACTTTACCATACGAATTACTGTGAAATTCTACATGTTTTTCTTATCACCAGAAGTAAAACATCATGGGAGACAAGAAACGAAGTCATTAAGTAAAAAAACACCAAACGAATTAGAGGCAAATAGATTTCAAAATGTTGAGTGAATGCGGAATCTTCGTGAATCAACAAGAGGTTCATCTTCAACCCCTACTATTGTAAGCAATGAGGAACCAAGTAATGTTTCTACTATCAATGATGAAGTTGAATTAAATACTCGTGATGAAGATGTTTTTATTGTCAATGTTGAAGAAGAGTTAAATACTCGTGATGTAGCAAATGTTGAAATTGAAGGAGACAATGAAAATGTGAATAAAGAAATTCAAGTTGAAACTGTAGATAAGTAAAATTTGACAAAAACACCTTCTATGATTTTCCATAAGAAACCTATTTATTTTATTGAAATTGATGAAAACATTTTGAAACCAATGTGTGACAAACTTTCTGAACAGAAAATCATAAGAAAAGCCACAGAAATTTGGGATAATCATTTTGAAATTTTAAATGATTCCCAAAGATGTCAGTTGGTTAGTTTGATGAAATTGAATAAAATGAGACCTACATTAAACACCTTAGGATTGAAAACATCTAATATACGTGGTCAAACCTCTACAATTGTTGAAAACATTCTATGTGAAAATCAACCATGCTCGTACCACTTGTTGTTGTAGGTAACATGTTGAATTTGCTATGCATTATGCTAATTTTTTATGTATTCATTATATTTTGCATTCTGAAACTATGTTATTAGAATGTGGTGTTCAAGTTCCACCAATATCTTCCATGGAATTCATTCCTACGATATTTTGTGAAAAAGTTGGACAATTTTTTATATTCAAGATTGTTTAGATGGAAGTTGTGGTACATGTGGTGGATTACCTAAATTGGAAAGTTGCATCCATGAGAAAATTGAAGGTGCAATAGGAAATAATTTAGTTGAGTTTGATAAATATAAATTAGTTGTATACAAGTTAAAATATGGAAAAGATTCTAAACGATGTGAGATAGCTACAGAACATATGCCTGTTTTTTAATTTATGAGAAAATTTAAGGATTAAATTAGTTATGAGTATGCTAGGAATACACACAGAGCTCGATGGTTGGATGAATAGTTCAATATATGCAAAGACACATTTCCTATTGGTGCTATTGTTTCAGTGGTCGATTTTGTAGAGAATTACACATTGCAACCACAAATGGAGGTTCAATCAAAATATAACAAATCAATACAAGTTGTCATTTTTGTGCATATAGCACTTTTACATTCTCCTGACAGGACAAAGAATGATTGAAATTTTTTAAGAGAGTACCACTTTTATATCAGTGATGATCATACTCATTCTACTGAATGTGTACAAGGGTGTTTCCAGTTATTTTATGGAAACTTGTCTAATAGGGACATCCACTTCAAACAACATTATATATGGTCAGATAATTGAACGTCTTAGTTTAAGAATGCACAAATATTTTATTGGATGAGCACGATGCGCATCAAGATGGGTGTGAAATATATTTGGAGTTTCACTGAGGCTAGACATGGAAAATGAGAGCATGACGATGCAGGGGAATGTGTGAAAAGATATCTTGCAAGAGAAGATTTGAAGTACAAATATGGTGCTAAATTGAAAGATGCAAAGAGCATATTGGAATGGTGTATTGACAACATGGCCTGAGGTTCTTAATAAATTTCCACGATTCGCAGATATTTTTGGTTGATAGAGGAGCAACAAATTGTTAACTAAAATTATTGTATGACACTCACTGGGTCCAGTGATATGCACTCATTTTGTAGCTCAGACGCTACTTTGTGGGCCACATGGACAAGAAATTTGACATATTTTTATGCATCTTCTATCAAAGTTGTCACTGCTGAGTGTGATTCACAAGAATGGGTGGATGGATTTTTAGGCCTCTAACTCTACTTCCTATTTATCAACCTCCATAAGAAATACTACTTGTTTTTACAGATGAAGTTGCAACATCCAAGGAATTTGATGAAATTTCAATTTTGGTGCGATAAGGTATTTATGGTTATTTACAACTTTTATATTGAGTTATGTCCATTGAAATTTTAACATGTACAATTTAAATTTGAGTTGAAAACTTTTTTTGTAGGACATGTGTTTGAATTTATTGCAACAAAAGACAATGAAGAAGGAAAAAACTATTTCTTATGTCGTTGCATCAAGGAAAGAAAGAAGTTGACTTCTCCTATTATAGATGGGGAAGATATTGAATACCCTACAGGGTAAGTGGTAGTTACTGGAACTTGGCTTCGATGGTATCCATTAAAAAAATCCTCTGTCTGGGTGTTTGAATACTTTGAGACACACTGGAAAATACCCTTATATTCACATGTAGTTCTAGCAAAAAATATTCAGCTGTATAGATATCGAGGAAGGCCTAATAAAAAAATTCTTTGGAAGGTTCGAGAGTCAGATCATGAAGCAATCATGTTCGCTATTCAGAGCAGATCCGATCCTGATTGATCATTGGAATGAATTTACAATGCTTATGTCTAGTATATATAATTTCTATATAGAGAAGCTAAGAGAAGCTTTCATTGTTTTACAAGAAAAGATAAGCAATTAACAATGATTTATGTACATGTGGAGGGGGTTCTTGGCTCTGGAGGAGGTAGCGTAGAAGGACATGGAGCTTAGAGAACCGAAACAATGCCTCCCCAAGTGTTTACAAGACCATCCCTATGCGTGTGCACAGTCGGTTCGGTGCCACGACCCACCATTTGTAAAATATACCATTTTACAGCCTTACATTATCTCAAACTATACTATTAGGTACATTTGCAAATAATAGGGTAGCGAGAGCACTGAATGGATAAGGAAACAATCAATATAGGCTATTGTAGAGGGTCCCTATGTAGAGGTGTAGGATCGAATGAGATGTCCTTAGGTGCCACAAAGTGTGCGTAGTCACCTGTCGAAGTTGAACGATTTTTTTGTCTCAGGGATCTTAAGGGACTACGCCCGAACAAGGTAGCCTAGAAGCAAAAAATTTGTCTCGCACCGAAAAAATTCCTCCTTTAGTGTTCACTTGACCACCCGGATGTGTCTGCATAGTCGGTTTAGTGCCATGACCCACCATTTACAAAATATACCATTTGACAGCCTTACATTGTCTCAAACTACACTATTCGGCGCGTTTGTAAACAATAGGGCAACGAGAGCACCGATTGGAGAAGGAAAAACCAAGATTGGATATTGTAGAGGGTCCCTACAATGAGGTTTAGGATCAAACGAGATGTCCTTAGGTGCCATGGAGTCTACGTAGTCACCCATTGAAGTTGAACAATTTTTTGGTCTCAGGGCTCTTAAGGGACTACGCCCAAACGAGGTAGCCTGAAAGCAACGATGTTTTTAAGCACTGAAATGACACCTCCTCTAGCATTCACCTATCCACCCAGACATTTCTACACAGTTGGTTTGGTGCCATGACCCACCGTTTATTAAATATACCATTTGACAACCTTACACTGTCTCAAACTACACTATTTAGCACATTTGCAAACAATAGGGAGCAAGAGCACCGATTGTAGAAGGAAAAAACCGAGATAGGTTATTGTAGAGGGTCCCAACATGAAGGTGTAGGATCAAACGAAACATTCTTAAGTGCCACAGAGTCTATGTAGTTACCCATCGAAGTTGAATATTTTTTTGGTCTCAGGGCTCTTAAGGGACTACGCTCGAATGAGGTAGTCCAGAAGCAATAATGTTGTCACACACCAAAATGACACCTCCTCTAACATTCACTTGGCCACCTAGACATGTCCATGTAGTCAGCTTGGTGCCATGTCCCGCCATTTTAAAATTTTTCAACAATTACAGCTTTTTTAACTTTTTCAACAATTACAACTTTTTCAACAATTACAAATTTTTCAAGAAATTGTTGAATCAGAAATTGAAATAGAAGATGAAGATGGTTATTCAATTATTGGTTATTGAGAATACTCACCCAACAAAGATCCTAAATAATCATGATAGATGATATGAACAGTTACTCTTGTTTAGTGTTCACCCACTAATAAATAAATAAATAAGCCTATTCTTCTACTTCCCAAGCAAACCACATTAATCCTCATCTAGTTTATCAAAGGAAGTAGTAAAAATACATGTTCCAAGAATCCTACCAACACTAAAGAATCACTTCCCACTCCTAGAACCTTCTTTCCTTAAAATCCTCCTCTTCTAGGAAATAAGAACCTTTCTATGTTTCCTTGTTGGTCAATGGACCTATAAATTGAATAATTGCATTACTGACTCTGGCGCCTTTGACAATGTCATGCTTATTAAATTTGCTAACTCTATTGGTATTACTCTCATTCTTGCTATTGGCCATTTTTACTACATGAAAACAAGATAATTACCTCTTTTCAGCCAGGTGAAAGATTCTCAAGCCAGAATTTACAGACTTCCTTGATAAGAAAATCAAGATGGAAATAGTTGTGGAAGACATGATAGCTACATATGGTATATTGTTGGGCCAAAGTTTATATCACGATATTGGTAGGGATATAAAGATGGATTGGTCATACACCACCATACTCATCAATGGTAAAATGAATAATATCCTTCTGATAAATAAAATTAAATACGCAGTTCAAAAACCAAATGACCCCAGGGAAGATATCTTTTTTCAAATATTTTTTCATGACTTAAGAGGAAAATGATAAGTTGCCCATGTTGATGGAGGAATACACATGCTTCCCTTAATTTCTTAACAATTGTACCATGCAATGTTGCACCATAGTAATGCTATATTCATATATGTTGCACCATAGTTTTTAATTTTAAATCAAACATACATATCTAGAACTAATTTAAATGGTTATGAATATACATACATAGAAGGATATCATACATACTAATGAAATCAAATCAAACATATAAGTTCCAATTTATTGTTAGGAAAACCAACACATATGGATATATAATGAATCAAACAGAGTGTGCTTCAGACGCACGCCTCTGAAAATATATGTAAGTTCATAATGTATGTGTACATCTCAAACTAAGTGTGTCATACATGTACATAGGACCACATGCAGTCACAAAACGTTGCTATATATAAAATGAACTATATGAAAAAACATGTTCACTAGGACCAGATGGCCCATATGTATATATCTATGTACATCTACAGGTGAACTATGAATCTAATCTCATGAAACATCTTTCCCTGCGGAGTCTTCTCCTTGCCAGAGAGTAGCACAGTCCACGACCTGGGGATGTAGTGGAGGGAGATGCCGCTACATATTTCATCCATGTGGGCCTAGGTGTCTCTCAGCATGCCTGCAAGCTAACATGCACATTCATAAAAAACAAGTTTTTAACACCAAAAAATTTAAAATACATTAAAAATTTAGAGACTTGTACAATTTAGTTAAAATGCATGTGAAATCATACCGCAAATGTCATGATCCCTATCAATTTATTCGTTGACAGCATCGTACAGGGAAAACAATAGACTCACGAGGGGTAAGCTACATACAAATAATTAATTTTCAAATTAAATATTTCACATACATACAAAATTTGATATTGTAGATTTAAGTAATAAGAAATAATGAACCTCCATAAATTTAACAAATTTGAAAAATTCTACCTCAGTTAGTGGATCTGTAGATGTTATGGTAGTATCTACAGTAGCCTCAATAGTCTGCATATATGGAGGAGTCTCTTTGAGTAGTCATAAGCTATACAAAAAACATGTACAAAATCAATATTAAAATCTACATGACTGTGCACCACATAACAGAGGTCCAAAAAATGTAATCCATGTGAACTTCCAGTAATTACAAACAAAGTGTAAAGAGATTTACGAACCTACGTAAAACTCATGTGAGGCGTGCCAAGTAGCCTCAGTTCCCAGAGACAGATGATGACCTACGTCAGGCTCCTGCATGTATAAAAGAAAAACATATATTAATATGTACAACATACACGTGAAACATTATAATAATAATCTAGTGCACAATCAAATGAAATTAAAAATGTAAGTTTGTACAACTTGAAACTTACGTTTGAAACATGCCCAGCTGCAGTAGCTAGCATTGTCGACGCCAAATATTTCCTTCACCGGCTCTTGATATTTAATATAAAATAAAAAATTAGTTTTTTACATGTATGTACATGCCGTACAATCAAATACATATATACTAAAATATCAAACATGTGAATTAAACTAAATTGTATATATATATTATTTATATTTATTTTAAATTTACCTATGAAAGACCAATATTAGTGGCACCAGTTCTAAAAACATTTCCCATAATCTCATCTATAGAAAATATATCTTGTGAACCAGCAAATGATGTCTTGCCTGTAGTGCATATGGCACCACATGATCCATAGTGGTGTGGTGTGCTAGAACTGATGCACCTCCACCAACATCACCAGATGCAATCTGGTCGACTATGCTAGGACAGAGTGTCAGTGAGCTCCCTTAATGCATGCAGTGTATCAATCTCCACAATGTCCTTCACTGTAGGAGGGATAACTTAAAGAAGTGGGGGTTTTTAGGGCATGGGGGATCCTAGGTTGACGCTATGTGTGCTACCAGTGTCTACTGTGTGCAGAACCACCTCCTTGACCATAAAAAGTCAGAAAATTCAAAATTAATTCGGGACCTCATTGAGCATGAAACTTGTAGTATAATTTCTTCAAAAAATAAAGAGGAACCTCATTATTGTTACATGGTGGATAATAAAAAACCATCCACCATCGGTCCCAAACATTGTTCTTGATTCAGTCATCGTGGCACCAATGGATTTGGAACCATTTGCAAGTAGCTGAGGTGGGGGGTGCATTAGTTCTTGGGTCAGTAAATAATGCACAAATGAGGTCTTTTCCAAAATTTTTTTGTATTTTACGGGCCGCATGGGATAATTTATTTGCATACCACTACCTATAATCACCTCTATTGGTATTCCATGTGTCTATTTGGTTAGTTACGAAGTCAACTTTTCCAATCAATGTTTGCAATGTGTTGGCTAAAGTCATGCGGGATGGATTTGTGGCATGATTTTGTCTTATATTCTGAATAAGGTTCTCAACGGACAATTTTATTTTGTTGTATTTTTCCAACTGATATTAGCTTGTGTTCTTGTTAGTTCAGTGGGGACAAAAGGAGCAACAGGAGTGGTGGATCTATGTTTAGAGGAAGGTTTTGTGGAATGTTTTGAGGGTTTTTTGGAGGCTTTTTAGGATTGTTTGGCAGATTTTGAGGAATATTTTGATGGTTTGCGGGATTACGAGCTTGCCGAGCAACTGACAAAACTAATTTTTTTTATACATAAACAAAAAATTAAAAAGCCCATGAAAATCACAAAAAATAACCTAAAATGTAAACAAATTGATTAAAATCGAGGGCTTACCTCTTTGTCTTGGTGGCATGGTTGAAACTATCATGATCCAGAAGCTCGAAGAGTAATTTTTAGGGGGTATTCAAAGTGTGAGTGCCAAAGGTCTAGGAGAAATCACAGTTGGAAAGGAAAAATGATGAGTCACAGGTCTGTTATTTTTTGTCTTAGAGGACCATGATCGCAGTTTTAAACTGCACTCGTGGTTTGCAAACCGCGATTGCAGTTTTTGGTTCAAAAATCACCGAGCCTATAAAAACAATTGCGTGAGTGCGGTTTAAAAACCGTGAGTGCGGTACCTAAATTTTAGGTTTTTATGTCCACTTAATTTTCCACCATCTTGGTGCACTTACCCACTGTAAAACTTGTCTTTTTCCTCTACTCCAGAACAACAACATGAATATCCTCCATTTTCTTTATTTAAATTTCATCACAACAGAACAGGGGGAAAGACAACACTCTCCACCCAACCAAGACATCCAATGGCAAGGGGAAGCCACCATCTTCATTGGCCCCCAAGCTCTAACCACATTACAATAGAAGGTATGTTTTCAACTCATGACAAAAATAGGCTTCCACAACACACAATAAGAATTTCACATTTAAAACACAGTGTAAAACATAGTGTAGTTTACAACCACATTAAAACATAAAAAACAAAACTCATGCTTCACCATGCAAGCCAAAGGAGCAATAAACTATGCGGGATGTTGCTTATGCCTCCCAAGGAGAAATGGGTATCACCACCTGAGAACAAACTGCCAAAATATATCATTTCAAAACCTTGACATGCCCTTATGCAGTCCCCCAAGTACCCCCTTATTCCTCCCATTTCCTTATGCCTTAATATACCTCATTATGGCGCCCCATAACGATTATAGTTTTCACAACACCATTTCTTATTATACAATGTTGGAAACTAAATCACCGAAATTCCTGTGACAGCTTATACCTCATGATACAGGATATTTTAAATGGGGTCCCCCAAAAAAATAAGCCATAGGGTTTTCTCAGTTTTAAATTTAATATATCATTACACCAGAAATTACAGTTTTCACAGCACCATTATTCTTCTACAGTTTAAAATTGAACATTGAAATTTGTGAACCCTGGTCACATATGCATAAGAGATTTTAAATGGAGAGCATTTACAAAAAAATGAGCTAGGGTTTTACCTCTCCATGGTATCGAAATGGCTATGGTTCCAAGTTGCAAAAAAATGGGTTCTCCAATTTTTTTTTGCCCAAATACAACACCCTGAGTATCGACAATGGCTATGGGTATCCATACCAGGTGCCTCATCAGTGGTGGGCTTGTCTATTGGGCATTGTTGGTGGGCTCGTTTGCTGGATGTTGTTGGTGGGTTCGCTGGTGGGATGATGTTATAGAAGTGAATCTTCATCGCAAAGGAGGCGGGACAGAGGAAAATGAAATATCCTCCGTAGTGCCTCCAATATTTAAACAGGATGAGATGGTTCCAAGCGCGAACCCACATTCACACGAATGGTTTTCTTAGGAAGCCAACTCATTTCACGTGAACCCCATTAAATGTCACATGCGGAAATATCATATCCTACATTTCACTTTTAGGTGAACCCTGTTCGCTGGCGAGTGGGGATTTGCGTGACACCCTCAAATGCATACCACCCCACGACCTTCCCCACTCACATTTTTGGGACAAAAAGTGGGCCACAACACCATGAATTGACCCACCTAATGTTCTAAAAAAGGTGTTGGTTTCTTCATACTTTACTTCTCTGACTAAATGTGACCTATTTTATTCAAAAAACTGAATTTCTACACACTTTGTTAGAAATTATAACATTTTTAGACGTTATAACTAGATCAAAGAAGGTATGAGACAATTACATCCTAACTTATCCCACTAGATCAAACAAATCAGCCACAAAATGCAGTCAAACTTAGATTTCAAAAAAAGAGTAAAATAAGATAATTTATACTGCACAATTGACTGAGGCATATGTCTTACACTTATCACTTACACATTCCTTCAAGAAATTATCTCATTGAAAACTTACATAAGCATTAATCCCGCACAACTCCATATTAATTACTTGTCTTGATAGCTTCATGAATCTGATTCAGTTAATTTTTACTAATATGATTACTCCTATTACTTTACCACAATTTATCTTCGACTCGATGCCTAGATCACATTGTTTATAAAACACATATCTTATGGGTTCCTTGATTTTCACCACCATTTATTTTTACTTTAAGCATAACCGTGTGGTCACCTTTATTTTTCTGTATTTCATTTTCCTATGGGAATCCCACTAGTGTACTCTTATCTTTTAAGTGTTTTCTGTGAACATCTCTCAATGTCCTTTTTATCCAAAGCAGCCTTAATCAATTTAATTTTGGTAAATTTTTAAGGGTCAATTTTTGAGAAAACGTTTTGTTGTCACTTAAAAAGTGAACTGGTTGTTTAAACTTCTAAATTTTGTATAAATTTGTATTTCTTTCTCCTTCAACATGTCAAATAGACATGGAGGTTTACATTTGGAAGAATGTGGGGTACTAAAACAAAGGTTGATTTGTTTGGCATTGATTTGCATTTCAAAAATTACCAATGTTTACAGCCTTAGTAGAAACCATGCAATTTCGCCTTTACTCGATTTGAAGGGTTCTTTAAAATTTTCTTTAGTGTTTTAGTTTAGCTTGGGGATCATTTTGATCTCATTAAGTCCAATTAAATATTTCATTTGTCTCTTATAGATTTACAGGGTTGTTTTGGACATTTGATAAAAAAGAATTTGCAAAGTATACAGTGAAGTAGAAATGAAGTTTGTACATTTCAAGAACAGAGATTAAACTATCTCTTTTGCCATGTAATAAAAACATTGAATTTATTCCATGCTAGTTTTAAATAGTTTTCTTTCCTTCAACCAAATGATAGAGACAAGAATGCAAATTCTAATTTTTTTTTTCAAAATTAGACATTTCAAATCAGATAGAGCAGTGCAATATTTCTTCATACTATGCTTCCTTTTCACTTTTACAAACAAAGATTTCCTACTACTATATTAAACACAAATTTTCAATGAAAATAATATCATATGAACAAGGAAAAATCATGATTCTATTAATTTGAGGGAATATCTTACAACTTATTTCCCATTTATTTTCAAAATACAACATACCAAATGCATATCTTTCTTTTTTGTTCACAGAACCCTCAAATACAAGATACATTGCTTCCATAATCAATTACAACTTTCATAGCTAGAACAGAGTAGTATTTCCAACACCAATAATATACAAGATAATCCACTTCAAGGTGGGAAAGGTTACAAAATAATTTTCATAAGGGACTGTCAGAACTCTATCTTCTTCCTCAATTACAATATACATAATACAATTTTGTTGTGTCACATTTATTCAAAAATGGGGGGAGAAAACAGAGTATATCTCTTTCACATTTCAAATTACAACTTTCATCTAGCCAATACAAACCATAGTTCCATCACAAATAATGTATTCAAGGTCATCCACTTCAAAGTGGGAAAAGGTTACAATAAGAATAATCTCAACAAATACCTATGGGTAAGTGCACCAAGTTGGTGGACAAAAAGGGGTCATAAGTGGATGTCATATTGTAAAAAATAGAAAAAATATCAACTTGTAGGGATTATTAGCAATATGTGCACTTGAAAATTAGAAAAAATTATATAAATATGAATAGTAGCATCCAAAATCTAGTTTTTAAACTACTATTTTTTTTTAAAACAGACAAGTTTAGATATATTAAACACTTAAAATTATATGACTTGGTTTTTGTTTTTGAAAAAACCTATAAGATTGTTGTCTGTTTGCCTGTGATTTGGATGACCAAATCTTGTTATTTTTTTCCTTTGGTGAAAAGTTAGATGTAGTTGTCTATCTTGGGATGGATTTTATTTTGTATTTTTTAGAGAAATATATTTTTTTTATGATTTTTTCCATGAAAGTGGTCTAAAAACATTTAGAAAACGGAGCGCTTTCTATTTTTCCCACCATAACTATATCAAAAAAACATTGAAATCAAATATATTTTTTTAATGTGTATAGAATTTCTCCATGCTTGGGATGGTATAATTTTTATCACATTTTGATAAATGAAACAAAAGTTGCAGTCTTAAATGTAGACATGAACATTCGTGGGAAAAAATGTCTTAAAGACCTATTGTTAGTAAAAAATTATAAAATGATATTTATCTTATTCTATTCACTTTAAAATCAATATTTCTATGAAGCTAACAGTCTCTCCTACACGATGGCACCATTTTTGTGAAATTTTTTTAGTTTTTTAGGCATGGTTCAAATTTGTGGAAGAGAAAAATTTGAAGTTTTTTGACCCTTTACACTTCATAATGACCTTCCATAGCTTTGGTTGGGGAAAAACAAAGATTTCCCAAGCCTTAGGGTTAGATTTGATGATATAGATAGTACCACGATCACGGTTTACAAACTGTGATCGTGGGTTTTTTCAACAAAAACCGCAATCGTGCTTTATAAAGTGCATTGCTTTATAAAGCGCGATTGTAATTTATAAAACGCCATCGCAGTTCATTAAATCATATTTATATGCATCCCAATGTTCTAATTACCATGTGATTTTTACTATTTGACTTTACCGTATGAAGTACTATGAAATTCTGCATACATTTTTCTTATCACCGGAAGTAAAACATCATGGGAGACAAGAAATGAAGTCAAAAAAGGAAGTCATTAAGTAAAAAAAACACTAAACAAATTAGAGGAAAAAAAATTTCAAAATGCTAAGTGAATGCGGAATCTTCGTGAATCAAGAAGAGGTTCATCTTCAACCCCTACTATTGTAAGTAATGAGGAACCAGGTAATGTTTCTACTATCAATGTTGAAGTTGAATTAAATACTCGTGATGAAGATGTTTTTACTGTCAATGTCGAAGAAGAGTTAAATACTCGTGATATAGAAAATGTTGAAATTGAAGGAGACAATGAAAATGTGAATAAAGAAATTCAAGTTGAAACTGTAGATAAGTAAAATTTGAAAAAAACACCTCATAGGATTTTCCGTAAGAAACCTAATCATTTTATTGAAATTGATGAAAACATTTTGAAACTAATGTGTGACAAAATTTCTGAATGGAAAATCATAAGAAAAGCCACAGATATTTGGGATAATCATTTTGAAATTTTAAATGATTCCCAAAGATGTCAGTTGTCGGTTATTTTGATGAAATTGATTAAAATGAGACCTACATTAAACAAATTAGGATTAACAACATATAATATACGTGGTCAAACCTCTACAATTGTTGAAAACCTTCATGATGCATATCACACTATTGGTGTCAAGAGACACACTAGGGATAGTAATATTGTGTGTCATGTACTTGTTACCAGTGTTGTAAATGAATCAATAAAAAACAACGTTTGGTTACACAAACAAGTCGAATGTTGCAAGTTAATCGAAAAAATCTAATGAAAGTAATTGAAAGATGTAATTTCCTTCAATCACTCAATATCACCAATTTTTGGGCATTTTATGCTAGAGCACCACGTAAGGACAAATATAATACTGATTTTATAAGAGAATTTGTTATTCAATTTTGGCACGATAACACTAGAGTTTCACCTAATACAAGAGATGTTGTAAAACGGAGAGTTAGTTCTATTCATTGTGAACCACATGCAAAGAATTTCTTAGATATGACTCAAACTCAATTTTTTTGTAATTTTGAACAAGAGCATCTGGAAATTAAAATTAGTCAACGTTTTTTTGAAATGTTAAAACCATTCTATGTGAAAATCAACCATGCTCGCACCACTTGTTATAGGTAACATGTTGAATTTGCTATGCATTATGTTAATTTTTTATGTATTTGTTATATTTTACATTTTAAAACTATGTTATCAGAATGTGATTTTCATGTTCCACCAATATCTTCCAGGGATTTCATTCCTACGAAATTTTGTGAAAAAGAAGTCGGACAATTTTTTTATATTCAAGATTGTTTAGATGGAACTTGTGGTACATGTGGTGGATTACCTAAATTGGAAAGTTGCATCCATGAGCAAATTGAAGGTGCAATAGGATATAATTTAGTTGAATTTGATAAATATAAATCAGTTGCATACCAATGGAAATATGGAAAAAAGTCTAAATGGTGTGAGCTAGTTACATAACATATGCCTGTTTTTTAATTTATGAAAAAATTTAATGATGAAATTATTTATGAGTATGCTAGGCCTACATAGAGCTCGATGGTTGGATGAACAATTCAATATATGCAAAGACACATTTCCTATTGGTACTATTATTTTAGTGGTTGATTTTGCAAAGAATTACACATTGCAACCACAAATGGAGGTTCAATCAAAATATAACAACTTAGTACAAGTTACCATTTTTGTGCATATAGAATTTATACATTCTCGTGACAGGACAGAGAATGATTTAATTTTTTTAAGAGAGTACCACTTTTATATTAGTGATGATCATACTCATTCTACTGAATGTGTGCAAGGGTGTTTCCAGTTATTTTATGGAAACTTGTCTGATAAGGACATCCACTTCAAACAACATTGTATATTGTCAGATAATTGAACATCTTAGTTTAAGAATGCAAAAATATTTTATTGGATGAGTAGGATGTACATAAACATGGGTATGCAATATATTTTGATTTTCACTGAGGCTGGATATGGAAAAGGAGAGCATGATGGTGCAGGGAAATGTGTGAAAAGAGATCTTGCAAGACAAGAGTTGAAGTACAAATATGGTGCTAAATTGAAAGATGCAAAGAGCATAGTGGAATGGTGTATTGACAACATGGCTCGAGGTTCTCAATAAATTTCCAAAGTTCGAAGATATTTTTGGTTGATAGAGGAACAAAAAAAATTTAACTATGAGGATTGTATGACACTCACTAGGTCCAGTGATATGCACTCATTTTGTAGCTCAGATGCTACTTCGTGGGCCACATGGACAAGAAAGTTGACATGTTTTTGTGCATCTTATATCGAATTTGTCACTGCTAAGTGTGATTCACAAGAATGGGTGGATGGATGGATTTGTAGGCCTCTAACTCTGCTTCCTAGTTATCAACCTCCACAAGCATTACTACTTGTTTCTGCAGATGAAGTTGCAACATCCAAGGAATTTGATAAAATTTCAATTTTTGTGCGACAAGGTATTTATGGTTATTTATAATTTTTGTATTGAGTTATGTCCATTGAAATTTTAATATGTACAATTTAAGTTTGAGTTGAAACCTTTTTTTTGTACGACATGTGTTTGAAGTTATTGCTACAGACGACAATGAAGAAGGAACAAACTATTTCTTATGTCCTTGTATCGAGGAAATAAAGAAGTTGACTTCTCTTGTTATAGACGGCGAAGATATTGAGTACCTTACAGGGTCAGTGATAGTTATTGGAACTTAGATTCGATGGTATCCATTAAAAAACTCCTCTGTTTGGGTTTTTGAATACTTTGAGACACACTAGAAAATACCCTTATATTCACATCTAGTTCTAGCGAAAAATATTCAGTTGTAGAGATATCGAGGAAGACTTAATAACAAAATTCTTTGGAAGGTTCGAGAGTCAGATCATGAAGCAATCATGTCTGCTATTCAAAGTAGATCCAATCCTGATGGTTCATTGGAATGAATTTACATTGCTCATGTCTGGTATATATAATTTCTTTGGTCTATATAAATTTTTTAGAACTAGATAAATTTAAGTTCATATATTTTATTAAATTTGTGTATTTTGTTTATATCTAGTATGGTTTTGATTTAAAACTTAAATTTCTTTGACTAACACTTTGATATGTAGGTTAGTGGTGCCAGAAAAGCTTCCACTTTCATGTGGTTGACACTGTTAGTAGAGAATTATAAATTCTCGAAACTAAGAGAAGTTTTCATTGTTTTACAAGAAAAGAGAAGTATTTAACAATGATTTATGTACCTGTGGAGGGGGTTCTTGGCTCCGGAGGAGGTAGCCCAGAAGGACTTGGAGCTTAGAGAACCAAAATGATGCCTCCCCAAGTGTTTACAAGACCATCCCTATGCGTGTGCACAGTCAGTTCGGTGTCACGACCCACCGTTTGTAAAATATACCATTTGACAGCCTTACACTGTCTCAAACTACACTATTAGGTACATTTGCAAATAATAGGGCAACGAGAGCACCGATTGGATAAGGAAAAAACCAAGACAGGCTATTATAGAGGGTCCCTATGCCAAGGTGTAGAATCAAATGAGACGTCCTTAGGTGCCACAGAGTGTGCGTAGTCACCCGTCGAAGTTGAATGATTTTTTGGTCTCAGGGCTCTTAAGGGACTACGTCTGAACAAGGTAGCCTAGAAGCAACAACGTTGTCCCGCACCAAAAAAATTCATCCTTTAGTGTTCACATGGCCAATCAGACGTGTCCGCATAGTCATTTTAGTGCCACGACCCACCGTTTACAAAATATACCATTTGACAGCCTTACATTGTCTCAAACTACAATATTTGGTGCATTTATAAACAATAGGGCAGCGAGAGCACAGATTGGAGAACAAAAAAACCAAGACATAATATTATAGATGGTCCCTATGCTAAGGTTTAGGATCAAACAAGATGTCCTTAGGTGCCAAGGATTCTGCGTAGTCACCCGTCAAAGTTGAACATTTTTTTGGTCTCATGGCTCTCATGGGACTACGCCTGAACGAGGTAGCCCAGAAGAAATGAAATTTTTATGAACCAAAACGATGCCTCCTCTAGTGTTCACCTATCCACCTGGACATGTCCGCATATTTGGTTTGGTGCCACGGCCCACAGTTTATAAAATATACCATTTGACAGCCTTACATTGTCTCAAACTACACTATTCAACACATTTGCAAACAATAGGGCAGCGAGAGCACCAATTGGAGAAGGAAAAAATTGAGACATGCTCTTATAGAGGGTCCCAATGCCAAGGTGTAGGATCAAATGAGACATCCTTAAGTGCCACGGAGTATGCATAGTTGAAGTTGAACGATTTTTTGGTCTCAAGGGTCTTAAGGGACTACGCCCGAACGAGGTAGCCCAGAAGCAACCACGTTGTCGCGCACCAAAATGACACCTCCTCTAGCATTCACTTGGCCACCTAGACATGTCCGTGCAGTCAGTTTGGTGCCATGACCCACCATTTTCAATTTTTTCGACAATTACAACTTTTTCAACAATTACAACTTTTTCAACAATTACAAATTTTTCAACTTTTTCAACAATTACAACTTTTTCAACAATTACAACTTTTTCAAGAAATTGTTGAATCAAAAATTGAAAGAGAAGAAGAAGATGGTTATGCAATTATTGGTTATTAAGAATACTGACCCAAAAAAGATCCTGAATAATCTAAATAGATGATATGAACAGTTACTCTTGTTTAGTGTTCACCCACTGATAAAAAAATAAATAAGCCTATTCTTCTATTTCCCAAGAAAACCACTTTAATCCTCGTCTATTTTATCAAAGGAAGTAGTAAAAATACATTTTCCAAGAATCCTACCAACACAAAAGAATCACTTCCCACTCCTAGAACCATTCATTTCTAGAACCTTCTTTCCTTAAAATCCTCCTCTTCTAGGAAATAAGAACCTTTCTATCTTTCCTTGTTGGTCAATGGACCTATAAATTGAATAATTGCATTATTGACTCTGGCGCCTTTGACAATGTCATGCTTATAAAATTTGCTAACTCTATTGGTATTACTCTTAGCCTTGCTATTGGCCATTTTTACTAAATGAAAACAAAATAATTACCTCTTTTCAGCTAGGTGAAAGATTCTCAAGCCAGAATTTGTAGACTTCCTTGATAAGAAAATCAGATGGAAATACTTGTGGAAGACATGATAGCTACGCATGGTATATTGTTGAGCCCAAGTTTCTATCACCATATTGGTGGGGATATAAAGATGGATTGGTCATACACCACCATACTCATCAATGGTAAAATGAATAATATCCTTCTAATAAATAAAATTAAATACACAATTCAAAAACCAAATGAACCAAGGGAAGACATCTTATCTCAAGATTCAAGGTATGAAATATTTTTTCATGACTTAAGAGGAAAATGATAAGTTGCCCATGTTGATGGAGGAATACATATGCTTCCCTTAATTTCTTAACAATTGTACCATGCAATGTTGCACCATAGTAACATTATATTCATATATGTTGCACCATAGTTTTTTAATTTTAAATCAAACATACATATAGAATTAATATACATAGAATATACATACATAGAAGGATATCATGTGCAATGAATTCGAATCAAACATAGAAGTAATATCATTATGAAAACCAACACATGGATATATAATGTATCAAACTAAGTGTGCTGAATGCACGTCTCTAAAAATATAAGTTCATAACATGTGTACATCTCGAACCAAGTGTGTCATACATATAGGACCATATGCGGTTGCATAAGGCTATATATACAATGTCCTATGAAGAATCATGAACTAGGACCAGCTGGCCCATATATATATCTATGTACATCTACATCCTATGAATCTAATTACGAAACATCTTCCCTCTCTTCGCCCTGCTAGAAGTAGCATGTCCATGACCGGGGATGTAGTGGAGGGAGATGCCACTACAGATTTCATCTGTGTGGTCCTAGGCGTCTCTAAGCAGGCCTGCTACTTAACCTGTACATTCATAAACAACAAGTTTTTAACGCCCATATTTTTAAAATACATTCAAAATTTAGAAACTTAGAATTTAGTTAAAATGCATGTGAAATCTTACCGTAATGTCATGATCCCTATCAATTTTTTGTTGACGCATGGTAGGGAAAACAATACACTCATGAGAGGTAAGCTACATACAAATAATTAAATTTCAAATTAAATATTTCATGTACAAAATTTGATATTGTAGATTTAAGTAATAAGAAATAATTCCTAAATAAATTTAACAAATTTGAAAAATTATACCTCAGTTGGTGGATCTACAAATGCTATGGTAGTATCTATAGTAGCCTCCACAATCTGCATATATGGAGGATTCTCTCTGGCAGTCATAAGCTATACAAAAAACATGTACAAATCAATATTAATCTACATGATTGCCACATAACAGAGCCAAAGCATAATCCACGTGAGCTTTCACAATTGGAAACAAAGTGTAAAGAGAAACTAACCTACGTAAAATTCATGTGAGGTGTTCCAAGAGCATCAATTCCTAGAGAAAATGATGACCCACCAGGCTCATGCATGTATAAAAGAAAAACATATGTATATGTACAGGTGAAACATTATAATAATAAAAGTGCACAATCAAATGAAATTTGAAATTTAAGTACAACTTGAAACTTACGTTTGTAACATGCCCAGTTGCAGTAGTTAGCATGTCGATGCCAAATGTTTCCTTCACTGGCTCTTGCTATTTAAAATAAAATAAAAAATTAGTTTTTACATGTATGTACATAACGTACAATGAAATACATATATATTAAAATCTCAAACATGAATTAAACTATTGTATATATATATTAAATATTTATTTGACATTTACCTGTGAAAGACTAAAGATCCTTTGCACCAGTTCCAAAAAATCCGCCATTATCTCATCTAGAGAAAAGAAATCATGTGATCCAACAAATGATGTCTCACCCGCAGTGCATACGGCACCACATGATCCATAGTGGTATGGTGCACTAGAATTGGCGCCTCCACCAACATCACCAGATGTAATTTGCTGACTATGCTGGGTCAGAGTGTCATTGAGCTCCCTCAATGCATGTAGTGTGTCAATTTCCACAACCTTGTTCACTATAGGAGGGATAACAAAAGGTAGTGGGGTTTTTGGGGCATGGGGGATCCTTAGTTGACCCACGCGTGCACCAGGTCTACTCTGTGTAGAGCCACCACCTCGCCCATAAAAATCAGAAAAGTTCAAAATAATTTGGGACCTCATTAAGCACTGAAATCGCAATATAATTTCTTCAAAAAATAGAGGGGAACCTCATTGTTGTTGCATGGTGGATAATAAAAAACCATCCACCATCGGTCCCAAAAATTGTTCTTGATTCGGTCATCGTGGCACCAATGGATTTGGAACCATTTGCAAGTAGCTGTGGGGGGTGCATTGGTTCTTGGGTCAGTAAATAATGCACAAATGCGGTCTTTTCCATTTTTTTTGTATTTTACGGCCGCATGGGATAATTTATTTGCATACCACTACCTATAATCACCTCTATTGGTATTCCATGTGTCTATTTGGTTGGTTGCGGAGTCAACTTCACCAATGAATGTTTGTAATGTGTTAGCTAAAGTCATGTGGGATGGATTTGTGACATGATTTTATCTTATATTCTGAATAAGATTCTCAATGGAAATTTTATTTTGTTGTATTTTTCCAACAATATTAACTTGTGTTCCTATTAGTTTTGTGGGGACAGAAGGAGCCACAAGAGGTGGATCTATATTTGGAGGAGGGTTTTGCGGAATGTTTGGAGAGTTTTGAGGATTGTTTCGAGGGTTTTTAGGATTGTTTGGAGGGTTTTGAGGAATATTTTGACGGTTTGCAGGATTACGAGCTTGTCGAGCAACTAACAAAAAAAAATTGTATACATAAACCAAAAATTGAAAAACCCATGAAAATCACAAAAAATAACCTAAAATGCAAACAAATTGATCAAAATCGAGGGCTTACCCCTTTGTCTTGGCGGCATGGTTAAAACTATCGTGATCCACAAGCTCGAAGAGTAATGTTTTAGGGGGTATTCAAAGCACAAGTGCCAAAGGTCTAGGAGAAATCATGGTTAGAAAGGAAAAATGAGGGAAAATGAGGAGTCACGGGTCTGTTATTTTTTGTCTCAGTGGACCACGATAGCGGTTTTTGGTTTGGAAATCACCGAGCCTTTAAAAACAATGGCTTGAGCATGATACCTAAATTTTAGGTTTTTATGTCCACTTAATTTTCCACCATCTTGGTGCACTTACCCACTGTCAAACTTGTCTTTTTCTCTGCTCCATAACAACAACATGGATATCCTCCATTTTATTTATTTCAATTAATCACAACAGAATAGGGGGAAGGCAACGCTCTCCACCCAACCAAGACATCCAATGGTAAGGGGAAGCCGCCATCTTCATTGGCCCTCAAGCCCCAACCACATTACAATAGAAGGTGTGTTTTCAACTCATGATAACAATAGGCTTCCACAACACACAAGAAGAATTTCACATTTAAAACACAGTGCAAAACATAATGTAGTTTACAACCACATTAAAACATAACAAACAAAACTCAGGCTTCACCATGCAAGCCAAAGGAGCAAGAAACTATGGGGGATGTTGCTTATGCCTCCCAAGGAGAAATGGGTATCACCACCTGAGAACAAACTGCCAAAATATATCATTTCAAAACCTTGACATGCCCTTATGCGTCCCCAAGTACCCCCTTATTCGTCCCATTTCCTTATGCCTCGACAACCTCTTATGGCACCCCATAACGAGTAAAGAAATGCAAGCTATTTCTTTTTACAATGTGGAACCCAAATCCCAACTCCCTCCACACTTATACCTTCCCTAATTATACCCCATAGTCTTCTCCTACACCATTCCTAGGCCATCTACCCAACCAGCCAACAAATAAAACAAAACATTCAAACATTCAACCATTCACATATGCATAAAAATGAAAGGAGAGCATTTCCAAGAGCTAAGCTCTTACCTCTCCATGATGGAGTTTGTTCCAAGTTCAAAACAACAAGCTCTCCAATGCAAAACAATCCAAGAGATTAACAATCAACAAGTATGCAACCATCTCCAACTTTCTCCCAATTTGCAAGATTTCCAAAAACCAAAAGCAAGTCCCCAAAAATGAAGTAATAGAAGTGAAGCAACCCCAAAAACAAGACAAGGAATTCAAATATATAGAAGAGGGAAGAGAAGAGGATGAGGTGGATCCAAGTGGGATGCCACATCACACATCCTCAACGCCAACTCATAAGTCAACTTCAATCTCCAAGGCACAATAAATAAATAGGTGAATAAATGAAAATTTTACTTACACACTCAAATCCAGCCCATACCCCAAAGGACTGAAATTAATAAGCATGTAAGAAAAGTGCAATTAAAACATTTACAACTTGACTTACAAAAAATGCACAAAGAAGGTCTAAATTTAGACTCTCCAACCATAGGTAAGGTTGGTATGTAAATTTAAGAGGTATGTGACAAGTTTATCTTGTCCCACAAGCCTCCAAAATCAGTCTCCAAGGAAAATTTCAGAATTCAAAAGAAGGTGGATTGTTTCATTCTTCAAATATTTACTTACATATCTCTTACACATAACCAACACATTGCTTACACATATCTTACGACATTAATACAAGAGTCCAACAACTACAATAATTACTTTCTTATGACCCAATTTAATTAATTTATTTTAACCAATATGATTACTCACATTACTGTACCACAATTTATTTAAATAAAAAGGGGAACACATCACTTATATAAACACATACAAAAAAATAAAAAGGAACCAAATAAATAAATACACATAACCCTTTGTCACATTTAAAGGTGATCACCCCCATGGGAATCCCTAACAACAATAAAACATGTACACACACAAACAATACAAGTTTCCATGGTGACCTTGTTGAATTCATCTAGAATTCCAATGTGGTTGGTCTCCAATCCCCTGATGTTTGTTGTGATATTTTAACCTGCAAAACACAATACCTCCTTCGGCCTCGTGGCCATATAAGAACATCCAAATTTAATATTAATATAGTTTCAAAATTATCAATATATATATGAATCGCAACAATATCTAGACATTCAATACATATCACTTGCAATTTCATAATATATCATCATCAATTTTAATTCAATTTTCTCGGTCTACTCAATATATCCAAATATCATATGTCCTAACAACATCGATAAATATATATAACCATGTCCCACAACATGTCAACTTCTATATAAATTGTCTCTAACAATCATCATGCATCATATGGGAATCAGAGTCAATAATAGTCCATGATCTAACATCTAACACCATACTAAATCAAAACTATAAGAATGTCCATAATATAGTCACCAGTACCATGATCAATATCAAGATGTTTCGAAGGGAAGTGGGCACTACATCCCCCTCCCCTTTGAATTTATAACCTGTTGTCACAAAGAGAGATAGGAAAAATGCAACATTAAAAAGGATCACATGTTTATGGGATACCTTGCTGTCATACAAGTGTAGGTTTACAGAACCCAAGTAAAAACTAATAGAAATTCAACAATAAGAAGGGAATTGCAAGGGATGAGTTCTAAAATTTCTTATTGCAATACTTAAGATCAGCACTTTTAAGTGACATATATCTCTTACTTCCTTATCAGAGCTACAACTCATATACAATCTAAATCTGAAGAGGTGATTTAGGAGTCTCAAAAAATCCACTTAGTAGATTGCCTCTAATAAATAGGGAGAATCATCGTGAGTTTAAGAATGACCACATAGTTTCCCAAGGAATAAAACATACTACATCAACAAAATTTAAGGTTTTGATTTATTTGCTTTATTATTTTTTTGTAAAAGTAGGAATTTAAAAGTGAAAATTTTCTAAAAATTAAAAGCATGTAAAGAACAAAATTCTTTTTACTTTTCTAGGAAGGCTAAATTAAACTCTTTTACTAACACATTTGAGGAAACATGTTTTGTCCCATACTTTTTGTTCATCTATTGGAAAAAAACAAATAGAACAAAGAAGGTACAAGTACAAAATATTTTGAAAAAAGAATAAATTGTAATTTTTTTTCATCAATGATAGTGAATGTACAATGAATGGAACATCCAGAATAACAGCTCCTCCATTCTCTGATAGTGGCATTTGATAAAACTGTAATTTGAGAAACGAATAAATTGTAATTTTTTTCCACCACTGATAAAGAATAAACAATGGATGGAACATCCAGAATAACAACCCCTCCATTTTTTGATAGTTATTTCATAATCATTGCTAATTTGAGAAATGAAAAAATTGTATTTTTTTCCCACCACTGATAAAGAATAAACAATACTATGGAACATCCATAATAATAGCCCCTCCATTCTCTAATGGTGCTATTTAATAAAAAGTATTAAAAATAGAATACAAATAAAACTGTCTCATATCCTAACTTCCATGCCAAAGGAATAATCTATGTTATAAGGGATATTATAACACAATTACCATTTACTTGCTTAATCAATGTTTCCAAAATGCATAGGATAAACATGAAACAAACATATTATACTGTGGGTAATACCAATTACCAGCATAACATAAAAACCTAAAACTAAGTATGGCCAAACAACTTATGCTATGGCGTGCAAAATGCCCTTGATTGCTATGCACGAAAAAAAAATCAGATAGATTGAGTGATTACAACAATCATTCTAATTCAAGATATTCCATCAAGTGTCCTCAAATAAACAATTTATCATATTTAGAGATGCTTCCTCTAGCTAATAGGTGGAAAGTACACCACATAAACTTTTAACGGTTAAAGGAGAAACAGGAAAAACACTAATACAACAACAATATAAATGCCATTTAGTAAAAGAAGATTATGGGAACAAACTAGATGAAGCTATGAAAATGATCCCAACCCTGAATTTTCGTAATAAAAAAAGTAACCTCTTATCTCATAAGTACCATTGCTTTGAAGGGAAACCCTAAATGCCAAGATGTTAGAAGTGGCAAGGCGACAAGAAGAATGAAAGTCACATTGGAAGAAACTAAAAGCCATCTCGATAACCTAAGGTACTAAGAAATAGAAAGAAACATGTCAAGGGTGAACAAAATATAAGCTTATAACAAGTGGGAGATTAACTACCAAAATGCCAAGGGAAACAGGGATCGAGAGCCAAACCAAATGGATTTGTGGAACTGATCACAGGCCTAATCTTCAAAGATTCAAAGTTTTAAGAAGAATTGAGATATCATATCACAAAGGTTTTCCTCTTTAGAGACATTTTGTTGGTGCCGTCGACTAGACACATGTAAAGTTTTTTTGATTCAGCAAGAAAAGGTGAGTGAAGACAGTTGAGATCTAGAATTTATGAGCGGTTTGATGAGCACCCTAAAGTATTGCAGTGTTGTGAACTAACTGAGAGAGAAGAGGAGGATTTACAGGGGTTCTCCTATGTCCGGGAACCTTAGCCTTAAGAATCAGAGATTGTTGGCCTGAATTTTCAAATGACTGGAATGGCTGCTACTTCGATGATTCAACCTCTGTTTTTCTTTATTTTTCAAATTCTGCACTGAGATTTGATTTTGACGTCTAACTTGTTTGAAACATTCTGAACTGAACAACAAATAAGGCGCGGCTGAATCTTTGAAAACAAAAGCGAAATAAATATCCTGTAGCAGACAATGCCCTTGAAAAGCAATAACTGATTTTTTTGAAAAATGAAAAAACCCATCATATACTGTTCTCAGATTTTGGGTTGCGTTGTGTACAGAAGAAGGAAGAGAGGAAAGTGTGCCTGAGCATAAGACGCCCACCACAACAACCTCCGTAGAACCTGCAATGTCTGAAACCCCTGCAACCATGCATACAAGTTAAAATGATAATATAGTTCTGAAACCCCTGCAACGATCCACAAAACCTAAAACAAGAGAGCAGGGACAAAACAAGAGAAAAACCGTAACTGTAGCCATGTAGAGGCCATGCATATAACCAACTATTGAGATCAATGACGAACAGGAGTCAGGGACAAATCAAGAGGAAATAAAACATGACTTAGGCAATGAAGAGAAAAGCAAGGACCAATGAAAAACAAAAGGAAATAAAATTTGGGTGATATACACTATAGTCGGCAGAAAACATGTAATTTGACCTTACAGAAATAAAACATGCCAAAAAAATCTGCCAATAAGAAAACACCGTCCGGCCGCCTTCCAATTAATTAGCGAAAGGGCAAACAATAGTATCCTTCCGACGGCAGGTTCTAATATTAACGTGAATGTCTCGGTCGACTCCCCGGATTTACATCATCTATTTGTTTAATTTTTGGCATTTTCTACAAGATCTTACTAAATGCACCTTCAAACATGAGTCTTTATCTGTTAAGGTTTTCAAGATATTTTAATTTCCATTGCTGCGTCCATTGTTTCTGCCGATACAAAATTTAAAACGTCTCTTGTTGAAATTCATGTTGTCACTTTACTTGTGTTAGTAGTGCATATAGTGTTACTAAACTTTATTTTCTATGATTTCTCACATTGGATACTAACTTCTGTTATTAATTCATGTTTTGTAATAGTTCCTTGTAATAAGCCATTTATTGGCATTTCTGATTGTTTTTTTCCCATGATTTGGACTAAACTATTTAATAGAAAGGAAAACATATTAAAAATAGAACCTTTGAATTTTACTTGTAGCAAATTATTTTATAGAGAGGTAATGAAAATTTGTTCTTTAACCCACTGTTTCATCTAAGTTTTCCCTGCTCGAAGCATATTTAAATTTTGTAGGTGAGAATGATGTTCTAAGACATAATGTAATGAATAAGATCATGATGAGGAAAGAAAATTAAAGAAAGGGAAAGGTTCTTGATGCACCAAGGTTTCGTTAATTTAGATTTATGTGATAGTTCATGGCATATATTTTTAATATGTGGAGGCACTTAATTTTCTTTCAAATAAGAACAATGCATACTTTACAAGATTAGAATGAACTTGAAATATCTCTTTCAAAATAATACAAGAAAATAAAAATTAATATTTCTAAACCTTTTCATTCATGTATCGTTCCTAGCATTAATCAAAATTGAAAACTAATTTGCATATTATATTTAATAGTATATTAGACCACCTAAAACTCAAAAAGTAACATAAAACCACTACATAAATTTTTAAATGAAGACGGCAACAAGCGGAAATGTAATTTAGAGTTCTCGAATAGTGATAAATCATACACCAATTGGTACTATTTATTAGAAGAGGCTGAACATATGGTATTGCAATTATTGAATACCTTCAACGTAAAAGATTCTTAAACAATTCAACGAAAAGAATTTTTGGTATAACCTCTTAAACTTCTACATGGGCTGCGATATGAATTCCCCACATGACCGTCAGATTATACCGGGATATATTCTTAAATTTGATGGCCACCTATGCCTATCAAACAATTTTTGGGTGACGGTAATTTTGCAACAGTCCTTCAAAAACACAAAACAATGTTATTTTTATTAACTATTCTATATTTATTGTATCTTTTTAAATATATATTTATATAAATGTTTATAATTTATATACAAATCTGTATAAAAATTGACGGTCACATTTTAAATATACAAGTCGCATGTGATGGTTATATCAAATATTTGCAAATATTTTACATTTAAAATCTAAAGAAACATCTAAATGGCCATCAAATGTAACCCATGGGTCTTTCTATTAAATTCACGTGGTCCCTTAGCATATTTAAATTCTAGGATAAACTAGTTGTTGCTCCTGGGTGGAGCAAGTCTACGCCGGCAGTGGCGTAGGTGGAGGTAGTGGTGCAACCGGGGGTATGTTTGGTGTTTGGAGTTTGTAGTGGTGTACGTTGGTGGTGGATATGTTTTAGGTGTGTTACGTAACCAGCTGGTGGCGGTAGGTTTGTAGTTGTTTTTCCCCCCCAATGAGTATGTAGTAAATGCTACTTTTCAGTGAAGTAGGTTCAAGTCTACGGTGACTATGGTGGAGGTGGGGGTAGTCTTGTTGGTCGGGGCTTATGGTTGCGTTTGGTGCGGGTGGGTATCTTGGAGGTTTTTTTTGTTGTGTTGTAAATTGGGTCGAGTGTTGGTGGGTTGAAGCGGAAAGGGTTGCATTTGGTAAGGTAAGTAATGGGTATGTTTTAATGCTATGTTGGGGTTTGGAATGGTGTTTGTTGTTTGCCTTCTTGTTGGAAGAAGTAGGTGTACGCTAATGGTTGTGGGGTGCCTTATTTAGTTTTGAAACTCTAATTGTGGGTAGATCTGGTTTCCTGTTATTGTTGATAGATTGAGTGGAATGGAACCATCTATAAAGGGAAGTAATTTTGTGGAAGATTTTGTGTGTTGCTATCCTAGAGTTTCTATGGCCTTCATTTTGATAGTGGGTAAAGGGTTATAATCAAAAGGGGTACAATTTTTTGTGTGATTATGGTGTGAGCATTGAGCACGGAGTTTGGGTTGCATATGTACATAAGAAACTGTAATTATGTGGTAGTAAATTGATCCCGGTAAGTTAGTTGGTATAGTTCTGTAATCGGATGCAAAGGGGGTAGGTTGCCATTAAGGTATGCACTTATTCAAACAATGTGGGTGTTTAACGAGAGGTAAATGTATCTAGTATTTTTTGAAAACCTACTAAAGTAAGTTTGCCATGAAATCTGAAGTTGGCATTTGTTTGGTAAATATTTTTCAAGTTTTAGTAAGTTGTCCATTAAGGATGCGCATATGCTATATAAGATACAAGTATAGTGTTCTATTTAAGAAGAAAATAAATACCTGAATTATAAAATATATATTTCTAAAGAAGTAAAATATCTAGTTCCTTTACTAAAGAAAGTATAAAATTAATTCTCTTCTCATAATGAAGTTTCTAATTAGTTTATTGGACTATCAGTATTCCCAAAAAAAGATAGAAAGTATACCAGAAATGGATTGGTGTTAAATGTACCACAAAGAATCCCTGAATAAGAAGAGAAATTATTATGTAATATTTATTTCTTTTATCCAAAGAGGGGACAATTCCTTTTCACATTAGTTGAACGAGGAAAATTTTGCTTGGACTTGCATTCCAGCATATGTACTCCAAGCCTTCTGGTAGTTAAGTATTTTCCTTCCAATGTATTATTATGTTGTATGAATTAAATGGGTGAACACTTTTGTTTTCTACTATATTACTCACAAATATATTCATCTTATATATTGTTTGTGAACAAAGCCATATCACTATTTTTTACAAAATGAACTTTGGTTCACAACAATTCTTATAATGGGTACACATATTATCTCACCTAAAAGTTGTTGGTATGTACATGCGAAAGCTCGCAGGATTGTATGTTGCTTATAGTTGGTTGTTTAGGGTATGGTGTTATAGTATTGTGTATAGGCTCCTTCCCTGACGATGTGTATGGGATCCTCGCTCGCAATGGATACTTGTTGCAGTGCCTGTTGTGCGTACGCTAATATTTTCTATGTGAGTAGCATTGCGTAAATTGTTTCGGCATCTACAGGTGTGCCTCCTACGTAGTGGTCTTCTACACATTCAGATAAAAAAAAATTTATGCGTGTACAGTCATTGTTAATACGCACTACTATGTCGTTGAAATTGCTTGCCATCTTTAGAGCACCTGCATGGGAATTGGAAAGAAATTGTTTATTAGAAAGATATGGTGTTGGGTTAAAAGACACTCCTTTCAAAGTGTAACAAGTACTTTTCAAGCTAGAAAGGGAGCCAAAAAAATATCACCGTTCAAATTTTCCTTTTCTACATTAGTTATATTACGTACGTACCTAATACTTACAAAATCGACCAAGTATAATACTATTGAATACAACGATATTTCTAAGCTTAGGTAGATGGATATCCAAGAAAGATTTCCAACAAAGGTAGATGGATTTGGGAAGATCTCCCTCATATTTAATTTTGACTTTGTAATTCAAGTGTCAAACATAAATAAATCAAACATAGGAGAAAACCTTCTATATGAGGCGAGGGCATAGGGAACCAACGACAAGATTTCATCCCAGTTATGTTTCCTTCCGTCCTTAAAATCGTATGACGCATTTATAGCAGGTTTCGGTTTACAAAATATTTGTCTTCCAACAATTCTCCAATTCTCCCATGCATTAGCATGGAAATCATTCTTGTCAACAGATGAACACTATAAAGAAATCTAAATAGGGTTCAACATTAGTTTATTGCATTGCCCCAGTGACATGAAACTTCGATGCCCCCGACCAACTGACTGATTGGACAAGGAGGTCGGTCAGGAGGAATCCCTTTCCTGTGGACTCAAATATTAGCGACCATGAATCAGATAAGCATAGTTTAAGTTTGGGCAACTTGCAAGGGGATTTTACAAGTAAATGTTTTTTTAATCTATTGTGAGCGACTTGTTTATCCTTAGCTATATATTTGAGGGAGTTGTTTCTATTGATTGGCTTACTATTGGATGGATGGCTTGTGCTACTTATTGGAAGGCAAGACTTCAGTCTTTGGTTGTTTTTTGCATGCCCTTCCTTCAGCATGCAACTTATTTTTTAATTGCCAAGGCCGCTTCTACTACCTGACACCTTAATGCTTTGCTTCAGCCAAATCCTCCTCCATTATCTTCTTTGTCAAGACGACACTTTTTATTGATGGTTCAGTACAGGTGTGTTTTCACCTAACCCCAATTTGAAGAGTCCCTCGTAAAATCAAATAAATATCAGTCCTCAATATAATGTTACTTTGTATTTTAACTGTTTTAAAGTTGTTCCTATCTACAAAAATGATCGCTGCGTGGATCGCTGCATCAACCTTGGTGTTCCACATTTTTCTGAGTTTGTTGTTTATTACTAAACTGGAGATGGGGCTAATTGGTTTGACAATGACATTGAAATTGGCATTAGTGGTTGCCCCCAAGTGGTTAAATTTTGTACGCCACATGTGGGGGTTGCCCATTGACTTCGACGGGTTTGTCCAGAGATGCATTCTTAGACTTGTGGCCTTTTGTCAAGCTCTCTACTATAAAAGACGTCTTGAAGACAGTTATGGTTAGATGCCTAGTCTACTATAAAAGACGTCTTGAAGACAGTTGTGAATCTTGATTATGCATGTGTGAATTGGAAATATGTTCGATCAGTGTTGATATATTTTCATCTTGTGGACAGTTTAGAGAATTGGTATTACAGAGTGTTAGTTCTCTTGACAGGAATTCTACCAGATCCACAAGTTGCAGTCAACGCCCTTTCTATTGTGTAAAGAACAGTTATAAGTGCAATGTTTAGAGGCATTACAGAAGTTTTTACATGGTGTAGAGTCTGTTTTTCCTTTATTTTTAACTTTATATGTTTTTCTCGCAGCATGAGCATTAATGGGTGGGAGATGATGATACCACTTGGATTTTTCGTTGTTACTGGGTATGTTCTATGGTGTCACTAAGATTTCACCCTGAAATCTGCGACTACCCTATCCGAAAAAATTTCGTACTTTTAAAATAATGGGTCGTTTGTTGTTTTTATTGCCTGAACGTTCTTGTATTGCGTCAAGATAATCCCAAAGAGCCATATTAGCCCTTTTCGCCAAATACCCAGATGCCCAAAATTGTTTTATTCTGTCATCGAGATTTGTCTGCGGGAAATTTGTATTTAATTATTTTGAGCCCCGTATGAGACTATCTGCGCTCTGTTTTAACTCTATTATGAGCGAATATGTTATTATTCCTATGTGCCAGAAGGATTTTAACTTGGAATAAGTTTTGGGCTTTATTTGTAACTTTTGGCAATTTTTCGTGTTTTTTCGGTGTCCCATTTCATTTTTTGTGAAATTTCTCTGGACCAATTCCCTCGCCGGGAAAGCCCGATTTTTGGCCTGGAGCAGCTGGAAAACATATACGCACATTATGCCTGGAGGAAGTCACCATCGGAGGTCTGGATCACTGGGGAAAAAGCGAAGTCGTGCACAAAAAAGCCCCTGCGGGGGATGGGCGCATTTTTGGAAAACAAAGGATTTAAGCTGCAGTGGGGAAAGTTAGAGGCTGCAGGCAGGCGGGAATTTATTGCCTGCCTTGCAGGGTAAAAATTCCCATGGTGAAATAAAAGAAAAGTGACTTAAGTGAAATCACGGGATTTTATTGCGTGCCTTGTAGGGTAATAAAATCTCATTGTCAGAATTCTATTATGCAAAAAAGTGCGACCCACCTTAGGTGAATAATAATGCATTAAATAAATATTTGTTAATATTTATTCACCCAATTTTGACACCTAGGCTTGTGGAAAAGTCAACAAAAGCAAAGGGGAATAAATCAATTAGAAATAGAATTCCAAAATTAAATAAATTTAATTTATTTAATGCAGCCCCTTTTGAGAAGGAATTAATATTTTTTAAAGTATTAAATGATTATATTAATTCCTATTTTCAGTGGCTATGGTCAAAGCACAATGTGAAGCTTAAGTGAAGTGAAGTGTGGATGATTAAATTGGATTAATTTAATTTATTGGATGGCTTTCCTTAAACATGCTATTTTTAAAAGAGAAGAGCATGATTTTTAATTAATTAATTGCCTTTAATTGTTAGGGGCAATTATTAATTATAGAATTGTGAAGGTTATATAAGCATGGGCAGCCATATGGGTGAATTATTTAATTCACAGGTCAAGAATTGCAGCCAAGAGGAAAAGTGCGCCCCCATTTGAAGAAGGATTTTACTCAGGCAAGGTGGAAACAAGGCTAAAAGCTTCCAAATTTGGTGCATGCTTTGAAGGAGGTTGATCTTTGTCTGCATAATTGTTTACACAGGTGTTACAAGAGCTCAGGTGTTGTTGAAAGGATTCATGCTCTCTTTATGTGCAAATTAAACACCATTTTTTGGGGCAGCAGGCTTGAAAAGTGCAGGTTTTTTACAATTAAAATTCACTATTCATGCTCCGGTGGCCATTTCTATCTGAATAAATTGCAGGAATTCATTACAGGTGCTTTACAAAGGAAAAGGAGATTTTATCAATGTCCAATACATTGCATATATCCTTTGAATCTGAAGAATTGTCCAGATCTGCACCAGTAGTATTGAAGAATTCCAGTCAAATAAGAAGAAAAAGACATTCAGAAAAAAGATAGACAAAGCTATGGCGAAGAGAGATGAAAAAGAAAGCACAACGGAGTCATGCATCACTTCTAAATTTGCAAATATTGGAAACACGGATCTAGGCTCGAAACCTCTTGCTAAATTGATAGATAGATCCAGAGCAGGAAAGACTTCACTCATGCGTGCAGGAGAAAATTCACTCATGCGTGCAGATTAAAAAAGCAGTGGAATTATTCGATCTGCAGCTTTTCCATCCATAGCCCAGTTGCCATAATTTGTTATGCAGGTGCAGATCCATATCCAGATGCAGATGCTGATGCAAATCCATATGCAGATCCAGATCTAGATCTCATAGTTGCAAAAGCTTCTGGCACAAAGGCTTCATCCTCTTGTTTCAAATGCAGCCCGTGAAGAAGTCAGTGCGTGGAAAATTCCTTTCAGGATCTTGTGCATGTGCTCCCATCTTCCAGTTGAAGCTTTCATTGAATTTTCATTCATCCAAAGTGCTTTCCAGGATTTTTAGTTGCTCATATGTGATTAAAAATAAGGATGATGAGTTATCTATGGCAAACAATGCATTGATGCATGTACTGGAGAAGAACTGCAAAAGCTTCAAGGATAAAAAAGAAGACAAGGTGAAGGCAAAATTCTAACTTGTTTCCAGATCCAGCTGCTTCAAAATCTAACTAATTCCAGCTTGTTTCCAGATCCAGTTTGAATCAGCTGCATGCAGACATGAAAAAAGACGAAGTTAGCTTTCCTCTTCCTTCTTCTTTCCTCCGATAAAGTCAGCTTTCCTCTTCCTTCTTCTTTCCTTCGACAAAGTAATTGAGAGATCAATTCAATTATACAACTTAAGTGATTGGTTAAAAACCATTACTTGAAGAAGTCAACTACTTGGAGATAGGTGGCGGACGTGCAAAATAAAAGGTCAGTTACAAATCATACATGTCATGCAAAGAGGAATTCCAGGAAGGAGATTGCCAGCTGTTTCTTTTTCGACTTCCACGTGTGCCGGTTCAACTAAAGCTTCTAGCTTGTGATTGCCCCTCTACATTCTATAAGTAGAGGAAGAACCTTCGGGTTAATGATAAATCAGAATTTGTAAGCAACAATCTTGTGTTCTAGACTTTGTGCTAAACCCTTGAGAGCCACTTGTAGCAGAGGAATACAAAGAAGCAGGTTTCCGGAGAACTTTGTGTCACGGCGTACTGTGTTTCTTGCTTTTAAATCTTAGATCTTTTGAGTAAACTTTGTGTTATTTTAGATCTGGATCTAGAGCTGTGTAATGCCCACTTCCCTACGACACTTAGTTGATTATCATTTTGAGTTATGCAGACTTTAGATATGGACATGGCTTATACTTATGTTGATTAGCATGATGTTTTGTTATTAGATGCATTTGGATTATGGTTGGATTTTGTTTTCAGTATGATCTACACTGACTCATGGACAAACTATTGGATACTGATATTATTTGGATATATTGCATGTGTTCTAACATTGGATTTCTTCGCCATGATGAGTAGAATGTAGTTGTTGAATTTACATTACTGTGATTTTGGATAATGATGTAATGCATAATTAAGTTGTGATTTAGACCTAGAATAATGGATAATTGAATTACGTATAGATGTTAATGAATTTCATGCATATGATTATTTTGGATATTTTGACATGGCCGCAAGGCCGAAGAGGGTATTTTGCATTTTGTAGGAGGAAACACAGCATGATCACAACCATGAGGGGGATTGGGGACCAAACACAACAGAATGTCGGGTGGTTACAACATTTGGTCGTCAAGGCAACTTGTAAATTGTATGGTGTTAACTTTGTCCCTTTTATGTGTTGAGAAAATTTCCATGAGGGGGAAATTTTCCTATGTGACCAAGGGGGTAAGAATGTTATCTACTTGTTTTAGCTTGCTTTAGTAGGTGATTTCTTTTGTAATGTCTTTTTGTTAAATTACTTTTGTTAAGTATGTTTAGGATTAAATTAACATCTTGCTTTAAATTTTAAGTTTTGGAGGGAAGTCAAGTGGGTGTAATAAATTTTGTTTGTTGGCTCCTTGAGCCTTGTGTGTCCTCTTATATTGAATGCTTGGTTTTGAGTGTTGACCACTCCATGTTCTTAGAATCTCGAATTTGAGATTGAGGGCAAGTTTGGGGGGACTTGTGGGACAAGTTAAACTTGTCCCACACTTCCCAAAACCCCTTACCAACCATATCTATGGGTTGGGAATCCAAAAAGGGGGTTATTTATTGTTTTGGGAAGGAAAATATGACTTTGGAGTGCATTTTCCTCATTTTGCATTTAATTGTGCCTTAAGGCACATGGGAAAGGGTTGAATGTGGAAGAGGGGTTGTCATTCAACCCAACCACCCATTTATGGTGTTTTGGGATTTGTGTTGACCTTGGGAGGTGGTTTGAGGATGTGTGATGTGGCATCCTACATGGAGCCACATCACCCTCACCCTTCCTTTGATCTATTTATTGAAACTTCCTCTCTTGTTGAGGGGGTTAGAGCTTTGTTTTTGTGTTGTTGAAGAGTTCCCCTTTGTTTTTTTTGAGAGAGGAATTGGGAGAAAGAGATAGAGAGAGTTTTTTGGACTTGCATGCTTGGATTGATTTGGGAAGGAGCTTGGACAAGTTTCTTGGTGTAGGCTTCTCCAATGGAGAGGTAGGGAACCCTCTCCATTGTTTTTTGCTTTCATATTATTATTGCTTCTATGCTAAAATTGTGAAAAAATGCATGTTTACTTTGGTGTATTGTGAAAAATGGTTTGAATGCTTACTGTGTAGTATAGGAGAGGTCTATGGGAATACTCATGAGGGAGGCAAAATAGTAGATTAGGATATTGTGGAGGGAGTTTGAGAGGGATGCCCATCTTGGGTAGGAATGTTTACTTTCTACCTTGTCTTTGAGGGAGCCATAAGAGGAGGGAGGCATAAGAGTATGGGAGGTAAAAGGGGTACTTGAGGGAGGCATAAGAGTCATAGGGGCTTGTGTTTTATTGTGGAGGGTTTTTGGATGGGCATCTCATCTCATTTGGGAGGCATAAGGAAAACATTCCCATAGTTCCTTCTCTTGTTGGCTTGGATGCAAGCCTTGTTGTGTAATGTTTGATGTTATTGTGTGTCTCTTTGTTCTTCTATTTTAGCTTGAATGTTATGAAGAACTTGTATTGTGGAAGCATGTATAGTTGCCTTGAGTTGGAGACCACCCTTCATTGTGTTGTGTTTGGGGCTCGGGGGTCAATGGAGGAGATTTCTTCTCTTCTCCATTGAGATTTGGTTGGGAGGAGAGTGTTGCCTCTCCCCCTATCTTGGTTGTGATTGGAAATACTTGGAGCTTGGAGCATGAATGAAGAACACTTGGAGCACAAGAACCTTGTTGTTGACAATGTAAAAACATCATGTATTTACCCACCTTGAGTGGAGGAAAAATGTAATATTGTTTGCCTACTTTAGCTTCCATTTATTGCCAAATTTGTTTCCACATGAAGTAGGATATGTTGTAAAAGATTTGAAGGAAAAGTTGCATGTGAAATGATAGTATTTCTTGCTCTAAAATTTTATTGAAAACGTTGTTGAATTCTTTGCGGAATGTTGGAAAGAAATTACTAAGGAGTAGAATGAATATGCGGAAAATTAGATCAATGATTATTGTGCTTAAAAGGAGATCCAATTATTTGGAAGTGGGAATTTTACAAACAAAACCGAAGTTTTTTAGGATGGTGTCGTCTTCTTATATTATGGAAAAAAGTCTAAAAAAATAAAAATTTAAAATGGCTTCCAATAATGCATTTAATGCAAAATAAATTGTGTCCTAAATTCTATTAAGTGTATTCTCACTTAGTTTGATATTTTCTTAAAATTTAATTGGAAAATCATCTAGCGCACCTAATGTACGATCCTCGAAATTTGGGACCTGGGGAATGAAACCGAATCCCTTTGATAAAACTAATGTCATGATTAAAATTAAAGGTCAGCGTACTTAAGAAATTTCATTATGCAAAGGCTATAAATTTAAATTGGGAAAATTATGCGTTAAACCATGTTCCAATTTACATAATAAGGAATTAACTATTTTCAATACTAGCAGAACCCATATCTAATGAAATATTACCACTAATCATGACTTATTCAATTTTTATATCCTACTCATAGCAATATAACCGTCAATATCTGTTTGCATAACCTAGGTCCAAGCTCGAATGCAAGAAGGAATAAGCTAAATGACCAAAAAAAGTGGATGTCAAATACGTCCATGTGTAGTGCATAAAAAACAATTGATTTCTAATGACAGTATGCACTCTAACTAGAGCTCAAATTCAAATAGACTTCAGTTGTATAACTAAGAATTACCATACCATAAAAATACAACATAGCTGAACATGCTCTTGTAAATTCCCAAAGCAAATTACATTTCATGATGCTCTGGTAAGATACAGACCACTTCCATGAGGACAACTTCCACTTGAAGGCGAACCCATTTTGAGGATGTAATCGATACCGAACTGTAACAGTATGATTGCGGTGTTCTTCCACAGCGACTAATTCAATTGTTGCAATGCCTACAGATTGTTGGACAAAATATGGTTTAAACATTTTTTTTTCAGATTAGTAGACTATGAGTGGTCTTAGCTTCACAAATATCAAGCTACATGGCAGGCCTCGCCACTACCCAAACAAATGTGAAGTTAGTCTCAAACTCAAGACCAGTCAATAACCCTTTAATCGTGTCTAAGAGAATAACTGCTAATATAAACAGAAATGATGATACGTTTCAGTTAGGATATGCCTTACAGAAAACTTGAAAACACAAGGCCTGTCTCCCACGTTGAACTACCCTACTGCCATTATTTGGTTCACCAATGGAATGGAGTAATTACAGCATGCCCTTCCCACACACTGGAGCTCATTTCATGATCTTCACCCTCTGTCCATGCGCCCGAACAGGACCAAAGAAAAAGAGAGAAACCAGTTTTATTTTCACGCGCCAGGGACAACAAATAGGAAACTAAGTCTTCTCTGGCGCGCCAGGATAGTGGGAAAAACATCTAAACCACCTGCTGCTATGCACCCCCCCCCTAGTTCTCTGTTGAGTCTGAAACCATCATTTTCCACGCATGTTTAAATCCCAGGAAATGGGTACACCCATGTGTGTGCCAATACATCAAACAAACAAAATTAATATCAAATAATCATACGTGTATAAGGTCACATGTTACATTTGCGGCTGGTTGAAGGAAAAACTCGATTAAAGCAGGTTACAAAGTAATGGACATGCAAGAATTGGGTTGTGTTTATGGACTTAGACAAGGTGGTCTCAAATTCCACTTTTAAACCGATTGTAACCGTAGAACTCACTTTTTAAAAGCACAGTTATCCAAAATAAATTTCTTTGGAACTCTACCACATTTGAGTGACTCTTATTCTTACCAAAAGCTTCAAAGCATCGCCCGTTAATGGGTTTTAAAATTATAGGGATTAAAAAAAAAATTCAGTCCTTGCGGTGTTAACTTATTGAGTATCTGTAAATTTTGATAATATACCTATATACTATAGTATATCTCAGCTTACAATTAAATTGCAACAAAGATTGCAGAAAGTAATTCTTTGTTAAGCAAAAGTAAGTTAAATAAAATACCCACACTTCAAAACAACTTTTATAGTCAAATAGAGGAATATGTATAATCACTTCTTCACGATGATCCCCCATCAATTGTAATGGATCTTTTGTTAGCAGTGACTTATTGCCACATAATATCACTGCCTAAAAAAAAGAACATTTTGCTCGAAACACTTCCTTGGTCATGGTTCTTATTAAAATTTCATGCTATGTGACTATAATAGCAAGTTATGAGTAATCTTACATCACACACATCATGGAGGTATTTACCCCCCAACACTCTTTTGTCTCTATAGAATTAAGCCCACTTATGTATGTATGTACCTATTAGTATGCATTAAAAAATTCAAGGTTATGGACTAGACTTGCTTAGGTTGCATGAATACAAGGCATCTTGGTACGAAATAGTTACCATACACATACCTTGATATTATCATCATCGGGGCAAATTCGAGAAATGGAGACAATATGGTCATAAGATTGACTGGATATAATTAAAGCTTGGGGGATTTTTTTTGATATCTAAATTAAGAAAAATATCGGACGTGGGTAAATACATCAAATATTGAAGTAAATTTCTTTGCGAATGAATTGCGAAGATCATGTACTTCTTGTGTTGCGATCGCAAATACAAAATAAAAGTTTGAAGCTTATCAGAGCTCCCAAACAGGCTATAACAAAAAATGAGTGTTGTTGATAAAATAAACCAAACAAGGAAGACACAAAACTTGCTTACTCTTTTGAAAAAAATTGTCACTTTTTCGGGACGTTTGTTTTTTTTTTGCGGCGCCATCGTCGCCGTCGTCGCCGGGAGCCTTGGGCGTTCATTTTAGGGCGTTACAATCCCATTAGCCGTTTATTGACATAGGCATTGATCAACAAAAACATGAAAACTAGTTCAAAGTAAAACAATAAGAGATATTAATACATTTGTACATTTCAGTCATTCATTAGCATATATTTTCCAGCAGCAACCAAAAAAACAACATTTGTTATGCAACCTATTGCATCATCATAAAACCCATTACCAGTTGAAGGATAAGGAATCCCTATGGGAAGATGAGGGCAAGGATACCGAGTCGTATAATACTACTCACATCTAATAAACATAAAAGAGAAAAGAGGTGAAAATCCCTCTCTCTTTTTTGAAATAAAGTCATTAATACTAGAGGTTCAGGGGAAGAAAGGAAGGACAACCAGCACACCCAAGGCGATAAAAAAAAACAAATCCCTTTAGTTATCATGCCTCATTTTTAAATGCCTTCAACCAAGAGCCATGTCAACCAGGGCTCAAGAAAAAGCAACACATGCCAAAAACTCTACTCCTAATTACTTTCAGCTTGTTGGATGTCCATAACTCTTTTGGAACGGCCATGATTGGAATGAAGGATAATTGTATTGACCAAATAACAGTAGGTTGAAAAGGATGACAATAAGGAACTGAAACCCAAAAGTAGCTTTGATTTCCCAAAGTGCATAGCCCCAGATAACATGTCAGGCACAAAATTCCATCAAAAATTTTAAAGACCATTAAATGAATGGCCCTAAATTTCATCACCAACTACCAGCTAATAGCACAAAAAAAATAGCAAAAGAGAGTGAGAGACATCAGCCATAGTAACGTAATTTCCCTCTTTTGGTAAAGGGCCATAAAGCAAGGGCCAGGTCAAGTTTAAAAGTAAAGGAACATGGTAGGTTAAAAATTAACTTGGCATTTAATGAATAAAGCACTCAGAAAACCTGATGCCAACTAACTAAACTTCCCTCGATTTCAGTGAATTCCAAAACTGGCCATAGTTACCATCGTTCCCAAAATTATTTTAAGTGGAATCAATTTTAATTTATAAAAATATTCCCAAGGTAAAAATCTGCTATTATCTGAACAATTAGGTACCATTCAATTAAAATGCCAAAAAAAACTTGAAAAAGGTTTTATTTATTTATTTATTTTATTCCATTAGAACGTTTAGCAAATTTCTTTAAGCAACCAAAAATCAAACCACGATAATCATTAGTATGAAGGTCCTCACAAGGTGTTGTAAAAAATTACCTTCAGAAACAAAATTAAAAGCATTAGTGACAGAACCAAGTGGTATAACGGAAGGGAAGGATTCAACTTTACTTAGAAATAAGGATCGCAACACTTAATGGTCAATGGTATTCCTTGGATCACTAAAATTGATCAAAGGCATGACCATCGACACAACAGCAGTGTAACACCCACTAAAATCTCCCACTTGAGACCCATGAACAACCTAGGTTTAGTTACAAGATTATGGAATAATTTTTTTTTTTTAAAGGGTTTAACAATCAAAGTCTCAAGGATAATTAAATTCAACTGATAAATTTTCCCATTATAATAATTACTAATTCCACATTATAAAGTAACAAGTGTAATAAGTCCACTCCTAGCTCAAATCTCCTCAGGGATTAATTTAATCATTGATTACATTGACATTTTAGCTAAATATTCCCTGATTAAAATTTTAGGGTTAAGGGACCAGAACAATTAAATAACCAAGGTATTCAATTCCAAAATATCTAAGAAAATAGCATGATTTAACTATAGTGGGGGTAAAGAATACATATTTAAAATCATTAGAGTAAATTCTTACTTACCCACTCCTAGAACTCGGTTAAAGATTCAATTTGATTTTTTTCATGATTAATGCAATTAAAAATTCTTGAAAACATTCCCATTAGATAGGAAATTTCCTCACCTTTTTTGGTGATATAAAGAATTCCTCCTAACTCCTCATATTTCTCAAGTTATGGACTAGCAGAACTTGGGGTGAAAATTTTCTCAAGAGTGGGCATGCGGGACTGGGGAGGAAACTTTTCCCCAACTTAGGCCTGCGAACTTCGGAGAGAACACTTAGAAAGTGAACTGGTATTTTTAACTTATCAATTTTGTTCAAAAATTTTCATTAATTCTTTTTCCACTTGCCAAAAGGCATGGAGGATTTTACTTGGAATATTTTAGGATAGATTGCAAGGTTAAGTTTTTCTTGATTGATTTGCATTCAAAATTTATCAATTTTATACAGCAAGAAGTCTGCAATTTTCCTTTGCCCGATTTGAAAGGTTCTATAAAAAATTTTCATAAGTATTTTGGTATTTTTGGGGTCATTTTGACCTTACAAATAAAATTTGATATATTTCATTTTGTTTTTTTTGATGTTGCAGGGTCATTCTGTTCAATTTTCTGATTAATAATTGCCAGTATGAAAGTTATCTAACAGAGCTCAAATTCGAATAGATTTATTTTTCTTTGCCAACTTTAAACTATGAATTCATTCCAACCCCCAATCTAACATACTAAGTTGACTCAAGCAAAGTATTCAAATGCCAAATTACAATTCTGATTTCTAAAACATTTATTTTAAAAAAAAAAGAGTATTATGACATTTCTCCATACGTATTCACTTTTTTTCATCCTTCCAACAAAATTTCAAAATACATTCAACAACAATCAGATTTCAATACCCAATAATGCCATTTGAGTAAAGTAATACAATCCTTTATTGATTCAAAGAGATACCTTTACAATTTCTTCTTTCATTCCTCAATTACAATATACCAGAATATGATTTCTTTCACATTCTTTCAAAAAAAAAAATAGAGTATATCTCTTTCACAATTCAATTTACAACTTTCATAGCCCATACAACCATCTTTCCATCACAAATAATATACAAGATCATCCACTTCAAGTGGAAAAAGGTTACATTAAGAAATGATCTTAGAAAGGACTATCAAACTGTTTTATTTCTCAGGTCCAGAAATACAATATGAATTTCCATCATTCTCCAATTGGTCACAAAAAAAAAGGGGAAAGGCAATGATCTCTCCACCCAACCAAGACATCCAATGAAAAGGGAGAATCCATCCTTCTTCATTGGCCCCCGAGCCCCAACCACATGCAATAAGAAATGTTTTTTTTCAACTCATGGCAACAATAGGCTTCCACAAAACACAAAAAATTTCTCATTTCAAAAAAACACAGTCCAAAAAAAAAACTGTAGTTTTCCACCACAGAAAAAAACAACAAAAACAAAACTTAGGCTTCTTCATGCAAGCCAAAGGAGCAAGAACTATGGGGGATGTTGCTTATGCCTCCCAAAGGGGAAATGGGTATCACCACCTGAGAACAAACCGCCAAAAAATATATATATCATTTCAAATCCCTGACATGCCCTTATGCCTCCCCCAATATTCCTCCTATGTCTGTATGCCTCGGAAACTCATTATGACACCCCTAATGAGTAAAAAAATGCAAAGCTCTTTTTTTTCTGTTTACAATGGTCGACCAAATCCCAACTCCCTCCACACTTATGCCTTCCCCAGCATACCCCATAGTCTTCTCCTACACATTCCTAGCCATTTACCCACCAAGCCCAGAAAATAAAAACAAACACATTTCAAACATTCAACCATTTCCAATATGCCATAAAAATGAAAGCGAGATTATTTCTAAGAGCTAAGCTCTTACCTCTCCATGATGGAGTTTTTTCCAAGTTCAAAACAAAAATCTATCCAATGCAACACAAACAAAGAGATAAAAAACCAACAAGTGTGCAAAAATCTCCAAATTTCTCCTAATTTGCAAGAGCTCCAAAAACCCAAAGCAAGTCACGAAAAATGAAGTGATAAAAGTGAAGCGAAAAAAAAAACCCAAAAACAATCCAAGGAATTTGAATATATAGAAGAGGAAAGAGAAGAGGATGAGGTGGATCCATGTGAGATGCCACATCAGACATCCTCAACTCCAACTCATAAGTCAACTTCAATCTCCAAGGCATAATAAATAAATTAGGTGAATAAATGAAATTTTTACTTACGCACTCAAATCAAACCCACACCTCATAAGGACTGAAATTGAAAGCATGTAAGAAAGTGCAATAAAAGCATACAACTCGACTTACAAAAATGCATAATGATGGCTAGATTTAAACCCTCCAACCATAGGTAAAGGTTGGGCATCCAAATTTAAGAGGTTATGGGACAAGTTTAACTTGTCCCATATGCTTCCAAAATCAGCCTCCACGGAAAAAATTCAAATTTCAAAAGGATGTGGAATGTTTCATACTCCAATATTTACTTACATATCTCTTACACATCACTTACAAATTACTTACACTCATCTTACAACATTTATTACACAGATCCAACAACTCTAATAATTACTTTATTATGTCCCAATTTGATTAATTAATTTTTACCAATATGATTACTCATATTACTTTACCACAATTTATTTAAATAAAAGGGGAACACATCACTTATAAAACACATACATACAAATAAAAGGAACCAAATAAATAAATACACATAACCCTTTGTCACATTTAAAGGTGACCCCCCCATGGGAATCCCTAACACAAACAAATACACACAAAAAATACAAGTTGCCATGGTGACCTTGTTGAATTCATCTAGAATTCCAATGTGGTTGGTCTCCAATCCCCTGATGTTTGTTGTGATATTTTAAACTGCAAAACACAATAACTCCTTCTCGTGGCCATATCAGAACATCCAAATTTAATATAAATATAATTTCATAATCATCAATATATATATGAATCACAACAACATCTAGACAATCAACAATATCACTTACAATTTCATCAACAAATATATCATCATCAATTTTAATTCAATTTTCTCGATCTACTCAATATATCCAAATATCACATGTCCTAACAAACATCCATAAATATATATAACCATGTCCAACAACATGTCAACATCTATATAAAATGTCTCTAACAATCATCATGCATCATATGTGAATCAGAGTCAATAATAGTCCATGATCTAACATCTAACACCATACTAAATCAAAACTATAATAATGGTCATAATATAGTCAGCAATATCATGATCAATATCAAAAGTTTCGAAGGGAAGTGGGCACTACATCCCTCTCCCCTTTGACTCTACTTCCTCTTGGAAGTCACTGCAAAGAGAGATAGGAACAAATGCAACAGAAAAAGGATCACTCCATTATGGGATTGCTTGCTTCAAACAAGTGTGGGTTTACAGAACCCAAGTTTGGTCCAATGCAATTCAACAAGAAGAAGGGAGATTGTAAGGGATGAGTTCTAAAACTTCTTAGATTGCAATATTAAGAACATTTAATTCTAAGGACTAACTTTACGCAATCAACCAAGATACAACACATAACATTATAAATTGAAGAGGTCATTTAGGAGTCTCAAGAAAATCCACCAAGTAGAGGAATAATAGGGAGAATCTCGTGAGTTTAAGAATGACCACATAGTTTCCCAAGGACTAAAACATACTACATCAACAAAATTTAAGGTTTCCACTAAAGTTAAATTATGCTTTCATAGTTCATTGTTTTAGACAAGGCTAGCAGAATCAACCAAGGCCAAAATTTTATATGAGAGACATGTCTACTCAAGGTCCCACAATTTGAGATCACACAAGATGAGGTTAATCAACAAGGAAGGACACCTAAATCAACAAAACATTTACAATCGAGGAAACTATTTATGGAAATCACTTATATAACTCGAGAGGGTACAATCAAATTTTCATGGTAATACTAAGCAAATTCATGACCACAAGGTTTCCTATTGTCTGATTTTTACACTTTTGTTTTAAGAATCGAACACACCACACCAACCAAATCTAAAGACATCAACCATTTAGCAAAAGAATATATATATCTCCCCTAGCAACTAACATATCAATACAAGAAGTACCATTCACTATAACACAATGGGATTCATTTATCTTATTTCCTGATCAAGCTCAGAATAATCAAAAAGAGAGCTCAAACATAAATCGTAACACCAAAGAGCACTCAAGGTCGCTAGGGAGAAGAACAAGTAACTCAGGGTCTAACTACAATCCAAGGGTGTATCATTTAAAAAGTGAGTAACAACTTACAAAAAAATCTTATACTATCCTTCCCAAAGACACGAGAGGCAACAACAATGTGTCTTAAGAAGAACAAGAAGAAAAGAAGATTTACCAAAGTTATGCCATATCCTTCACATATGTTGCCTTAAAATTACAATGTTCTAGGTTATAAGGACTAAAACAACACATAAGGAGGATTATTTCTTTAAAAAATAGAGATGGAACCCAAACCCAAAAGGCTACAACTCAAACTTGTTGAGCTATGAGGCAACAAGGGTATGAAATTTTGCATGGGAAAAGCACATACACCTATGAACAAGGGAGTACTTCATAATTATAACACATCACTATCAACAAGGTGCTTCACAGTTCTTGGTAGGCGGCTGAACTAAAGTTTCAACTATACATTGCACTCAATACACATAATTCTTACTCATTTTATAAATCAACTCATTAAGTCAAAAATCATAGTTTTGCTCGCTAAACACATTTCTTTCAAATTTTCTTAATTAAAATATTCTTTTTACTAAGATATCACGTGTTTACATTATAAGGAGCACCTCCAGGGTGGGCATGCTATCTCGCCATTCTGTACATGCAAAAAAAGTATTCATTTTATTCCTAGGGAAGGTAGAAGGACAAGGTTTCCTTTATATTCTTCTACATGGTGTTTTTTTTATTTTCTTCTATTATTCTACCAAGGTTAAAGCAAGGACCACTTTCTCTTTCTATGTTCTATTTTATTTGTTAAGCTTCAATGCCAAATCTCCTCAATTATAGTTTTATGATGTTTGGGTGAGTCAACTTGTCAATTAAAAATTTAATGAGAAGGAAGGGTAAACATATCACACTATTACTTTTATGGGAGAGAGAGGTAAATCAACACATCACATTTTTAATTTTAAGGAAACAAGGGACATTCAACATAGAAAACACATTATTAATTTTGTAAGAACTAGGAAACAAACAACCAACATGGATCACAACAATATTTTGAGATTTTTCCACTAATTACAAGTATCATAAAACATACATTCCTAGTGGGTTTCTACAAGCTGTCAAAAGAAGTTACAAGGAAGACCCATTAAGGAAGCATAATTACTTTTACTGAACTACTAGGGTTTAACAATGTTTGTTGTTTTGGTGAAAACATTTTATTCACATGATAAGGCAAGGAAAGTTTTCAAATCTACACCCATATTACCATAGGATACCACCAACCAAGAAATCAAAATGAGAAGGAAAGATTTTAACTATAAGAACACCACATACTCACTAGAAAGCAACAAATGTAAGCAACCAATCAGTTATCTATTCAATATGGCTTTATGACCAAGAGTTATAGTTTCGCAAGAAGAATCACATTATAAAATACCACCGAAATTAATTAATCAAAGTCTAATTATACTAACATCGCTAGTGGAATGGTCCAAAAGACTCAAAGCATCCATAAGTGTCTCCACGTAATTCAAAATTAATAGGTCATATAGTGTTATGCATAGTAAATTAAAAAGTTAAGGAAAGGGTAGACTTATTTATAGGTCAAGAGGGCAAACAAACACACTTAATTTACACACAATACTCGAATGGGATTATTCTAACCATAATTACCAAGATGCATAAAACACTTGTGTTCAATGAAATATTTTTGCAAAGAGCTATGGATATGGGGCAAGACCCCAAAGCTTTGTGCAAAAGACCCTCAATGGACCGTATGATAAGAAATGAGCAAGGAACCCTATTTGTATGTGTTTAAAACTTGAAATAAGCAAGAAATATAACAAATAACATTAACCTCTATTCTTGAAAGCTTAACAAAATATGCCTACTAAAGACTTAAGCAATCAGTTTTGTTGTTTACTCCATGAGGGTGAATGAATCTCACTAAATGGCTACATGGCCAAGTTTAGCTATTCCATTAATAACCTAACATGGGTGCAAGATGAAGCTATTTTAATTGTGGATGACCTAAGATCAAATGCCTTATTAGCTTGGCTAATGAAAATGAGCTCTTAAGCTTTCTTAGGATTGTTTTGGCTTTAACTTATGTAAAGTTGTGTCTTTGAATGGGTAGGCTTAGCCTTGTATTTATAGTTTTTGGTTTGGAAGAATTTGAAATTTTGGGTGCATGTGGGACTAAAGCTCAAAAAGAAATTTAGGATTAGATTAGAATAAACATGCTTTAGGCTTAGTTAAGCTTGGTTTAGGCTAGTTAACTAGGGTTTAAGCTAGTTGAACTTTGATTATCAAGTGATTAGAGACTCATTGAGAGTTGGGAGGGTTCTAGATAACCAATTTTGACTGATAGATAGCCTACAAAGCCAATAGAAGTGGTCTAGAGAGAACTAGGGAGGTTTTGAATGGTTGAAAGGAGGAATGTTTAGCTAATAAGAGAGATATTAGCCAAATAAGCTGATTATAGGAGGAATATGACCGAGAAGGTGTCGTAAATGGGCATTTGAGAATGGAGTGAAGAAGGGTTGATTAACGAAATGTCGTCAATCAGTTGAATTTGATGAAATGCTAAGTGTAAGCATGTTTATAGGTGTCTACATTTTCCCCTCTTTGAGGTGGCGTAAGCGATGTCACTTCAAAGAAAGTAGACAAGCATATACAAGTAGAAAATTTTGAAGGGACTAAAGAAAAATGAGTAGAATGGAGGATGCCCCCTCGATTGTCGATGGGGTGATAAAAGAACTCGATCGACAATCGAAAATATGACAAAAAGATAACAAAAGAAAGAATAGTGTGAAGAAGAAGAAAAGAAAGGGGATATAGAAGAAAAATGAGTATGAGGAAGAGGGAATGAGCTAACATCCATCCAATGCCTTTTAAACAATTTTATTTTTCATCATATTGCTAAGAATCTTCATCATCGGTTCTTATTAAAAAGAATGAACAAAAGTGTAGTATCACATGGAAAGCCATATACAAACAAATTTCCATTGCTAAAAATACCAACTCCATGCAACATACAAAATGCAATTTAATACGAGAAAGTAAAAGATGCCTAACTCCATGCAACATACATAATGCAATGTAATACGAGAAAGTAAACAAGACAAACCTAACAAAAAGACAAGTACCATGTTTTTGTTATCAAGATTTAGTTCTGACCTGTGTGAATTAACGACAAGGGTTAATGACAGTGCCCCAAGCAAGGATACATGCAAGGGGAATAATGAAGGACACTTCGGTCCTATGAAAAAGTAATGGGCACTACAAAACAGTACAAGGGAACTTGTTGTGCCCTAAAGGATAGACGAAGTAAGCAGCCTAGCTTTTATTTATGGAGGTAGATCAAGATGATCTGCGAGTCATGCATATGAACAGGTGAGAACCAAAGAGCGACGTTTTGTAGGATGATTTTTAATTTTTTAGAATATTTCTGAAACATATTTGAATGTTTTGATTTTTCTAACATATTTGAATGTTTTTAATGATTTTGAAAGTTTTCTGAAACTATGTACAGGAAGACGAGGAAATGCGGATGCCCCTAGTGATAGATGGGATGTACAAGGGTATAAGGCCACGTGCATGCAAGAAATGTGAAGATGTAAAAATGCCCCAGAGATTAGGTGGGAGTATTCAAAGATAAACTCTTCATGGGTAGAAGTGGGACCCAAGGCCATTTTGGCTAGGTTCAACATGATGATGAACGTAAACCAATGAAGTGTTGGGAAGAAGCAAGGATGCCCCCAGCATAAGTTGGCCTAAAATCACATGATAGAAAGGAAGGAGAAGATTGTTTTTGTGAAAGGGGACAAAGGTGTCCAAAAACATGGCAAAAAAGTAATCTTATACACATGAATGTTCTAAATGAAGTAGAAGAATGATGTGAATGATATGAATGTAGCTTAGAAGCCTCACGATGAAGAAGTGATTAGGAAAAGGTACAAATCATGAGAAAAGATACGGACTAGAGTAAGAGTCTGAACAAGGTCTAAAAAAAGACACTTGGTAACATACTAATCCTGCCTACTCATAGAGATCTAGTGTGTGAACGTGGAATTTAATTACCTCTTGAAGGGAATATTTAATAGACAACAAGTGAAGACACCCTAGCCAATGTGTAGGAATGATTTATTTTGATAGAGTGATAGTTGATTTGAGAAAGGTGGAAGGATAGCCGTACATTACTCCACTACCAGCCAAACATCCATAGCCCCGACGGAGATGTATTTGATTCTAATTGCAACATTGTTGTACTACTCGTCAGACATCCATAGCCTCAATAGAGATTATTGGAATACCCCAAGACAGAGTTATATATCAATTTTCTTTTACTTTTAGCTTTTAGCTTTTGATTTTTAATTGATTTTGATTCTTTTACTTTCTGAAAACTTATTTCAGCTCTCTTGTTTGATAAGGGGTTAAGAACCACAGATGGCTTGATGGAAGGAGGTGGAAGTGATTATGATGATGACATTGGCTAGTGTCAACAAATATGTCCAAAATTTATTCACAAAAAGTTTATTAGATGTTGAATGTGATAGGATCTCTATGAGGTTAGTCGTTCTTTAATTTACCAAGGTGATAAAAGACCAGGGTCAAATAGATACCATAGAGATAAATGTCGAAAAATGAGTGCGAAAAGGCTGACCAAAATATCACCAAAGGGATGAAAATGGAAGAAAGATTCCTCACAAAATTAATGATAAGAAAGGGAAGAAAGAAAATCAATGTGTACGCAATACCTGATTACAACGTTTGATCTTTGTACTTTTTACTTTTGTTGCATTTTCTCAATGTTTTTTGTATTTTTGCATTGTTTTTTTTATTTTTATCTTTTTGATAGTTTTAAGAGGTTGGGACTAAAAAATTCACTCTGCATGGTAAGATCCAACAATGATGTCTGCGACTTCCTTGATAAGGGAGACTAGGCATGTTTGTTTATCAAGTGTAATGTTTTCCCTGATCTCGATGATCGTGGTGAGCTCATACTCAACAAATGACTCTGATTTATCCTGAAACATAGATTTTGTATGCGGGATCTTGAGTTCCCTATCGAGAGGTTTATGTACTTTACGCCATACTTGATGGTTATGTTGATGTGCGTTCTTGAATTGCACTTGATTTATAATTTTAAGATTGTTTGATTTGTTGGGAGCTTTAGAGCTCTTTGCAAGTTTTGACCTAACCTTGATTAAGAAACTGTTTGGGTTTCTTATAAGCTAATGTGTGACTTTTCTGATCCCGAGAAGGAGAAGAAAGAGAACGTTGACGTTTAGAACTGATGTGAGAAATGATCGTGGGCTTGCCACAACCATTGATAGAAGAAATATGTGATGAATGAAAAGGATACGGTCCAAGAATTGAAGAGGATGGGCTACGAGGAGGTGAGCCACTGATAGAAGGAAATGAAGGGCTGCTAGAATATGGACCTAAGATGGAAAAAATTGAGCTACGAGGACATGGCCTGAGAGTAAAAGAATATGATGAAGGGATAATAGGGCATGGCCCAAGTAAAGATGAGGAGGGACTACTTGGAGGTGTCCCATAGATAGAAGTGGATGAAGGGCTACTAGAACGTGGCCTAAGAATAGAAGGTAATGGGCTACCAAAAGGTGACCCACAAGTAGAAAATGGAGGACTACCTAGGGGTGGTCCAATTATAGAAGAATACGATGGGCTACTCAACGGTGACCCACAAGTAGAAAATGGAGGGCTACCTAGGGGTGGCTCCAAGACAGAAGAAGATGATGGGTTACTTAGCAGTGACCCGAGACAAGATTTTGATTGAGGAATGATGATAGATAAGGAATGATTTAGTAATGAGAAGATAGGCCATGGCTCAATGCTAGACCACAACATCTCATCATGCTTAGAAGAAGGTGAAGATGGAATAGAAGAAGAATCAAGTTCCATGACCTTAGGATTTTCCTCTATGTTCTATCGAAAAGGATCAATTTCTTTTCCCCAATACGTGAGCATATTGAGTTCTAAAAAGAATTGTTGTTTGCAATCCTCTAGAGGGATATCATCGTGTAGTTTTATTGTTTCTTCATTCTGAGAGAAATCAATCAGTAGAGGTTGTTGTTCTTTGTCTATAGAAGGTTGAATAGAAGAAACATGTTTGATAAGTGAGGAAGATTGATTGATAGAAGAAGATGACTCAAGAGAGGAAGTAGGATTGGTGGTAGGCGTCCCATAAATGAAAGATTTGGATTTAGATCTATTTTGTTTTTCTAGAAGATGATGTAATGTAGGAGAGAAAATAGGATCTCATAGCCATTCTCATTAAGTTGCAATGTAGGAGTCAAATTAGATGATTGACTAGAGGGAATCTGAGTTTTGGAACTCTTCGACGGAGGAAGAGGTCGTTGAGATAACTGATGACGGAGGTCCTGCGAAGAAAGGGAGGACCATGAATCAAGACCCAAATTAGATGTTCGATTGATGGAACTTGGAGTCACACGAGTCTTCAAAGGAGAAAGACATCATTGAGGTGAGTTGAGAATAAAGGTCCTACAAATGAAGGGAGGACTGTGATTCAAGATGTGATCTAGGGGTATCCAAACAATAGTTGGGATCCAAATCTTCAGAAGAAGTGTGGGAATCTGAATGGTAGTTTGGATTTGAATTAGAAGAAGAAGAGTGGGGGGAACTTGAATAATAATTTGGATCAAAAGAATCCAAACATACCACCAACTATGAGTTGAAGGTGGGGAACATGGTACCTGATTGTTCCCTCTAGCACGAAGAACCAAATGAGGTTTAGTTGTAATGGGAATCTTTTGATTTGAATTGCTAAACCTAGGTTCCGTATTATCGTAAGCGTGAGGAACCACACTATAATCAGTCATTGTTGGTTTTGTTTAGGTATGAATGCCTAGACCTAGATAGTGGGATGGAACTCCTTCAAAGGGAAGTGACATGTTGATTCAGGGAAGCATAATGACAACCAACTAGACATTGCGTAAGTATGGAGATGTGTGTGTGATTTTCTAAAGTTTGTCTAAGGAAAATAGACATTGTGATGATGCAATCTCGATGAGATAAAAAATGATTGTCCTAGAAAATAATTTTTCTAGATGAATAATCATAAGGAACAATCATGCAAGTGTGAAACACAAAGCCAATCAACAAGGAAATACACCCTATTCAAATGCGTGTGTAAAGTGAGTTCGATGCAAATATGATCAACACAATGTCAATATTTACGTCAAGCTCGAAATGATAAAGGCGTAAATATTAAAAAAGGGTACATGTGAATCCCAATCAAAGGATACCACGACACGTTTAACAACCAACAAGGAAAAAATTTTAAAGGACGAGGATTACAAATGTAAGCCATGTAACCACACCAATTGGACACGTTTATCAAGCTTCGAGGAGAAGTGAGATATTAGTGTCAAAGTGGTATTGAATTGACACAAACAAATTAAGTGATACTCTTCAAGATTTTGGACAATGTTTGAAGTAAAACCAAGTCAAGGTATACTAAGGATGTGTTAAAATGTGTTCAGCGTAACACCACAATGCGGAACTTAGATCATGTTTATGAAAAACACGACATAAGTATCTTAATTGTGTCGAGACAATGTGAACAAGGTAACATGTCAAAGGGAGATCAAATGATGAATCAATCCTAACTATGATGATGATCTTGAAATCAAGATCAAATGGCCATCAAAGATATAAGGATGCATCCATGCACTTTAGACATTTAACAACTCAGCCGCAAACATGGATGAGCGTAAATGGATAAAAAAGTGGTGAATACTATCTATGACAACTCTCCCGAAAGATGCCTTCCCTTGTCCCGAATGGGAAACAAGAATGCAAAGGTGTAGATCAAAATATGTGAAAATAAACTAACCACCACTTGGGAAGAGCTTCACCTTGTTTGAAGGAGAGAAAGAAGCTAAGCTAAGTGAAACGTCATATAATTTCCGTGATGAAAGGCATTTAGATCCAACTTAAGTGGATTCTTTGCTTTGTTCAAAAAATAAGGTTTTGAATCCAAACAAGTTATCACTTCATGATGGCCAAGACGTGAAAAATGACTAGTAAAGTGGGCCTCAAGATAAAATGGCCTCCTTAATAAGATCTCTCAACTAGGTGTTAAAAATCCATCTTAAGTGAGCACAATTTACCCAAAAAGTCACAATGACTAATTTGGGAGTAGCTCAACTTTACTTTACCCCCTTCAAGAAAAATGGGAAATAAATGCGTCCACGTGTACTCTCATTATGGTCACCATACAGAAAACCAGTAACTCTAACTCACAAGGCGTACTAGTCAACTGGGTAAGCAAGGTGCTTCCTGTTTCATCCACGAGGTTACACAACAGTGGACTACTTTAGGGTTCCTGGAACCACCCCCATTGTTATAGATTAAGGCGTTATGCCAAAGGGGTTGTGTTACAGTTGAGCAGATAGGGACGTACCCTTTTCTGAAACCTGTAATACAATGTTTTCAATATGGTGTGTTTTTTATCTTTCTTAACTTAATGTGGTTTTAAGTAGCACACCATTTGGCAACATGCAAGAACACATGTATTAGCAGTTATGTGTTTTGTTTTTCGACGCCTTTATTTGTCAATCGTTAGGTTTTATAGACAACAAGTTTTTAGTAATTTTCTAGTTCGTAGGTTGATGTTAAGAAAGAGAATTCTGCACTTTGCTTTTGATTCCTAATATTGCCAAAAGGTGCGAAGGAAAAGCATACGCAACATGAAAAATCTTCCTGAAATCACATGAAAGTTTTACTTCATCCTTTATAAAACAAGTTTTTTAAACAATTCATACGAGTTTTGTATAAGTGTATTTGATCTCCAAGATCACCTTCGAAGACGCGAGGAGAGAGCATACACACTTTTACAAAGTTAATTCTAAGCCAAGAACAAAACACTTTAACTACGCAAGCTGAAATGTTAAGAAAAAACAATATTTTTTAATTGTTAGTCCTAAAAACTTGTAGTAATGGGTCAGAAGAAAAGATTTTGTAGACTCTAAAAATTTCCAACTTTAATACAGACACCTACATGCCTACACCAACACCAACGATTCCCAACCGACAGATACATGCCCTACTTAACGAGTACGCATTTAGTTAAAAATTAATAAAAAACTAATACAGTAAAACACAGATGCTCACAACATGACAGAGATGTGACCATATTGACATGGATGCTCAAGTTCTGACGTGTACATGCCCAAGCCTGAAACAAGAAATTGTAAATTTTTTTACACAATCAAACCATTTACACATGCATGGCCAGAGAGGCAGATATGCATCCCAGATTACGGAGATGTGTGCGCGTCTCTGTAGAGAGACAATGTGCAAATGATGAAAGTTTCCTAATAGGTATGCACCTGATCCAATGGGTACGCTAAGGTTTCAACGTATATGCGCCCCTTGTTAACACCTACATGCACCATGGAAAAACCTGCAAAACTCACAGATTTTCAAATTTTCAAGAGAAAATAGGTTAGTTGTTAGTCAAAGTGTCCTATTTCTATATCAAACCCACAAAATACATGTAAATGAAGGTCATTTATCTAGGGTTAAAAACAAAAATGAGGAAATAACAAGTGATTTGACCCAAAAACTTGAAAATGAACTTTGAAAAACCTAAAAGACCTCCATTAATGGAGGATGGACATAAGTGTCCCGTCGGGGCGTGCCAAATAAGTTCAATGAAATATTTTTTTCAAAGAGCTATGGATATGGGGCAAGACCCTAAAGCTTTGTGCAAAAGACCCTCAATGGACCATATGATAAGAAATGAGCAAGGAACCCTATTTGTATGTGTTTAAAACTTGAAATAAGAAAGAAATCTAACAAATACCATTAACATCTATTCTTGAAAGCTTAATAAAAAATGCCTACTAAAGACTTAAGCAATCAATTTTGTTGTTTACTCCATGAGGATTAATGAATCTCACTAAATGGCTACATGGCCTACTTTAGCTATTTCATTACTAACCTAACATGGGTGCAAGATGAAGCTATTTTAATGGTGGATGACCCAAGATCAAAATGCCTTATTAGCTTGGATAATGCAAATGAGCTCTTAAGATTTCTTAGGCTTATTTTGGCTTTAGCTTATTTAAAGTTGTGTCTTTGAATGGGTAGGCTTAGCCTTGTATTTATAGTTTTTGGTTTGGAAGAATTTGGAATTTTGGGTGCATGTGGGACTAAAGCTCAAAAAGAACTTTAGGATTAGATTAGGATAAACATGCTTTAGGCTTAGTTAATCTTGGTTTAGGCTAGTTAACTAGGGTTTAGGCTAGTTAAACTTTGATTAGCAAGTGATTAGAGACTCATTGAGAGTTGGGAGGGTTCTGGATAACCAATTGTGACTGATAGATAGCCTACAAAGCCAATAGAAGTGGTCTAGAGAGAACTAGGGAGGTTCTGAATGGTCGAAAGGAGGAATGTTTAGCTAATAAGAGAGATATTAGCCAAACAAGCTGATTATAGGAGGAATATGACCGAGAAGGTGTCGTAAATGGGCATATGAGAATGGAGAAAAGAAGGGTTGATTAACGAAATGTCGTCAATCGGTTGAATTTGATGAAATGCTAAGTGTAAGCATGTTTTAGGTGTCTACAACCCTCAAGTCACTACTTTATATAATGAAATAAGGAAATCCTGATAAAACTTAGCATGCCATCAAAGAAAAGCCACTACCAGACAAATAATTTTCCACTAACATCCACAGCCAGCCAAAAGCAATATGATTTTAACATAATTCATCAGCCCATAATTAAACACCACCACTTCGACGAGGTTCAAGCTCTTACCGGATTGTAAGAGAATCACCACCACCGCTAACAAAATCCCAACTAGAATGCACAACACAACGAGCTCTCTATCTAGCAAGGTCGAGCAACGAAAAAGTCACTCTAAGATCCTAGACACACTTAAGGTTCCATGCATCTAAACCAAGGCATAACTTTAAGCACCTAAGAAGAAATTTAAGACACCCATGGTGTACCCCCATACGATGAAATGCCACATTACAAAAAGTATAGAACCAACTCATCATCATGTAAGAAGGAACCACGTAACATTTAGCTAAGTAGGCAACAACATAATGAACTCTGCATCATCAATCAAAATAAAATCCAAGAAATGTCGAAAATCAAGGAAAGTGGCTAAGTAGCCGCATTCCAAAGTCTAAAAATTCTCACAAAATATAAATAACTAAAAGAGCCTCAGAGCTTCTCAATCCAATCATAAAATAAGATGTTGGTCCTTGATAAAATGACACAAGTTTATGAATGTAAAATACAAAACGTTAACACCACATTCACTTCACAGCCCTTCTTGGCCACCAATAGGGGTACTCTACCTCGAGGTTAGTTCCAAGGACACATATGCAGGATTGGGTCATAAACGACACCTAGACTTAATGTCCACTCTCCCATACGGGTAACAAAATGAAAAACTGACAACCAGACCATCTTTCCTAACCACTGAAGGAAGGAAGATCTAAACATATTCTAATTAACTCTTCTCGACCCTAGAACACAACCACTATTTTCCAACCACAAGAATCACACCATATAATTTATTATCCCAACAACTCCAATAAGGAAGGGTCTCAAAAGGGCTTAACGCATCATATAATTAGATCAAGATTTAAGACTTGTAAAATAACACATTTTCAAAGGGGAGCCAAGTTTCCACTACATTAGAATTTCATAAAAATCAATTTAATTTAATATTCTTGGTTACCCAGGTTTAGACAACATGTTGCTAAGAAAGTACAACAATTCAAACAACTTATTATTTTAATTCTGGTAGTTCAAATGAACAGAGTAATGTAATATTTCTTCATACGTATTTTTTTTCAATTTTCAAACAAGGTTGTTTTCTAGATTTAAAAGTATGCTAGGTTTACAGTTCATGTCTCAATTTTTCTAGTGTGCCTAAGGGTCCAATCTTTGAACCCATGGCTACCAAGTGTAACACCCTCTAAAATATCCCAATTGAGACCCAAGAACAACCTAGGTTTAGTTAGAAAAATTATGGAATAATTTATTTTAAAAAAAGGTGTTCACAACAAAATTCTCAGAGTCCATTACAACAATTATTAAATCACCTTACAAAACACTAAGAGAGAGAAAGTTATCCTGAGCACAGTTAAATTTCCCTTAGGTGATAATCTAATCATTTAAAATTAGATTAACACTAAGCCAAACAATTCTTAATTAAACTCGGAGGATAAGAAGAGCCAAAACAATTAAATACCCAAGGTATTTAATTCCACAAGATTTAAATAATTTACAAGGTCTTAATCATGGGGTTAGATTAAACAATAAAATTAAAAGGGTAAAATTCTCACTTACTCACTCCCAAAACTCACTTAAAAGATTCAACTTAATTTTTCTCACATTTAACACACTCAAAATTTCTAGAAAACATTCCCATTAGATAGGAAATTTCCTCACCTTTCTAGTGATATAAATAAGTCCTCCTAACTCCTCATATTTTTCAAGATATGAGCCGATAGGCTTTGGGATGAAAATTTCCCCCAAGATCCGACCTACGAGCCTAGGGAGGAAATTTTTCCCTAACTCGGGCCTGCGGGCTTCAGAGAGAAACTTCACATAGAGGAGAAAAACAAACCAGTGGAGCGGGGAAGAAAAATTTTCCCAGATGCGAGCCGATGGAGCGGGGAAGGAATTTAGTGCTTTTGCCCTTTTAGGACAAAGGCATAATTTACCTCTGCGCGCCCGTGAGCTCGTAATGGCACACATATCCAAAAAATTCAACCCAAATGAAAGGTGGGTCTCCAGAAGAATTTAAGACATTTACCTTTTTTTTCGAAAAGTGTTATGGGATCAACACGATCCGTACCTCCGCCAACGCCCAAGGTGCCACGTGTCAAGCCCTAATTCGTGCGGAGAAAATGGACTTGCAAGGAAACTTAAGAATTTAAGACTTTTGAGTTATAAACTGCAAGGGTTAAAAATCAACCCATGCCTCCACTGATGCTGGATGATGCCATGTGTCAGGCTCTCATTGGCTGCGGGCGGCGGGGCGGTGGAGAAACTTTCAATTTTTTGCAAAAAGAATTTTTCAAAAAATTTAAGTTTGTTAAGCCCTCGAAAAAGATTTTCTAAAAGTAGGGCAGGGGTGTAGGGCCATGGAGGTAGAGAGATTTTTTTTTCCAAAATTAGAAAAAGGTTAAGTTAGTGGTTGCTGGCCCGTGCACCCATGGAAGTGTCTTCCAACAGCGAAGGGCCAGGCGGCGGGGCCGCAGGGAAAATTTTCCAAATTTTCCTTTTTCGAACTTAGATTATTATTATTATTTTCACAAAAAAATGAAGGTTTAGGCCGGTGGGGCGGTGGGGAACTCCATGAATTTTTTGATTTTTTGGGCAAATATTGAAGAAGGAAAGTTTTATCCCACGGGTTCAACAATGAATATTTTATTAATATAATTTTGACAGTTAGAATAATTTGAAGCCAAATGAAGTAAAAACTTCAGAATGCCATAACTTTTGATTGGGAACTCAGTTTTTGGAAAATGAGGACTTTATGGAAATATCTCAATGTCATCTTTGCACAGAAGCATTAAGAATTTAGTTTTTGTAAAGTTTTAAGGGTCTATGTTTGAGAAAACGTTTTACTGTCACTTAAAAAGTGAACTGGTCATTTTAACTTATAAATTTTTTATAAATTTGTCATTCTTTCTCCTTCAACATGTCAAATAGACATGGAGGTTTGCGTTTGGAAGAATGTGAGGTAGAAAACAAAGGTTGATTTGTTTGATTGATTTGCATTTCAAAAATTACCAATGTTTACACAGTAGAAAGCCTACAATTTCGCCTTTACTCGATTTTAAGGGTTCTTTAAAAATTTCTTGAGTGTTTTAGTTTAGTTTGGGGATCATTTTGATCTCATTTTTTCAAACGGCCATAATTTTTTGAACTCCGAGCTATAGATGCCTTTACAAGAAATTGGTTTTCTATAATGAGACAGATAGAAAAATTTGTAATATTATAAAATGAAGTATAAATCAAGATTTTACGGTTATCAAGAACAGTTAAACTCATTCTCATTTAAATGAAAAAACATGCTCAGATTTAAATGCTAGTTGTCCAACAACAAATTTGCTTTCCTTCAACCAAATGTGATAGAGACAAAATGAACTTCTAGCATTTTGGCTCCAAAATCTGTAGCAATTGAAATAACAAGAGCAGGAAGCAATAAAATATTCTTGGATGAATGCTTTTTGTCTTTTTTGCAAACAAAACGTTTCCAGTTCATAAAGCCTCCGCGATTGGTAGATTGGGAGTGCAATATCAAGGAGGCAAGGAATATCACTTCTATATCTCTCGCAGGGATCCATACTGGGGCATCCCCATTTATTTTTTAACATCATTTGTATCCATTTCTTTTCTCTTACATGCCAACTGAATGATAGATTATTGGTTTCGATACCTTCAATCAAAAATTTCTATTTTCTTAGCAGGTTTCTTTTGTAAAATAATATTCAAGTATCAATTTTGGAAAACTCTTTGTTCAAAAATATAGGCCCTTTTTGGACTGTTTCATTTTTCCACCAGTTATCTTTTTTCCATTTTACGGGAAGCAATACACTTTTCCATGCATCCCCCTGCAAACATTTCAGCAGTGTGTCCATTTTCTGCACCTTTAAAATTGGAAAGCGTTCATAATCAAAGATTGTTCCAAGTTCTGTGGAAGGTGCATCTTTAAGCAAGTCTATATTAGCAGGGAGATTTTGGATGTTATCAAGCTCAACAAGGATTTTGGCAAGTCTTGTGTGTGTGAAATCAATGGTATCACTGGGGGTCAATGATTTCATTTATGACACCAAAGTAGTTCCAATAATGGTTTTAGGCAGGTCCTATCCCAAAATTGGATCCGGTAAATGGGAAGTCTAATCCTAACTTTTGTAGGTAAAGGATTCAGTAAGTGGGTTAAAAGAAGGTAACCAGGGTTTCAAAACACATCACGGTATGGGATTGTAAAAGCTCAAATTTTTTTAAAGCTATGACTTCATCTGATTAATAGAGGAAAAAGCAAAAATGAATTTACCTTTCGACAACACTGGATAAAGATTAATTTACCAGAAGAATCAGGATTACATGCTTTTTAAGCCAGAAATGAAAACTAGCTATGTTTGGCCATATCCCGCTAATTCTCTCGATCAGGGCATGCTCCTAGTAAAAATTTCTTTCAAGCTCTTGAATCATGAATCATTTCAAGGGTTAGGAACATGTTCACTCCCCAAATTACCCCCTTATCAGATTCCTTCTAGGGTTAGTAATTCCTTTCAACAACCTGCTGGGATTTGCATGGGTGTGAAGGGATTGCATCCCCTGCGTGAGGCTTTGAAATTATCACAAGGTAGCAAAAACCCTAAAATATTTCCTTTTCTCGATTATTTGGTCTGTTTGATTTAAAAACTTCTTAAGTGTTCACAACATTAATCTGGAATTTCCTAGTTCTTTGGGGAGATCCATTAGAAACGCAACTTGATCTCATTAAGTCCAATTAAATATTTCATTTGTCTCTTATAGATTTTCAGGGTTGTTTTGGACATTTGATAAAAAGGAATTTGTAAAGTATACAATGAAGTAGAAATGAAGTTTGTACATTTCAAGAACAGAGATTAAACTATCTCTTTTGCCATGCAATAAAAAAATTGAATTTATTTCATGTTAGTTTTAAAGATTTTTCTTTCCTTCAACCAAATGATAGAGACAAGAATGCAACTTCTATTTTTTTTCAAAATTAGACATTTCAAATAAGACAGAGCAGTGCAATATTTCTTCATACGTGCTTCCTTTTCACTTTTACAAACAAAGATTTCCTATTGTATATTAAACACATATTTCCAATAGAAATAATATCATATGAACAAGGAAAATCACTTCTATAAATTCAAGGGAACCTCTTACAACTTATTTCCCATTTATTTTCTAAATACAACATACCAAATGCATATCTTTCTTTTCTATTCATAGAATTGAATACAAGATATATTCTTCCATAATCAATTAAAAATTTCATAGCTAAAACAGAGTAGTCTTTCCAACACAATAATATACAAGATCATCCACTTCAAGGTGGGAAAGGTTACAAAAGAAGTTTCACAAGGGACTGTCAGAACTCTATCTTCTTCCTCAATTACAATATACAAAATACAATTTCTTCCACATTTATTCAAAAATAGAAAACAAAGTATATCTCTTTCAAATTTTGAATTACAACTTTCATAGCCAATACAAACCATATTTCCATCACAAATAATGTACAAGGTCATCCACATAAAAGTGGGAAAGGGTTACAATAAGAATAATCTCAACAAGGACTGTCAGACTTGTCTTTTTCCTCTACTCCAGAATAACAACATGAATATCCTCCATTTTCTTTATTTCAATTTGATCACAACAGAACAGGGGGAAAGGAAACACTCTCCACCCAAAAAAGAAATCCAATGACAAGGGAAAGCTGCCCTCTTCATTGGCCCCCGAGCCCCAACCACATTACAATAGAAGGTGTGTTTTCAACTCATGTCAACAATAGGCTTCCACAACACACACGTAAAATTTCAATTTAAAACACAGTCAAAAACAGAATGAATTTTACAACCACATTAAAATGTAACAAACAAAACTTAGGCTTCACCATGCAAGCCAAAGGAGCAAGAAACTATGGGGGACGTTACTTATGCCTTCCAAGGGGAAATGGGTATCACCATCTGAGAACAAATCACCAAAATATATCATTTTGAAACCTTAACATGCCCTTATGCCTCGACAACCTCTTATGGCACCCCATAATGAGTAAATAAATGCAAGCTATTTCTTTTTACAAGGTAGAACCCAAATCCCAACTCCCTCCACACTTATGCCTCCCCAAAACACTTATGCATTCCCAAAGAATACCCCATAGTCTTCTCCTACACCATTATTAGACCATCTACCCAACCAGCCAACAAATAAAATAGAAAATTCAAACATTCAACCATTCACATATGCATAAACATGAAAGGAGAGAATTTCCGTGAGCTAAGCTCTTACCTCTCCATGATGGAGTTTGTTCCAAGTTCAAAACAACAAGCTCTCCAATATAAAACAATCCAAGAGATTAACATTCAACAAGTATGCAACCATCTCCAAATTTCTCCTAATTTTCAAGATCTCCAAAAACCAAAAGAAAGTCACCAAAAATGAAGTGATAAAAGTGAATCAACCCCAAAAACAAGCCAAGATATTCGAATATATAGAAGAGGGAAGAGAAGAGGATGAGGTGGATCCAAGTGGGATGCCACATCACACATCCTCAACTCTAACTCATAAGGTCAACTTCATTCTCCAAGGCACAATAAATACGTAGGTGAATAAATGATAGTTTTACTTACACACTAAAATCAAGGTCACACCCCATAAGGACTGAAATTGAAAGCATGCAATAAAAGTGCAATTAAAGCATACAACTTGACTTACAAAAAATGCATAGTGAAGGCTATATTTAAACTCTCCAACCATAGGTAAGGTTGGTATGAAAATTTAACATTTATGGGACAAGTTTAACTTGTCCCACAAGCCCCCCAAATCAGCCTCCAAGGACAAATTCAGATTTCAAAAGAAGGTGGAGTGTTTCATAGTCCAAAATTTACTTACATATCTCTTACACATCACTTACACATTACTTACACTTATCTCACAACATTTAATACAAGATCCAAAAACTCCAATAATTACTTTCTTATGTCCCAATATGATTAATTAATTTTTACCAATATGATTACTCATATTACATTACCACAATTTATTTAAATAAATGGGGAACTGTACGATGGAAAAAGTAACATGTGAGCATGGGAATCTACAAGTACCTCTTCCTCGTACCCGACCTCTCGAGGTCGTGTCGAGACAGCTGGTGAATGTTGAATGTAGATAGATACAGACAAGCTAATTGGGTAAGGGTAAGTGCAGCAAGTTGGGGGACAAAAAGGGGGGTCATAAGTGGACGCCATATTGTAAATAAACAACATAAATATCAACTTGTAGGGATTATTAGCAATACATAAACTCAAAATTAGAAAAACTTATAGTAATATGAATCGTAGCATCCAGACAATCTAGTTTCTAAAATACTAATTTTTTTATAAAAATGGACAAGATTAGCTATATTAAACACTCAAAATTCAACTGACTTGGTTTTTGTTTTTTTAAAACGCCTATAAAATTATAGTTTGTTTGCCCACGATTTGGATGACCAAAAATTGATATATATTTTTATCCTTTGGTGAAAAGTTATATGCCACCATCTATCTTGGGGATGGATTTTATTTTTTATTTTTTTGAGTAATATTTTATTTTTTTATGATTTTTTCCATGAAAGTGGTATGAAAAACATAAAGAAAACAGAGCACTTTCCGTTTGCCCACCATAACTTCATCAAAAAATATTTATATCAAATAATTTTTTTTTAACATCTGTATAATTTCACCACGGTTGGGATGGTATAATTTTTATCACATTCTAATAAGTGAAACAAAATTTACAGTCTTAAACCTAGACATAAACATTCACAGGAAAAAGTGTCTTAAAGACCTACTATTAGTAAAAAATTATAAAATGATATTTATCCTATTCTATTCACTTTAAAATCAGTATTTCTACAAAGATAACAGTCTCCCCTACGCAATGGTACCATTTTTATGACATATTTTCTACTTTTCGTCATGGTTCAAGTCCGTGGAAGACGAAATTTGATGTTTTGTTGTTTTTAATGTAAAATTCAGGATTTGATGTCCACTTAATTGTCCCGCAACTTGGTGCACTTACCCGTAATCTTAAATCCTCAATACGTAGTAATGGAATCTACGAATCTAAGGCAAAGAAGGCCCTCCTAACCTAAATTGGTGTAATGGTTTGTTTGGATATAATAGTTGTTCGGTGGCTCCAGTCAATTTCAAGCTCTGCCGAGACCCTGTTTCTTGGTTGTTGGATATGTGGGAAGTGACCTGTGGGAGCTTCGTATATATCTCCAGACAAGGTCATAAAATGGTGATAGGAGGTTTAGTGGATTTGTAGTGAACTATGGGTTCGTATTATATGACCTCTAAAATACCGACAATGGAAGCAAAACATGAAACTAACAGAATTCGAAGCAAGAAATTGAAAGACTGAATAAGAGAATTGAGAAGATGAGGGGCCATTTTCTTGAAAACAAGTTGGCTATTTATAACCAATGCATTTACCAAAGGGTAACTCCCATTTGATCTCTTTTACTATAAAAAAAGGAAAAACACTATTCCCAGGGAGTATAAAACATTAACGCAAGCCAAAGTGGTTGAAGAAAGCCTATAAAACTCAAGATTTACATTTGACGTGATCGTTAGAGGAATCTAGAAAATGTGAACAAAACCGTTGCCCTGTGCAGGGCGGCGGTTACGAGACCGCCACCCTATCCTGGGCGGCAGTTTCGTCAGTGAAGACAAAAAAGCAAGAAGAAGGGGGGAAAAGGGGAAAACAAGGCATGCGGAGGCTGAACGGGGCATGTGGGATACAAGTGTATACTTGGTGAGCCTTTCTGGATTCCGAACACCTTTGCAAGGAGACCTGTATCATCATTGGGGCACGTGTAACATCATTCCAATAGTAAGGTACCCTATAATTTCGGGTACATACATATTGCCCCCTCAGAGAAGCATCTTAGCCATGGAGAGGTGTAAAATGGTCGATCTGGGTATGGCGGTCCCGAAATGGGGAGTTAGGAGTTATACTTGACATGCTTGTGTGCTAGAAAGTCACCATCTAAGATCCCACTACCTGTAAAATGAAAAGAGGGGAGTCAAGTGTAGATAGATAAAATAAATTGAGAAATAAGGCTAAATTTATATGAAAAAGAGGACTTACCATCTACGCGAGGTTTAGAACTTACCTCCGTCGGTGTTCCGACCCTGCAAAAGACATTCAAAATTAAATTAAGAGGGCTATTTATATAAAATGAAGTCATTTTACTATTCATTTTTGCGGATTGAATTGATAGATTTTGAGCTCTAGGATCCACGGTGACGGTTTTCGATGAAAGTATAGTCAAAACGTTCGTGGTGAGATAGCGATCATGCCTCCGAGAGTGGAACATCAACCCATGAAGTCTCAGGTTAGTTCTTCTCGATTTATTGCTTTTAAACCTAAAATGTGGAAATGATGAAATATTTCCCTTGGGGGGATAATTTCTAAAAATGTTAGTTTTAAATGTGTCTTTATGGGGGGCGGCCATAGGGTAGGTTTCTTTTTTTGTTAAAAGGGTGTTTTTGCTTATTTTAAAGCATTTTTTAGGGCTTACGGCCCATTTGGGTTTGTAGGACAGGACCGCCGCCCTGTGCAGGGTGGCGGTAATGGGACCACCACCTTAGAAAGCAACGGTTACGGAACCGCCACTCTGCACAGGGCGGCGGTCCGCGACAGAGGATAAAAATAATACAAAGTCTAAATTGTTTTTGCATGTATAGAATTTTTACGTGTTTTTACATAGTATTTTCAACTGGACTTCAGTACTAACTTACTCCTTTTTGTCTTTTTAGGTGTATGCAGAAGGAGGAGGAGTACATTAGATGGAGTCAGGAGAGGGAGTGTGATTGGCTTTCGGCAGTATTAGAGACACTCTCCCAAGTAGAGCGAGATACTCTCTAGAGGGCTAGTATATGGAGGATTGCACAAGTTCCTCATGTTGCACCTGCCAGTCACATACTGTCTAACTTGTTCTCATATTGGGATGCAGATCAGAACACCTTCCGATTGCGAAGAGTTAGGGGCGAGTGGTCCATCACCCTAGAGGATGTTTACGGTATACTAGCGGTTTCGATTCTTGGGCGGCGGCTGTCTCTTAAGACAATAGTATCTAGGTCACAGGAGCTTCAGTGGGCCACCTATATGGGAGATGTGGTTGTATCGATGGGATCAAAGAAGGGTGTGAGGATCTGCTCTATTATTGAGTCAGACATTCCCTTGCTCCACAAGGCCATCATGGGCATCCTTGCATCCAAACTGATTGGGGGTAAGGGAGGGGAAACCCTCTTATATTGTTGGGCCCCCATTATTACATAGATTGAGGTCCATGGACTTGTCTATGCTTGGGGAGCAGATATCCTCAGAACTACCTACCATGAATTATACAGGGTAGTCTGTTTACAGGGGCAGTCACTGAGCCACCCGACTCTTGTCATGAGTTGGGTGTATGAGCATATCACCCCATATGGGAGAGGTGCAAAGGTGGAGGATCCCAGGGCCATCAAAGCAGCGAGGTGGATGGGGATGACCGTTCTTTGAGCACCCCACCAGCTAGTGGCTTCCCTGACCACTGCAAATATGGAGGCCACTCCTTATCAGGCCATGGAAAGGGTATGGGGAGAAGAGACCGTTACACTGATCACCTACCAGACCACCAGCTGGTTGATAGAAAGAGTGGGGAAGTTGGAGATACACCCCTTTGACAGAGTTCCACAACAATTTGGCCTCCCCTATAGTGACATGCTTCCTCCAGTGGTGCCAGTGTATAGATCTATCCGTGAGGCTTGGGGAGGTCCTAGAGGCCGGGGTTGGACTAATGTTACTCCTAGTACTCCTATTATGGCTAGGAGGGTGGTACGTGCATGAGGGAGAGCCGGTGCTCCTCAGGCACCCTTACTTCGGATTGCCACCGGTCCCGCTCATAGTAGTGATGAGCCCATTGATGTGGACTCCAAGTCTGAGGAGTTCACTGGGGGAGAGACCGAGGAGGAGACAGAGGACATGGAGATCAGTGAGATGGGTGGTGGGGGAGATGATAGTGATCTTGAGTGGCATGACACCCAAGAGATCCTGTAGGCCAAGAGGGCAGAGCGAAGCGCAAAGAGGGTGACTCTGGTTTTAGAGGAGTTACTCTCTCGGGACCTAGGTGGAGATGGTGAATTTGTTGCAGGCTGTCACATTGCCCCAGATGTGGGTGAGGGGCACCAGTCAGGGGCGGCATCAGTGGTGGGCGCGTATCCTAGAGATCCTTCTTGGAGGCTTGGAGATCTGAGTGAGTTGTCACTCTTCTCTTGACATTTTTTTTAGTTAGAGTTGTCCTAGTTTGTTGTTTCTTTTTGTTTTGTTTACTCTTGGTTTTATCGTTGATAATTTTCTAATGCATTTTATCCTTTGTTTGTAGCAACTACTGATGAGTGGCGAGACTTGATTTGCAGAGTGTGTACTGATACCCTGCTTCTCCCCTTAGAGAAGACTCATGCTAAGCTTTCCGTGGATGTGGGGGAGCCCTTAGCAGCCAGTAGGCACACTGATGTTTTTGCCTCTATCTGTAATGTGGTGAAGATCATGACTTCTCTCTGCACGGAGGTAGCTGGATATATGATAGCGGAGTGCATGATGAGGAGGAGCCATTCTCGTAGTGAGACAATAGCTATTGGTCACGATCACGATCCCTCAGTGCACTCGGAGCGCCGGCGTAGCCGGAGTCCTAGGCGTGGTCGCGCACCCTCTGAGGGATCCCATAGGGATTGAGAGACTATCACTGTAGCATTTTGTCAGATGTCTATACGAGTGTTTTTGTATTTTTCGGGCTCATTGAGCGTTTTGACCATGCCTAGTGCATGATGGCATTGTATATGAAACCTGATATATATATATATATATATATATATATATATATATATATATATATATATATATATATATATATCTTTTTGGATCTAGACTCTTGGCATCTAGAATTTCGTGACTTGTTTCCACATGCGTACTTAGATATTTTTAGAATATTGTTTTCATGTTTTCAGAATGTATGCAATGGATAACAAATGATAGTAAATAGAATGTTTTACTCTGTATGTTTTTGTAATGCTGATATGAGATGATACTAACATATGGTAGTGCTGAACTTTTGAACTCTCTGGGAAACATTTGTAATTTCTTCTTATATTAGAAAAATGTGATGAATGCATAGTGATAAAGAGATGAACTTGCCCCAATCCCAAATCCATGCAACTAGTAAGACGCGAGGGCTCAACACCAAGAGTTAGGAAGGGCACAAGTTGTATGAGTTTGATTGAATGGAATGATGAGAGATAGAAAAACTAGTAACAAGAACCAAATTTGGACCTACACACCCACCCTACTCAGAACTACTACCATGCTTAGAAAGCCACTTACTTTCCAGTTCAGCTAGACTTAGATTCATGAATGGAAACTTGGTTGACAAAATATGGTTTTGAGGATTTGATTTCTTTGGAATTTGGATATTTGGATATTTGCTTTCTCTTAATAGAGGTGAATTTGTGTTTTTAGCATACCAAGATTTGTTAATTTGTGTGACTGGACCCCCCACACCCTGCCTCATGCCACCAGTAAGAAGCACGGGTTTGTCACCAAAGGCAGGATATAGGTGAGTAAGGGCACTTATTTCCTTTCCCAACCTCACACCACCAGTAAGAGATGTGGGCTTATCACCGAAGGTTGATGGGGTAAAGAAGTGTGTAAAATAAAATATTTTGTTTGCTTGGTGCTTTTGATTTCATTTGATTTTGACATTTTTGATCTATGACTTTGGGATATCCTTTTGTTCCAAGAGATTTAAGAGGGATAGATGTGACACCAAGAAGCTTCCAGAACAGACCGTGGGCAAGGACAACTTCACCTAGTAGAAAGAAAGAGCAAAGCCAAGTATGCAGGCCTTGGTATGGTTTCTGTCAATGTTTGTCTGTCGAATTTGATGAAAAGATTTGAAAATAGTTGATGATGCTTAGTGAGATGTGATATGAATGCTTTTGCCAATATTTTTAGAAATTTGTAATAGATTATTTAAGAGTAGGCTCCTAGACTACCATTTTTATGAAATGGACAGAATGTAACAACTGAATGACTAATGCAATGTAAGTAGCTATAATGTATAAGTAATGACTTTGATGTTTTATGCGTAAAACCGCTTAAGATGCAAGGAATTGATAGTTTCACTGAATTCCTCACCTTCTAGCATACACAAAAGATACACACCATTTCCGTAGTCCTTCATGACTCGGTATGGGCCCAACCATTTGGGCCGAAACTTCCTTCCTTCACCGGTTTTCTTATCAATCCGGCTATCTAGTCTTAGAACTAGATCTCCTTCATATATTTCTTGCTCATAGAATTTTTTGTTGTACTGCTAGCACATCCGGCCAGCATAGGCTCTATGCTACTGTTCGGTGTTTAACCTGGCCTCGTCAAGGATTTCTAGTTGAGAGAGGCATGCCTCCTTGTAAGCTTCTTTGTCCAAAATCCCTTGTAATGAGATACGAAGACTGGGTATTTCAACCTCAAGCGGGAGAACTGCTTCTGCTCCGAATACCAGTGAGAAAGGAGTTGCTCCTATTGGTGTTCTTATTGAGGTTTGATGGGCCCACAAGGCCAGGATATAGTTTTAGATGCCAATCTCGCTTATTCTCCTTGACTGTTTTGAGGAAAATAGCTTTCAACGTTTTTTTCGTCGCTTCGGCTTGCCCATTGGCTTGAGGGTGGTAAAGAGAGGCCGTGTGATGGTTTATCTTGAACTTGCTACATAACTCACAGACTTCGTTGTTTTTAAAGAACGTGCCATTATCTAAGATAATGACTTGTGGGACACCGTACCTACAGATAATTTGGTTCAGAATGAATTTGGCAATTAACAAACCTGGTACGGTGGTGAGAGGCATGGCCTCCACCCATTTGGTAAAATATTCCATGGCTATGATTATAAAATTATGGCCATCGGTTGATGAGGGAGAGAAATTCCCTATCAAGTCTAGACCCCACATGGAGAAGGGCCATGGAGTCGTTATTGGTTGCAGGGATTGTGCTGACATGTGAATCTCGTGAGAGAATTCTTGGCATTTGCGGCACTTACATATAAATTCCACTGCGTCATGCTTGAGAATGGGCCAAAAATAGCCCATCCAATGTATTTTGCGAGTGATGGCGTGACCACTGAAGTGGCCTCCAAATATCCCACTGTGGGATTCATGAAGTATATTCTTGTATTCTTCTATGTCGACGCATCTTAGAAGCATGCCGTCGAAGGCTCTATGATAGAGTACTTGGTCTAAAACAACATATTTAGCAGTAATAATGCGTAACCGCCTTCTTTGTTGTGACGTGGCACCTTCCGGGTATGTATGGTCCATGATAAAATTGATGATATCAGTATACCAGGGACATGTAGAAATGGGGGGCCTGGTTTTGATGAAGTATACACACTCATCAGGAAATTCTAGAGCTACCAGCTTGCCTCCATCTAGTGGATTGTCGACTAACTAGTCTGTAATGATTTGTCCCTTAACAGATTTATGGTTTATGAATGTTAACTCAAATTCTCCCATTAAGGTTATGAAATGCCCAACCTTTTTAGATAAAGATCCTTGTGTGAGAAATGTTTGTAAATGGTCTGTCTTTACAATGACCCTTGTTTCCTAGTTTAACATGTAATGTCTTAAATGTTTTGTTGTAAAACTTATGTTGAGGCATTCTCTCTCTACCTGTGTGTAGCGTGTTTCATAATCAAGCAACGTTTGGCTAATGAAATAGACCGCACATTCTTGTTTATCATTTTCTTCTTGAGCCAGCATGTAGGCGAGCGAAACATGAGTGGCTCGTGAGTATAGGATCAAAGGACAGTCTGGTTTGGGAGGCATTAGCATGGGTGGAGACAAAAAGAAGTGTTTAACTACTTCAAAGGCCTTGTTGCACTCTTCAATCCAATCAACACTATAATCTTTCTTCAATAGATTGTTGATTGGATGAATGGAAAAAATTAGATTTGGGATGAACCTACAGATTGCACGGAGTTTCCCAAGAAATGACCTAATTCTAGACTCATCTAGGGGTGGGATCATTTCGAGAATAGCCCGTATTTTGGCTAGATCAACATCAATCCCTCGTGAAGATATAATGTAGCCCAGAAGTTTGCCTCCTGTCACACCAAACACGCACTTCTCTGGATTTAATGTGATGCCATATTCAATTAATCATGAGAGGATGATACAGAGCACTTCTGGATGATCACAGTGTTTCTTGGCTTTGGCCAACAAGTCATCCACATAGGATTCCACAATTTTATGGATAAGATCATGGAATATATAAGTCATTGCCCACTGATATGTAGCGTCGACGTTCTTAAGACCAAATGGCATGACAACATAACAATATGTTCCCCAGGGAGTTATGAATGTAGTTTTGGCTTGATCCTGTTCAGATATTTTAATCTGATTATACCCTGAGAACCCATCCATGAGAGACAACAGTTCAAATCCAGTTGTTGCATCAACGATGACGTCAATGGATGGTAATGGGAAGTCATCCTTGGGACAAGCTTTGTTAATATCCCGAAAATCTATGCAAATGCATATCTTCCCATTTTTTTTGAGAATGGGAACGATATTAGATACCCATTGTGAATAGTCAATGGGCTTGATGAATCCCACTTGGAGAATTTTTATTACTTCCTCTTTTACCATGAAAGCCACTTTTGGCTTCATTGGTCTTGACTTCTGTTTAATTGGCTTCGCATCTGGTTTAGTGAGAAGATTATGTACCGCGAATTGTGGTGCAATGCCTATCATTTCTTTATAATTAAATGCAAAATCCTTTTGATGTTCTTTGAGGACTTGGGTGTGTATTTCTATCTCCTCTGGAGTTAATGAGGATCCCAACTTCAAAATTCTTGGTTCTTCCTCCGTTCCAATGTTTATATCAATGGTTTCTTCTATCAAAGAAGCGTTACCTTCTTCAAATTCAGGTGGGGCTGGAGGTAGCTCCAAGATTTCTCCATTTTCTATCTCATATATATTGAGATCCTTCTATGGAGGAGACTCTACCGTGGGATTTCCAAAGTAGGAAGAGGAATGTGGTATTAGGGAAAGATCAACTATACGGTGAGCAAGGTGTAGCTCCGCATAGGTGTTTAGATATTCAAGAGTGACTCTATCATCGTCAAAGTGACCCATGATAGAAAAATCATCCTCAGCTTCTCCATGAGTCAGGAGTGAGTTTGTTGGTATTTTACGCACTAATGGTTCGGTATGAAGTGATACTATGAAATTTGTATCCTCCAACTCATTGCTTGGGGTGAAACGGGAAGCTGAGGTTGCTATTGAGTTTACGAGAAGGTTCTGCTCTCGTGGGATTGCTTCAATTGATATAAAGTTGAATCCCTTGCTTAGATCTAACACCACTATTTTATAGAGCTGTAAATGCTTAGCTCTAGTTTCATATACCTCAGAGACTTGGTTTGCAACCAATTGCGAGTCTCCTAGTACTCTAATGTTTCCAACACCCATTCTTTTAGCTAGGATGAGGCCAAGGAGGAGAGCTTCGTACTCAGCCCCATTGTTTGTACATTCGAAGTTTAATTTAAAGGTGAAAGGTAGGATCTTTCCCTCAGGTGAAGTAAAGATCACTCCCACCCCAGCTCCAAAGTGACATCTAGCTCCATCGAAGTGGAGAGTCCAATACTCACTTGGAAAAATGGATGTTGGGATATCTGTCGTAGCTGTTTCTTTTGCTTCGGTTACCTCTACCATAAAAACTTTGTCTGATGGAAGAGAAGCGATTCCCAGGGTGTGTCCCATACCCATGGAATCAAACAGTAGGAGAATAGGTAAGTCTTTCTCCAGTAACTTGACAATTTTTACGGTAGTCCCTAGTGATACTGTTTTTATAGCATTGGTCTCACTTTTGAGTACTGGAACGTCCTCAGCTGGATTTGAAATTTCCAACTCAGTGGTGGGTATCAGCTTTTCTTTTGGTTGTGAATTAATTGGTCTGATAAGATGCTTTGCTAGAAGTTCAAACTTGGAGTGGATACCCAGTCTTTTCTTCAAATCAGCTAGGTGTATATCGAAGGGTTTTGGGTCACCTTGTGCCACGAATATTTTCCCTAAGTGTAGAAATCTTATTTCTTGGAATAGCGTGGAAGGGATTGCCTTCATGCGGTGTATCCATGGCCGACCAAGGATCATATTATAATTGGTTTCTCGATCTATAATATAAAACTCGGTGAGGACCGTCTTGGGTCCTAAAGTGACTAGTAAAACTATGGTTCCAATCGAAGTGGCTTTGAGGCTATCATAACCTCTTAGCGTATTTCACGTCGTGGAACAGTTTGTCTCTCCATATCCTAACTTTTGAAGGAAAGCAAAGGGGACTATGTTAACTGCTGCCCCATCGTCAACCATTGCACGTTTAACATAATTATTGTAGACCCAAACTTGTAAATGTAAAGTTGGGTTGCCTCTTCGTGTAATTTCAACGTCTGTTGGCATTTTGCTTATATCGAATATAAATTCCATATCCCTATCTAGCTGCCCCGGAGGATAAACGTCAAAGTCCACATGGTTTACTTGCGTTTCCGGGGGAGGAGTGATGTTGATTAAATGACCAAGGCCTAATGCTTCTAAGAGAGCAGCTCTGTGGGCGGGAGAGTTCTTTAACAAATCCAAAAAGGAGATGTGAGAGAAGGTTTTGGTCAAATCATTAATTAAATCATAGGTGCCTATGGGTTTTACCAGTTTTTGTTGACTGCTTTCTGGCTCTAATGAATAACTTGGAGTTGGTTGAGAAGAATAATCCCGTGTTCTTGTTATGGTTTCTATGGGTAGTTCAGTGTCTAACTCTACTAAAACAACTATCTTAGTTTGAGGTCGAGTTCCTAATTGGGGTGTGACTGGTGGATTTAATGAAGTTGAAGCTTCATGATCATTGTTTCCTATCATGACACCCTTATTTGTTCCATTAGGATCTAACCTGTTATTGTTAGAATGGTTTGGGAGTGGATCATTGAAGATCTTGAGGGATGCATTTTGAGGGGAAACTGTCCCTGCATAAGTGTTTGGCATGGGTGCTACAGAATTTGCTAAAAACATATCTATAAAGAGTTGTTTTTGATCTTCTGGTAAAAACTGCATGAATTTATTGTATTCATGACAAGTCCTAGTATCATGGCCTTGAATCTTGTGGAATCCACAATATAAATTGGGATTATAGTTTCGAGGCTGTTGATTTAAAATCTGTTGTGACTTGAAATTGTGATAAGGTTGTTGGTTGTTAGAGTTAAAATTTTGAGGTTGTTGCCTTTGGTTTTGACTCTGATATCCAGTTGGGTTTTGATTTGGACTTTGTGTTTGGACTTTTCATTGTTGTTGTTGTTACCATGGTGGACAATTAAAATCCACCGCGTTGATTGTTGGAGTAAAATTTTTATTTCGTTGATTATTAATAGGTGGTGAAATGTTTACAACGTTTGCCCTTTTAACTTGGTCAGTTACTCCATTTGTTGTAACTCTACGGTTCTTGTTAAGGATCTTAGGTCCTTGATTAGCATTCCCAGTATTAGAATAGGCTGCAGTGTTTTGATTGGGAGTGGTTAATTTCCCATTTGTCCCATATGTCTTATGACCACTATCTATCGCTGCTTGGTTGATTCGGAGAGCACTCTCGAGTACTTCATCGTAAGTTCTTAGTGGGAACTTCTGGACTTCTTCCTTTATCTCTCTATTGAGAGAATTAAGGAATAAATTGCATAGTTCCATTTGATCCATGTTTGGAGCACTTGCTGATGAGTAGAGAACCGTATGCCATCTTTGAATAAAATGAGCAGCGAATCATTATGTTCTTGTTTAATATGCAAGAATTCCTTGATTCCTATTCTTAACAATTTGTTCATGTCGAAAGCTTTGATGAACTCTGACACAAGTTGTTTAAATGAGTGTATCGAGGCTTCAGGTATTCTATAATACCAATCAAGGGCAATACCCTCTAAGGTCTTAGGGAATATTTTAGCAACAACCCCATCCCAAGGGAGTAACTCCCGTATGGCTGTGGCATAGGCCTTAATGTGTGCATTTGGATCCCCTTCCCCTTTGTATTTGGGCAAATCGGGAAGAGGTCTTGGAAGCATAACACTCTGTATGGTGAAGTCTAGGGGCTCTTTTAAATATTCTAAATAAGTCCCTACCGCATAGTCCTCGACCATCGATGGCGCTTGTTGAGGGGGTGGAGGTGGAATGGGTTGTTGATATGGCATAGCATATGCGTTTGTAGGAACATAAGGGAATCCCTGTGGTTGAAAAAACATCCCGGGAGAAGAGAACATGTCTCCTTGTGGTGATTTTGAATAAATGTTTAAGTAAGGAGGAGCATTGTTCTAGTACGGGTTGTTTGGTGCCAATCCGGGAGGTGTCATGCTTTCAACTGGGGCGACGTTTGAAAACGCGGTCCTAGTTGGTGTTTGTTGTGGGTAACTATAAGGATTTTGAGGAGGCATGCCTAACGTGCCTGTTCCTGTAAGGAGGTCAACCTGACTGGGGTGATGCAGAGGGTTGGGGATTCCTACTTGCCCAAAATATGAATTTTGGTTTGCTTGAGCAAGTTCCAGCCCTCTAACCTTCTCGGCTAAGGCTGAAATGACTTCCATCGATGAAGATGCAGTGCCTTGCCTTAAAGGTGTTTGTTGTATAGCTTGAGGTTGTAAAGGGGTGTGATACCCTGCTATGAATTGATCGTTACCTTACCAAGCCTCACCAAGGGTATTTCCCATAGGTGGAGGAATGGGGGTGTTCTCCTAGAATAAGGTATCAGATTGTATTTGCAAACTCCCTATAGGTGGATACATATTTTGGAATCCTTGTTCACTTTTAGCGAAGCGTGCTAAGTACTCCTCATCCAAAAAGGGGAGTGGGTCTGACTGTCTACTGATCTGTGGTTTGAACATGACTCGAGAAGATGAAATAGAGTCCCCAGTAAATGTCATGTTATTAGAGCCTGATGGCTCTGGCTGTTGTGTTTGTGTAAACTGATCAAGTTCCTTGATTCAAAATGAAGAACTAGAGCTAGTCCTGTGAGGGGGAGTTTGAGATGACAAGTAATTACTCAAATAGTTATCAGCCCATGCAGAAAGTGAGGGTGATGGTTGTCTATTTGTTTGACTATGGTTTACTTTGAGACCTGAGAGAGGTATGCCATATGCATCATATCCTGACATATTCGGGGGGTATATGAATACCCGCAGAATAATGGAAAAGAGCGAAGGTGGATGGAAGAAATGAAAATAGAAAGAGGGATATTAGTTTGTTTCATGTCGGTTTCACCAATTTTGTATGATGGAAAAGTAACATGTGAGCATGGGAATCTACAAGTACCTCTTCCTCGTACCCAACCTCTCGAGGTCGTGTCGAGACATCCAGTGAATGTTGAATGTGGATAGATACAGACAAGCTAATCGGGTAATCTTAAATCCTCAATACGTAATAATGGAATCTACGAATCTAAGGCAAAGAAGGCCCTCCTAACCTGAATTGGTGTAATGGTTCATTTGGATATAATAGCTGTTCGGAGGCTCCAATAAATTTCAAGCTCTGCCGAGACCTTGTTTCTTGGTTGTTAGATATGTGGTAAATGACCTGTGGGAGCTTCGTATATATCTCCAGACAAGGTCATAAAATGGTGATAGGAGGTTTAGTGGATTTGTAGTGAACTAGGGTGGTTTTCTAGTCTAGCCCAAAAAATATTAGATTTATTAGCTTCTATGTTTAATACGGAGAACTGTACTATAATATCTAGCGGGAGTGGTGAGGATCTAAATACCAACGTTCGTAAGCCGGTGTCAATACTTGACTGGTTTATTGGCCTGTTGGGTTGTGGGACTTGGGGATCACAACCGTGAGTTCATGGTTGTTGTGGACCTTGTTATGGACATGTGAAGAATCAATCCCTTCTCCCAACTATCCAGTAATCATATGCCTTTTTAGCCTCTACGTTTAGAACTAGAAGTTGTATGATTTTCTCAGAGTACCTAACAGGTGTTCTGCCAACTTGAATACGTACGCTAGTGTCTATTTCAATGAGGAGGTCTCCCACGTTAGGCTATGGAACCAAAGGATTGTAACCAAATGTTTTCTCTCATTTGAATCCTTGCACAGTCATTCAGGTGTTTTATCAAGGCAATCTATAGTTTGGATGGTTTGACCAGAATGTGTAAGCTTTGTCGTCTTCGATATTTAATCCTCTTAGTTTCTCACTAATTGCTTGTAAGTTTGTTGTTGTTCGAAAGACCTGTATCCTAAGGTCCTGATCTATATCAACTAAGGTCATGGGTAGATTTGGTTGAGGCACTATGGGTTCAAATATATATTCTCTAGGCTCTCTAGGTCCTGTGATTTTCATACAAAATGATTCAACTTTTAACTAACATTTAATAAACTGATTACAAAAGAGGTATTTACACTATGTAAGCATCCTTCTATTTTTTTATTTTTCAATGACGTATTTCAATGAAATTTGAAGAACAACTACTCTAGTATATTTATAAAATGGACAACTAATCTAGAAACAGAATAAAAACAAGCAACGTAGCCTGGTATGGCTATTCACCTGTGCAGTTGTGATCTTATCCTAAATATCTAAGTAACTATATATTTGAATTGAAAAGACTCTCGATCCTACCTCAGAAGTGAGGAATGAATCACAATTTCTTAGAAACTATCAATCCCCACGGCTTCCCTGGTGATATTGAGAGCAAACTTTTGACTGAAACAAAATGATTTACTACTCTATTTGATATGTTGTAACTATAACTTTGATAGCTCAAACCTGGCGTTTACAGAACAGTGGTAAATCTAGTTGTGTGTGATTTCATCCCCTCAGTGTGATCTCCTCATTCCTTCGTGTCCTTGCATGAATCCAGAAAGTGTGTATATGATAGTATCAACAAAAGATAACAATCAAACAATGGTAGCTTTGGATATAGACTGAATACAATGCGAGTAGGAGAGGGATAGTGCAAGTGAACAGAGCTTGACTATGTAATTCCTAGTGGGATTTATTGTGGGAATACAACACAAGTGTACTGAGAGTTTCAGAAACTATCCTTGTGACAAAACAAAACCTGTAACTTTAATGGATTCTAGTCTAGAAACGAAGCTATTCTATGCTAAACTGATTGTATGAAGTAGCAATGGAACAAGACTGAAACAAGAAGATTATATGACCTCTAAAATACCAACAATGGAAGCAAAACATGAAACTAACAGAATTCTAAGCAAGAAATTGAAAGACTGAATAAGATAATTGAGAAGATGAGGGGCCATTTGCTTGAAAACAAGCTGGCTATTTATAACCAATGCATTTACTAGAGGGTAACTCCCATTTGATCTCTTTTACTATAAACAAAGGAAAAACACTATTCCCAGGGAGCATAAAACATTAATGCAAGCCAAAGTGGTTGAAGAAAGCGTATAAAACTCAAGATTTACGTTTGACCCGATCGTCAGAGGAATTTGGAAAATGTGAACAAAACCACCGCCCTTGTGGGTGGTAGTTACGGGACCGCCGCTCTGTCCTGGGTGGCGGTCACGGGACCGCCACCCAGTCCTGGGCGGCAGTTCCGTCACTGAAGACAAAAAATGCAAGAACAAGGGGTGGAAAAGGGGAAAACAAGGCATGTGGAGGCTGAAGGGGCATGTGGGATACAAGCAGTATGACTATGGTGAGCCTTTCTGGATTCTGAATACCTTGCAAGGAGACCTGTATCATCATTGGGGCACTGTGTAACATTGAATTCTGGCGGTGCAGTACCCTAAAATTTTGGGTACTTTACAGGATTACACCTCTTAGTGGCTTCTTCAACAGACACTTACAAAACTGATGGCTTCCTTCACACACTTCCTACAATATTTCTCACTAACCCTTTCTCACATGCTAAATGAGGGGGGCGGCCTCCAATTCCAATGTGGTTGGTCTCCTAATCCCCCGATGTTTGTTGTGATATTTTACACTTGCAAAACACAATACCTCCTTCGGCCATCGTGGCCATATCAGAATTCATCCAAATGAATATCCAATATAATTGGTCTAAAATCATCCGATATATATCTATGATATATATATATACCTGCATATATATATATAATACCTCCTATCAGCCTCGTGGCCATATCATATATATCCATATGATATATATATATATATATATATATATAAATCATCAATATATATATGAATCATAACAACATCTAGACAATCAACACTATCACTTACAATTTCATCAACAAATATATCATCATCAATTTTAATTCAATTTTCTCGGTCTACTCAATATATCCAAATATCACATGTCCTAACAACATCCATAAATATATATAACCATGTCCAACAACATGTCAACATCTATATAAAATGTCTCTAACAATCATCATGCATCATATGTGAATCAGAGTCAATAATAGTCCATGATTTGACATCTAACACCATACTAAATCAAAACTATAATAATGTCCATAATATAGTCAGCAGTATCACAATCAATATCAAAAGTGTCAAAGGGAAGTGGGCACTACACCTTCCTAATTATGGTGACAAATCTATTGTGCAACAACAAAATAAAGGTTACTCTTATATTCACATCCTTCAAATGACACTAATGATACGAGAACACTCCTTCCTATATTCCATTTTCCTCATATCAAGCAGTTGTCCACCATTTTGTTGCATCTCCCACCCACTTAAGGGGGCCTTCCCTTACCATCCTATTTTGTCTGGGCATCCAAATGCTTCACCGCTTTCCGCTCACTATTCTACATGCGTTTATTATCTTTAAAGAACTATTACTTCACAATATCACTTTAAAGAGTGGAAAATGTAGACACCCTAAAAATACATACATATTTCTATCCCACTACTATCCAATTAGAATTAATTAAAATAATTATATTCTACCATAATGTCCCCCATCGGAATTAATTAAATTAATTCTATCGATTGAATACCCCTTTAGAATTAATTTAATTAATTTTATTTCCTAAGTCACATTTTGTAAACACAAAATCATGCACTTTAGGAGTTATTTATCCCAATCTTATACTACTATTTAGAAGGCTCTCAAGTGAATAAAGTAATAATTTATCCCCCCTTTTGGCCACCTTTATTTTATATTTTATTTCATCATTCCCGCATATTTCCTCATACATATCCACCTATTTCACAATTGTCCTGACATTTTAGCCTAAACCCAAGCACCCAGGCCTATACTAGGGCGCCTCGGGGTTCTCTGGTCCCACTTGGAGCACCCCGATCCACGTTCCACTTTTTTGCTTCTTTTTGAGGTATTTTCTAGCCATTTTTCATCCTTATCTTTTTCCAATTCAGCCATATTAGGGTTAATTACGAAATTAAAGCAAGAGAACCCTATAAATATAAAGTTATAAGACTATAATAAGGGTCCTAACATCATGTACTACTATCACTCCATCTAGAGTTGAATCCACATAGTTTTGTGTATCAAGGCTAGGAGATCTGCATAAACAAACACAACATAGGGGAAGGATTCTATTCTATTTCATGCACACATACTATTACCTTTTCTATAGTTATTATTACTCGCTACTTAACAAAGTGTGATTGGCACAAGAGCACCTAGGGAAAGACACACACACACACACACACACACACACACACACACACACACACACACACACACACACACACACACACACACACACACACACACACACACACACACTAGACCTACATTTGGGTACAAAATGTAGTGCAATGCTTAGTTTACTAAGCCCACTGTTGTGACAACTCAGGTCAATCCAACCCATTCATTTACATTCTTTTAAAATGGTTTTGATGCTTGGCTTTGTGTTTTCTTCATTTTAAGATTTTTGTCAAATCCATTGATCTTGGTGTGACTTTGGAGAGACAAAAAGGGAACATTTATGACACTCTTGCGACCCAAAAAAAATTAGATCCTAAAAATCTGTAAGGATTACAGAACCCAGAATAGGATCTGAGTAGTCTGGGGTGCTCCAATCCCTTCCTTATGCACTCAAGTTCCATCAAATCCTCCAAATCTAGCCTTTACAAGTCCTTTGTGTAATCATTTCTGCTTCTGGAATCCACAATCAGACTTGCGATACTCTACGAATGTTTTTTGATATCAGCTAAGTCCTTTTCTTACTCTTCTCTTACATATTAGGGTTTTATTTCCATTATATTTAATTATTCAATCGCTTCTATTACTTTAGAATACTTATTTACAATGTTTTAGCCCTCTTATATTCGATTAACTAGTGGCTATACTTATCATAGTATTAGATTTCTATTTTTAGTTAATCATTTGGTGAAACCAACGTCTTTCACGCTTATGGTCCTTATTATTCTATCATGGGTCAAGTCTATTTATCTAAATTACTTAAACAATATCCCACTTGTCAGACTGTTTCACAAAAATGCCTAGACACCACATATTTTGTTGACAATACCCTACCACACGAACTAGGTTTTGTACTTCATAGTTTATTTGTTGATCCTAGTCTTCATGAGCTCGTATCTAATTAACCACTATTATACTCAATTCACACTTTACATAGTTTATTTCAAAATAAATTTAAGTTCTTTCATACATTATTTGAAGATAAATTTGTATCCACCGAATCCACCATCACATCCCTTAGATCCAAAATTCAACAACTTAAGGATGTTTCTCATTCACATACATCCTCTATGCAATCTATGGAATCAACCATTACATCCCTTACATTTGAAATTCAACAGCTTAAGGATTCCTCTCAATCGCATAAATCCTATATAAAATCTATGGAATCAACCATTACATCCCTTATATTTGAAATTCAACTTCTTAATGATGCTTCTAAATCAAATTTTTATGATCCTTCTCCATCTTATTTGCAATCTATGACCACTATATGTCATCTAGCTAAACCATAATACATGCCATTGCCTGATCCTATCATATTTCAGCATAATGTGACACCACATGACATTCTTAGTCAGCTCTATAGCCATAAATTAATAACCCTATCACCTACTCATTACTTTTCTCCTTGTCGGTTAGAAAAATATCATGGTCAACCATACTAAAATTATCATCACATCAATGGACATTATGACAATGATTGTCATACTTTGCATAACATAATCCAAAGTCTTAAGTGTCAAGGTCATATTTCATTTAATAGAAAACATCTTATTACCCAAGTTACATACGCATGGGTTCCTAAGGATAATCCTTCTTTGGTTCATCATGATCCACCTAAGGAGTCACCTACGGTATCACTAAGTCGACCACCTACCATAATTAATTCACCAGCTCCTCCTACCCCTTCATCTACAACATTACCAAATCAAAACAACTCATCACTTATTAAGGTTTTCCTTAGATCACATCCACTTAATAAGACATTTTTTGTATTACCAAGAAAATCTCAGCCACCTCCTCTTAAGGATGAGCTCACTTCTTCTCCATTAAAGATACTTACCACATCACCACATCATACACAAAATAACTGCCTAAAGTTAAGCTTGTAATTCCAACATCTTCCATAGATCCTACATATGTTGATAATTAGGTTTCAGATGATGTTTACTATGATGATGAGGCATGTGATAGTCACACTCCTCCCTCACATCCCATCACTTTTATTAAGGCAAATACACCATACATTGATCCACTTAGTGTCTTTTGATTTGACCTTCATCATGTACATACTTGGGGGGCATAACAATCACACATCCCCCCTCACCTTAGCATCTATCCTCTATTGCATTTTCATATAGACATACTTATCACACGTCCTCACACTATCATTACCCGATGATGCATTCTTGTGCTTTGGTTCACACATGAATGTTGAGGGACTATCATTACATTGAACCCCACACATTGCACTATAGGTTCTACACATACATCATGCATCCTACACAGTCCATTGTACACTTAGTCTACATCCTAAATTATATTATACACCCCTCATGCACATACATATTACACTAGTCGTCGCTACATATGAGTCTATTTTTACACTTCATCGATACATTCTACATTTATATTAGGTTATATTATATATATGAGTCTAACTACATATTTTATCAACACCTACTACCACCTCTTACATATTACATATTATGTACACCTTATATTTCCTACATTGCATGCTTCACAGGGCCCATTTATCCATCATATACATTATACTGGGTCTAGTTTTAGTTATCATCATTTCCATATTATATTTCTATATACACCTATTATTACACTTCACACATTGCACATCCTATATACATTACACATCCTACATTACATTGCTCACACTGTGTATTTACATACCATATTCATCACTTCGTCGTTTATACTACGTTGTCTTCTATGCACTACACTCACCATCCTATGACACACTTTAGTTCCTCGGTCCATACTTGAATGTCAAGGGTTTACCAATTAAATTGGCCCACTCACCATGATACATTTCCTCATGTGATATTTCATGTGTTAGTGACATACACCTTAGGTTAAATTGTCACCCATACTATCATCTTGTATTGGTATACACTTTAGGCTAAATCACCACCCCCATTATCATCTTGTAGTGGTATACACCTTAGGTTACATCACCACTCCTTCCATTCATTCTCTAGTGATATACGCTTAGGGATAAATCATCACTCATCCTTTCATCTCATAGTGATTTACACTTAGTGCTAAATCATCACCCATTCTTCCATCTTATAGTGATATACACTTAGGGATAAATTATCACTCCTCAATTCAACAAATCATGATATACACTTTAGCTATAGAGTTCATTCACATCATGATGCATCCTAGAATTTACTAGATAACACCCTAGACACTCTAGCACATCACTCAACCTAGAATGAGCACTCACTTGAAGCGTGCAAAGGTACTATGTTCCTCTTTAGGGTTGTTGTAGCAGGATGTTAGCGTGATGAAGGAAGAAACATATAGATCCATAACTAATCCATCATTCTACAAGGCATGTTATATTCAGATCTATGAAATAACAAGCTTAAACAATAATCATGATTGAATCAAGAACATGCACTACTCAATTACACACAGGAATGACACTTAGATTCAGCCAATAACTTCCATCTATTAATAAACACAGAAGCTCCTTATAATAATGGCATTCTATACTGATGCATGCATGGATCTGATATAGTAATCTAGTCATATGCACATATCTCTTTATGCTTACCTCTTATGCTCTGCATATACCTATATATCTCTCATCTCCCTCTCTCAGGTAATTCACTACATATATATATAGGGTGGGGACTTGCCCTTGACCACTTATCTATTCCAAAAATAGGCCGCATGCTATTAATAACCACGCGTCGTTTACAGGCATAGCCACACATATAAGTGTGCTATCTATAGACCTCTTACAGTTAACTAAAGTGATAATCCTATTCTTATCTCGTCTCCATGCAAAATGCTTTGATCTGATCCTCCAAAGATAGACAATGTGTGGCACACACATCTCTGCATCGTTGGTGTGTTCACACGCCATCTTCTAAAAATAGGTCTTCATGCTCAAAATCGGCTAAGTCCTGAATGCTGAACTTCTACTCCGCATGTGCGTTCTTCCTATCCATTCACGCCCTTAAACCTGGCCTATTTTCCCACGCGGACTTCTTGTGTGAGTTCTGTCAAGTGTTCTCTGATCAACATTACCCCACACTAATCTCATTGTCACCCCGACAATGGGTATCTCCAAAAATTGAAGTAAAGAATAAAAGAATAGAAAGAATAAGAATGCAAGAATGTAGATAAATAAAGAGATTTTATGAGGAAGCCTCCTCTGTATCAATTTTAAGTATCGACTCTGGATACTCCTCCTTTATTCTGGCCTCCAAGGCCTTCCATTTAGTGAGTGCTTGTTCTGCCTTTTTTTGGAATGTCCACATCAATGGAATCCAATTCATCCCTTGCAATCTCCCCTTTTTCATTTTACAGAACCAACACAATGCTGGAAATTGAGGTCATTCTTCCTTCTAGAAGATCCATCTTCTGCGCAATGAGCTTCCCAAGCTCTTCTAGCTGAGTCTTGTGTGGCTCTTGTGCTGTTGCCAGGTGCCCGCTCTTCTGATTAACCATTGACAATATTTCTGCGCGTGGCCCAATGTGTCGTCCTTCATTTCTCTTTGGACCTCATTGTTTTCTTCCAGGGTCTTTATGTTGATAAGCACCTCTGGAGCTGTGCATATGTTCAAATCCTTGTATACTTTCTTCAATACTTCTTGTAGCACTTGCAACAACCCTTCATAGGATGCAATATTTCACATCACTGAAGCTTTCTCTTGTTCTACCTCTTTTTTTGAATTCCTTGGTGCTGACATGCGTAGAGGTTCATCTTCAAGTACCAGGTCCACCAATTTTCCTACATAATGTATCACTGAGGGAAACGTCTATGGTACCTTGGTCTCTAAGTGTGGCCTAGCTCTTATGACATTATCTCCAATCTCTTCTATGATGTTGATAAATACTTTGTTCTTCTTCTACGCTAAGTCTCTCTCTTGTGTTACGCGCCCTATCTCTACATCCTTTGTCTTTAGCTCCTCTCTTATCGTTGCATCTTTGTCCATGTTTCTTCTAGAAAATTCAGTAGAAACCTTCATCAATGCATTGCTAACCTTCTCATCTGACATGACAGTAGAATTTACTGTCATATGTCTAGCTTGGGGTGCCATTTTTACCTTACAATTGTCTCCTTTTAAAATCTGCAATTTGTGAATCAAACCCTAGCTCGATTCAATCATTCCCTAGGTGGAATCTTCATGCCCTAACTCCTCTCTATCACCTTGATTCACTCAAACCCTTCACCACTGGGGACGCAAGATTCTTTTCACACAGATATGTTAATCACTCTTGGTTTCACACCCTTTGCACCTTAACCCAATCACTCGACTCTTCTCACTTAGCTCTTTCCTCAAATACTCTTAGTCGTAACAGTAAAAATGAATTCACATCCCATCCTTATATAATTTTTTAAATTTTGATGCATTTATTTCTCCTTCACCTACCAAATATCCTCTCATTCATTGACCAAATTCATTTGTTTCACAAGGTACATCTTCGCGCCCCAGCTATAACCTTCTAGCACAGCTTCCTACCCTCTAGTCACAGACTTCTCTTCAACGTCCGCCCTTGCACCTGAGTACCTCGTCATTGTACCTTCTCCTGGTAGTTATCATGGCCTCTTCTTACCTCACATTATAGTGTCCTTTCATTCATCTCCATCCTTGGTCACTTTTGAGAAGCAATCTTCTTTTGACTTAAAGCACACCCGTAGTAGCTTATTCCTTTCACCTTTCAATTCTCACAGTCTTTTACTTGGATAACTACAACCACCCCACACTAAAATTATGTGTAGTCCTCTGTGCATAAAAATTCTTCACATAGTAATTAGCTTCATGCATGCAAGTGCACTTATTACACAAGAACAACAACTAAATTGACAAAGCATAGTGATAATGAAGGAAATACATAATGGAAACCTAATCTAAATGGAAATACTACCTTATTACAAACACCAAGAAGACTTATTTATAGTAGGGCTTCAGCCTACTCCCGTTAAAGTAACCAGGTAGCCGTGTTCCATCAAGTGCTTCTAACTGGAAAGCACCTAATTCAAGTATGTGAGTGATGACATACGGTCCCAACCAATGTACTTTAAGTTTTCCTGGATGGCACAAGAACTTAGAGTCATAGAGAAGTACCATTTTTCCAATCTCAAACTTCTTATCCCTTATGTTTCTGTCATGCCATGCTTTCTACCTAGCCTTTTCCTACTTCTGACTCCATCGTGCTATGGCTTGTCGCTCATCTAGTTGAATCATCTTCTCAATACGCTCTTCTAAAGCCTGCTCATCAGCTAGACCTCCAGTGCATGCAATGTGCAAAGAAGGTAACATAAATTCTATAGGGAGAATGGCTTCTGTGCTAAACACCAACTGAAATGGTGTGGCTTTGTTCAATCTCTTATAAGTTGTTCTATATGCCCAAAGAACAGATGACACTTTATCATCCCAATCCTTTCTTCCAACATCACAAATTTTTGTCAATGTCTGGCTCAAAATCTTGTTGAAAGCCTCAACAGTTCCATTTTCTTGAGGGTGGTAAGGTGTAGTCTTATGGTGGGCAACCATAAACTCATCTAATAGGATCCTTATGGTTTCATTTAAAAAGTGTGTACCCCTATCACTTGTCAAACTTAAAGGACATCCATATCTTGTAAGAAAATTCTCCCATAGAAACCTAGATATTGTAGCTGTTGTACAATCCTTCGTAGGTGCTACTTCTACCCATCGTGTGAGATAATCTGTGCAAGGAATGATATAGTGCAATCCAGTCGTGCACGTGTCTGGCGAAATAGGTCCTATAAAGTTGATGGCCCATTTCTCAAATGGTTCGGCACTAGTAATTGGTCTCAAAGGCATCTCATCTCTTTTCCTTGGTTTACCTAGATGCTGAAAATGGTCACACGCTTTGCAATACGCTTTAAAATCTTTATACAATGTCTCCCACCATAATCTAGCAAGTAGGATCTTTCGGGTAATTGTATCACCTGCATAGTGGCCTCTTGCAATACCACCATGGGCTTCTTCCATAATATCCTTGCGCTCATGCTCTAATACACAACGACATAATACTTCATCTCTGCCTAACTTGTATAGGTCACCACTGATCAACATAAACGGTGTCACACGTATAGCAAGTTGTTTCTTTTCTAATGCCTTCATTCCTTCTGGTGCCACACTAGTCTGTAGAAAGACAACAATTTCTTCTAATTTTGATGGTGAGCATTGTAACCTATATAACTGTGCATCTGGCATGGTTTCTTCAATTGTCTGTACTTCCTCTCCTAAGTTAATTCTAGACAAGTGGTCTGGTCTAGAGTTACTTTTCCCTGGCTTCACCACAACTATGAAATCAAACTCTTGAAATAGGAGTACCCATCTACATATGCACCCTTGTAAGATGAGTTTGTTCACTAAATACTTCAATGTCATGTGATCCATATAGAATACAAATGGTGTAGCTAGAAAATATTGTCGAAACTTGTGTAATGCACAGATCATTGACAAAGCTTCGCTCTCTGTAGTTGTATAATTATTTTCAACAAGAGTCAGCTTCCTACTAAAAAAAAAGATAGCATGACCGACAATACCTTCTCCAGGTTGAGCTAATATTACACCAATGGACGTGCCAAAGGTTTCCACATGTACATGAAATGATTTTTCCCATGAAGGAAAACGTAGGATAGGCACAGTAGTAAGTTTATCTTTCAATGTTTCAAATGCACGCTATTGCAATTCTCCCTAATATAATGTACCTTTTCCTTTCAGTAACTCCTTTAGAGGTGCGATATTTTTTACATAACGCTTGATGAATTTTTTATAATATCTTGTGTGACCTAAAAATCCATGCACCTCACTTTGACTGGTAGGTGCTTCCAGGCCTAGAATTCCTGCAACCTTAGTTGGATCAACAAGTAATCCCTCCTTGCAGATTATGTGTCCCAACAGTATTCCAAAAGGTGCAACAAATATACTTCTTGATGTTCAAAGAGATAATTATCAGCACCATTCAAACATTAAGCGTAGAATGTCACAGTGATCCTTAACAAGCCCATATACTGTCGAATCATCGAGGTAGACCTGTAAGCAGTTGTGAATAAAATATTTGAGTTCCTGAACAACTATGCGCGAGAATACAATAGGTGCATTTTTCAATCCAAAAGGCATCATAGTATAGGAAAAATTGCCCCATTCAATAGTAAAATTTGTCTTTTCTTGATCCTCCTAAGCAATCCTAACCTGATGATACCTGGAAAACCCATCTGTGAAGGAATATATTTTACACCCTGTAACTCCCTCTAGTATTTCCTCAGTAAATGGCATAGGGAATGGGTCTGTTACACATGTGACATTTAGCTCCTTGTAGTCCACACATATTCAAATTCTACCATCCTTCTTGATACTGATCACCATTGGACTAACCCATTTTGACTCATCCAAAGGTCTAATGATTTAAGGCTTCAACATTTTATCAATTTCTTCTTTTACCTTTTCACAAAAATTAGGATTCATTCTGTAAGGTCTCCTTCTCACTGGGCATGCACCGTCCTTAAGATTTATCTTCTTTTTCCCAAGTGATTCATGCACACCTTTAAGTTCATAATACCCTTGAGGGAATAAGTCCTGGTAATCCCGTACTAACTCAATAATATTTTCCACCTCCGAGTTTGACCAGTGGTCTCCAATTATGGCCTCCTTAGGCTCAGCCTCTAATCGTATATTGACCTTCTTTGTATTCATTGGTTCGTGATAGGAACTCATATCCTTTTCTGCAATGTCCAAGACCTCACGCACCCCTTGTGAATGTTCAATATCTAGGTTATCAATTTCCTCATCATCCACAATGTAAATCATCTTTCCTTTCTCTTTCTCAAGGCAAGCGAGTTCAAGTAGTATGGATTCCATTTCTTCTTCCTTTTACAAATGCGCTCCGGAATTTGTCTCACTAAATAATTCCTGAATATGTTCTTTTGCCTTTGCACTATCTCCTATAGTTAAGCGCTTAAAATTTTTTAATGCTTCTTCTATTGGAGGTTTAGTCGAGAAGTAGTCAAAGGTCTGGAGCATTCCTGTAGTCAAATTCTACCAATTCCCAGTCTCTCAATGTAGTTCAACGTATACATACCAGGCATGTGCGCATCCTTGTAGAGTAGAGTACAATATATGCACCCAAAGTGAAGGTGGTAATGCTTCTTGTTCCGCTATCTAGAGTCTCTCACACTACTGAATGTGATGCTAACCATGTTGATCACAATTATAAGTGCATATCTTTGTAGGTGCATTGCTCCTTACAAACCTAGTAGATAGGGAGACTCTGATCTCCTTCCACTCCATTATATTATCTCTATGAAATACCCACCAGTGCGCTGATGTCCCGCGTAAGATATATGCTAACATGTCTCTTCTCCTAACCTGGTATATCCACTATGCTTCCATGTCTTGTAAGAATACAAGAAGATATTTTGATCCTGTATACCAAAGTACTATGCTACCTATCCATTAAACAGAATGAAGTCCATTCTTGTATGCAACCACAATTTTTACCTCGCGTCCTACTAGTTCATATGTACCATGATCCCAATTGTCACAAGAAATACTCATAGTATCAATAATAGAGTGAGAATCCTCCCACTACAGGATGCCTTCCTTTGAAGGATCATTGACCTCTGGGTGATGAATAACACGTACATATATTCTGTTTATGTCCTCCTCACTTACAGGCTCAATATATTGTGTAGACTTCCCATATGTCAAAGGTATCATAATCATTTCCTCTTTGTTCTCAAAGCTAATATACCCCTTATTGAATCTCAAATCAGCATTATTTGCATAGTACCAAGGGCATCCAAACAGGGATGAAAAACTATCTGCTTCTGCAAGTGCTAATACCTCAAAATCCCCATTGAATTTGGTCCCTTGCATGGTTATAAATGCATCCTTTAAAAATCCCATGGGAGTGGCCTTAGTCTTGTTTGCCATAAACAACACATTAGATGATGGCTGCAATGGAGGCCTCCCCATTTATACCCATGCATCTAAAGTAAGCACATTGACTTCAACACCTATATCAATCAAAATATTCCTCAACAGCCATCCATCTACAACAACATTTAGAGTGATCTATTTATCATAGTCAATGCTATCAGGGGGAAGATTCACATGCAGGATCTACCGTCTGGTCTCAATACTTGTGTGTGGAGTGTTCCCTTTTAAACAACTCCCTAATAGTGGAACGATGTTCTCCTGGCGCAATATTTTGCACACTTCTCTCAATTCATCGATATTTGTTTGGATTGTATCTGATGCTTTCTTCTACTCCTTTAAGTACTGTATCTCACCCTGAAGATCCTTAGCACTTCCATGGTATCCTGGTAAACTTCCTTTTGATGAGCAGGATTTGGGTAACTTGCATGAAAAACCTCCTCCTTGGTGATCATAGGCTTCTGGTATGATGCCTCTCTTGTGCTACTTTAGTACATGTGGTACTACTTATAGTTAAGGCCCCAGGTTCTGGTGTTATCTTGGGCATTCATTGATTTTCCCCCGCGTGCTAGATCCTAACCATCCCTACACCTTTGTTTTCTTGCCTCTGTTGTTTACTGAGATGCTCATATAAGTTTGGGCACTCCTCATAGTTATGATTCTTTCTGCAGAAAGAACATGTAACATTATGGGGACATTCATGCCTATAATGATCAGGGGATCCTCATGTATAGCACGTTCCTCGAGGAAACTTGATTTTTCCTCGACCATGACCTTTTCCTCCATATCCACCTCGATATCCATGTCCTCTTCCATGACCTCCTTCAAAATGGATTTCATTCCTATCATAGCACGATTGATTATGATTCTGATCCTGGTGTGCATTCTTGTCCTTAGAGTTATACGTTATAATTTTTTGTCATACCCCAATGTCTATAGCATCATGGATTTGACTAATCAATTGACAATCCTCAATATCATGGTTCATGGACTTGTAAATATTGTAAAAGTAGGATACTTTATTCCTTATAACGTGTTATAACAAAGGAAATTGGCTAGCATCATGATTTAGATGACATAATTCACAGTCTAATAACAATGAACATATAGATATGTGAGGGAAACTATCCTTGGTGTGACCTTCCACTTCAAAATTTGTACACCAAATTCTTGAGTGCATTTCATGGGCTGAATTCGCGGATAGCTTCTCTAAGTTTTTTTCCATATCTTCAATCTTTGCCTCTAAGAATGGACTAACGCTAGTGTCAATGCTCCCAACTGCCTCAGCAAGTAAATCTACTTATAATGCTTCACGTGGATCAGTGTATGTCTTATGTGATAGTGCTCTTCTGAATGGTGTAATCAATCCTCTAACAAACCATTATGCATGTTGGTTGGCGTGAATATCATAAGACAACTTAGATAGAAGTGTCTTAAAATGGGCATCATACTCACATACACTCTCAGTAGTGCCTTGCTTGATATCTTTGAGCACGCTGATACTCTTCTGCTCAAACTCTGAGATATAGAACTCTTTTAAGAAAGCATCCTTTAATGCTGCATAATCCACGTAAGTTTGATCAGGGTCAAACTTCCTATACTAGCTGTGTGCATTTCCTTGTAATGTAGTAGTAAATTTACTTGCCTTACGCTCAGAAGCTGTGATCCCTTTCACGCACCATAAGATTTCACACATATGCACATCTTCAGCATCATCCTCTATACCTCTATATTCTAGGAGATGAAGAGACATCTCCATATAGATATTATGTGGTTGCTGCGGGCCTTGACCACCTGATCCAGAACCTCTTGTGTTTCCTCTACCTCCAGAACCACCAGATCCACTGGAACTAGAACCACCTATACCTCCTGATCCTCCACCTATAGCTGGAATAGGACCTATAGATGTACTCCCTTGTGCTTCGACAATATTACTATACTGAACCCCTACATTTTGTGAGGTAGTTCCACTTCTAGAGGTGAATCCAACATTCTACATGCTCATGTTCTATGTAGATGATGTGCCTAAGAATGTTTCTCTAAATAACATTGAAGTCATCTGTCCTACCATTGATGCACTTGCTCCCTGAATTACTCCTGCTCTCCTACTTCCTTAGTTATCCTGGTAGTTACTTGTCATACTAGATACTGGAAAACCAAGCACAAGGGATAGGTCACCAGGTGGATTAAGATGCATGCCCGTGGCCCAGGTAGTCTCTATTGGTGCACTTCTGTGTGAGGCCAAGGGGGAATCTCTGTTATGTTTTCCAAGATGGGGGAGTTCCTGATGCTCTAGCTCCACGTCTTCTACGTGAGCTTTAAATCCTTCACAAGCCATCTCTCTCCTCAACGCCATACTTTCTGCAATAGAACACTGCTTCTCTATCTCCCTCTTGTGCGCCTCATTATACTTAAGCCACATTTCCTCTCTCTTCCTTTCTACCACTAGGTCTGCCATCTTTCACCAAACTTGTTCCTTCCCTCACACGTGGTGAAGTTTAGTTAGCCATCAGTTTACTCTCCAGGTTCAAATTTACCATCAAGATCTTGATCGCCAATGGAATAACTTATAGATATGATCCTCTAGGATACCACAAAAACTAGAATTCAACTACCTTCGGGAAATAATATGTTGAAATTGAATATTCTAGAATATAACTGTTTAGAACACCATGAAACCATGTATCCACAACGTGAGTCCAGATCATATCAGTATCATAAAGGGCATAAAATTCTTCCAATGTCTAGACAAGTGTGCGATACCTCTGATTCTGCTTAGCTTCATAAGCAATCAACCACTCGTATAAATCTACTGGAAAGATGGCAAAAGAGCTCTAATATAAGTTGTCATACAAATTTTGTTCTACCTAAGTGCATGCATTAAAATCAGATCCACTACTGAACCATCATGCATATTTTTCCTTCAGGTCGTGTATCCACTCCTCAATACTTGCTAGAGTTAATCGGTACGTCTTCACTATGAACCATCCTGAAAATAACTGAAAAAGAGGTCCCGAAAATGAAACCAATGATGTAGCCTAGAATTTACCAGATAAAACCCTAGACGCACTGGCACATCACCCAGTCTAGAATGAGTGCTCACCTGAAGCGCACAAAGGTACTAGGTACCTCTTTAGGGTTTATGTAGCAGGATGTTAGCGTGATGAAGGAAGAAACATATAGATCCATAACTAATCCATCATTCTACAAGGCATGCCATATCCAGATCTATGAAAGAACAAGCTTAAAAAATAGTCATGATTGAATCAAGAACATGCACTACTCAATTACACATGGGAATGACACTTAGATTTAGCCAATAACTTCCATCTATTAATAAACACAGAAGATCCTTACAAGAATGACATTCTATATAGATGCACACATGGATCTGATACAATAATCTAGTCATATGCACATATCTCTTTGTTCTTACCTCTTACGCTCTGCATATAACTATATATCTCTCATCTCCCTCTCTTAGGTAATTCACTACATATATATAGGTTGGGGACTTTTCCTTCATCCCTTATCTATTCCATAAATAGGCCGCATGTTATTAATAGCCACATGCGTCATTTATAGGCATATCCACACATGCAAGTGTGCTATCTATAGACCTCTTACAATTAACTAAAGTGACAATCCTATTCTTAGCCCGTCTCCATGCAAAACACTTTGATCCAATCCTCTAAAGATAGACAATGTGTGGTGCACATGTCTCTGCATCGTTGGTGTGTTCCACATGCTATCTTCTAAAAATAGGCCTTCATGCTCAAAATCGGCTGAGTCCTAAATGCTTAAATTCTACTCCACGCATGTGTTCTTCCTATCCATTCGTACCCTTAAACCTGACATGTTTTCCCACACGGACTTCTTGTGTGAGTTTTTTTAAGTGTTCTCTGATCAATACATCTCTCCATATGTTGCGTTTCATCACCATTACATATACACACTCATCACAATGTGCTAGACATAACCAACACTACTCGACCAATTCCATTTGACGCACTCTCAATTATGGTTCATTATTGACTGTTGAGGGGACAAACAAAATGAACCTTGCTACACACACTTCCATCTAGTTGGGGGGGAAGTTTCTCCTATCATTCCATTTTACATTTGCATTCCATCCATCCACAACATACTGCATTATTTTCAGGACATTTTCTCTTGCTTACTAGTGTTTTTCATGCTTACTTTATTACACATGTTAGATCTCTTTCTTATATGTCATTATCATACAAACATGCCAGTTCACACCTTTGTTTAGTGTGATCATAGCTATGATCAGCTTCTACCCTTTCTTACCGATCATGGGGGCATCCACATTCATCTTATCTAATTTATATTATTTCATTTTGTACATAGCATCTTATATTATTTTCTTATAAATGCTTTGACATATCATTTATTTCTCTAACATGTTAACGGGTGTTCCATGTGTAGCACTTGTTTTGCAGGATTACATGTTTCCACGACTACTTGTTTGTTTCTACTTGTCGTCCATTATTTTCCATTGTATGTGGGATTTTCCCTTTTCTTGTGTACATGTTTGTATATTATTTGCGGCCATGATGGCCTTGTGTATCTTATGACATCGTAAGTGATGTCCCATGTTTGCAACCCACTTTGTGTAGTCTACTTGTTTTTCTGTGTGTTTACACTACATTGTTTCATAGTTACTACACTGCCTACATATTTTACACTTGTCTGATTACATGCATGTGTTTTGGGACTAATATTTGTTTTGGCTAGCCATCCATTTTTGTACACACCTTATTATCTACCAAGTGATTTCCCTTCCCCTTTCAGGGCAGAGTTGTATAGGTTAGAGTGCGGTTGTTCCTCTTTTGGGACCGTATTTCCTTTTAGAGATGTTGCATACACCCCCAAAGAGGGGGGCATCATTGAGGGTTTCTACTAACACAACATATTTACACTGGTTTAGTATAATGCAATTTATACCCTTGGCATTATGGATTTACAAACATCGAGTGAGTTTAGACTAGTCTATGAACTTTATACACAATGGCCTTTACAGGACATGGTGTTCTTCAACAATTCTGCGGAGTAGTTACAGGCTTAGAGGATACAATGGGTGTGCCTTTCTACACTACTTCATCCAGTGGCATTGGATCACCCAAGAAACGAAGACAATACATAGATCTCTTCACACATTTCACCAGAAGTGGTTAAAGGTTGGAGGACACTAAGCATTTCCTCCCTATACTTCTGCAACCAGGGTGGCATGATATCGCCTAAAAACCTCGCGACAATACATGATATCCTTATACACCATTTTTATCGACATGGATATATTGCACATGTTTCATTTACACTTTTATTTTTACATATTTTACATTTGTGTGATTTACACATTTCTATACACATGCGTATTTTACACAGTGTTTTTGCATACAAATATATTTGACGACTTGATCATTTTATCCTTTCAGGTCCTTCCGTATGAGAAACAAACAGTCAAATTGGGGACAACCACAACAACAACAAGGATGATGACAACAACAACAACAATGAAAACACACCACGACAGGCACTTGCCTTTAGTAACCATGGAGGTTCACTACACACAGTAACAACTACACACTCATTCCTCCCTAGGTCCACTCTCATCACTTTTTACACACATTTTTCATCTTTAAAATCCACGCTCCTCTACATTTTTATTTCTTTGTCATTCCAAGCTTGAGTCTAGTCCATCGACATGTATTCTTCTACACTCTACATGGATGTTAGATATGCATCTCTACCTACTTTATGTTACTGAGCGTTCCTCTCACCAACATAAAGTGGGGGGAAAATGTAGACACCAAATCATGCACTTTAGGCATTACTTAGCTTGGTCTTATACTACTATTTAGAAGGTTCTCAAATGAATAAAGTACTAATTAATCCCCCCTTTTGGCCACCTTTATTATATATTTTATTTCAACATTCTATCATATTTCCTCATACACATATCCACCTATTTCACAACTATCCCAACATTTTAGCCTAATCTTGGGCACCCCGGGGTGCCCTGGTCGCACCTGGGGCACCTTGATCCATGTTCCACTTTCTTGATTCTTTTTTAGATCTTTCTAGCCATTTTTCATCCTTATATTTTTCCTAGTCAGCCATGTCAAGGTTAATTATGAAATTAAAGTAAGAGAACCCTATAAATATAAAGTTATAAGACCATAATATGGGTCCTATCATCACATACTACTATCCCTCCATCTAGATTTACATCCATTACATCACTTGCATCCACATAGTGTCATGAATCAAGGCTAAGATATCTACATCAACACACACAACATAGGGGGAGGATTCTATTTTATTTCATGCACACATAATATTACCTTTTTTATAGTTATTATTGTTCACTACTTCAAAAAGTATGACTCACATAACAACACCTAGGGCATGACATACACACACACACACTAGAACTACATTTGGTTCTAAAATTGACTGTAATGCTCAGTTTAGTAATACCACTATTGTGGAAGCTAAGGTCAGTTTGACCCATTCATTTGCATTCTTCTTTTTTTAAGGGGTTTGATGCTTGGATTTTAGTTTTCTTCATTGTAGGGTTTTTGGTGAATCGATTGATCTTGGTGCAACTTCGGAGAGAAAAAAATGGAATATTTGTGACACTCTTATGACCTAGAAAATGTAGATCTTACAAATCTGAGAGGGCTACAGATCCCAAAATAGGACTGCAGTGGTTGGAGGTTCTCTAATTCCTTCCCCAAACAATCCATTCCTATCATATCCTCCAGATCCAACCTTTACGGGATGTCTGTGTAGTCGTTACTACTTCTGGAATCCACATTTAGACCTGCGACACTCTACGAAAATTTTCTATTATCAGTTGAGTCCTTTTCTTACTCTTCTCTTGCATATTAGGGTTTTATTTCCATTAGATTTAATTATTCAATCTCTTTATATTACTTTAGCATACTTATTTACAACGTTTTAGTATTTCTATATTAGATTAACTAGTGGCTATACTTCTCATAGTATTAGATTTTTATTTTTAGTTAATCACATTCCCACCTCATAGAATTAAATAATTTAATTCTATTATGTATTTGGAATTAATTAAATTAATTCCTACACCCCCTTACTAATATAATTAAACATTTAATTAAATAAATAGTTAGTTGTTCCCTCATAATTAAATACTAATTTATTTATTTATTTCATTAAATCTTATTATCTACTCATGCTCCACTTCATTCCATTTACAAAAGCCTACAAAGTTAGGGGAGAAATAATGTACGTGCAATGACTTCTCGAATGAATTCAAAGATAATGATTTCCCCTGCAAAGTTGTAATTGCATAGACATGGTCATTTTACTATTTTAGGTGATTATAATTATTACATGTATAGAAAATTCAACCCAAGTTCCAATTATCACGGTCTTAGACCCTCACCCTCAGCTATAAAATATTTCCAATTCCTTTACAAATCTATCCTGGAGCTTTGAGAAAATTACATCCAATTGATGCCAATTTGACATCTGATTCCTTGTAAAAAAATATTCTTGTAGCATCTACAACCACATTTGGAGATTAATATACAAGAGCATCAACAATTCAAATATTTAACAATACTGACAATTCCAAGTTCTTTTAAGGTCTTATCTTGAGGTTTTCAAGAGGTCTATAGTGAAGGTAATATGTGTTTTATTTGTTTACTATCTTTTTCTTTGATTTGTACTTGTTTGTAGATGCCCCTAGAAGCCTTGGTGGGACTACTGAAGAGATGTGTCAAGCATCATGCATCGTGTATGAATATTTGAAAGGTCCTACCTTCCCCTCAAGATACCAAGTGAACATGCATGTGTAAAAAGATAATGACATACTAAGTATCCAAATAGCATAGGAAACAAACTGTAACATGTAAGTAGAATAAGCTAATAAGATTAAATGCAACCAAGGTATGGAAATTTTGTATGAGTGTGATTGAATATTATGATGCGTAAGATGTGAAGGGAGGAGGTTCCATGTTTCCCCCTAGTAGATGTGTATGAGATGATCTTTATTTAAAAATCCCCCTTCAATAGTCAAGAATGAACCATAGAACAAGAGTGGATAATTGGGAAATGAATGTATTGTGTGCGAGGATATGCTAGAAAAGATATATCTTGAATCATTGAGCTTGAAGTGTAGGTTATGTGAGGTTTATATAAGAATTTGAATTTTAACAGTCAAGTATGAATCGTGGAACTAGAGTGTGTCATCAGGTAATGAGGAGAAAGTATGTGAACAAACGATGTGGTGATGCTTGAAAAGATAGTCATAAAATGCAAAATAAGAGAGAGTAGTAGATGTTATGAAATATGTATCATGAAGTATTGAGCTCAAAGTGTAGCAAGAGTAGATGATGTGTGGTTTATTGATGAAGTGTGCTCTCAACAGTCAACTGTGAATAGTAGCACTAGAGTGCGTCATTGGGTAATGACGGTATTGTAGACACTAGTTTTGGTGTAGAACCTTTCTTTTATTTCATTTTTTCTGGGCTTACCCATTCAACCTCCTTTGTTACAATTACCCTCTTAATTCTCTTTTCCCCTAGACTAAATACCATTCCCATAAAAAACATAATTAACTTTAAATGATTAATTAATTCCCTTAAATCATTAATCTTCATTATGTATTAATGGATTCCATGTAAGCCCCTTTCATAATTAATATTATTAACCTCAATAACATCACCTCACATACTAAGAAAATGTTCCAAAATCATCCACATCATGCACCCCACTCATCCCCATCAAATCCACTATTACTCCTACTCATCCAAATCATGAACCCACATGCACCCCGCTCAATCAAATCAAATCCAACACCTCACCTAATAATCAATAATCTAAAATTTTAATTCATGAACCATACCGATGAATTTAGAAATATGAGCTCCCAGTCAAAATTTATGGCCATCTAAAGGTGAGGGTGCCATACTGTGATAAATGTGACTGGTTGATCTTCCTTTTTTAGATTTCAAAAATGCATCGTAACCTCCGAAATCCAAAATTTCAGACTTTCAGGATTCAGAGCTTCGAGATTTTCTGCTTCGGAGATTGCCATTACTGTTCATCGTTATGAGCTCATGAAACCTCTAAAATGTCAAAACCCTCAAAGTCTAAAATTTGAACTTCGGGTTTCATACTTCAAGATTATATTACATGGAACTATTCATCCATTGACCAAAATTTTCTTAAATCTTGAAACCCCAAAGTTTGAAATTCAGACTTTGGGTTTTGGACCTTTACATTTTCAAGGGTTTGGGTTTCAAATTTTCAGGTGTTTAGGGATTTAGGGTTTCAAGAATTTGATATTTCAGGTTTCTTTATCCATCCGGTTATGGAATTTCAGACTTCAGGTTTTCGGACCTTTTCCCTTCCTCCACATGACACTATTCATTTGGTTGACCCTGCTGCCAACTTTGAAATCCCGAATGTCCAAAATCCAAATTTCAGACTTCGGACCTTCATGTCTGACAGAAATTTTGAACCTGCCGATTCAGAATTTTTTCTCACCGAATCCAAATGCTTCCATGTTTGAAATATGAATTCTTCAGACTCTGAAATGTCTCTTTAACTGTGCATCCCACTGACTCCCAACATCTTTTTTCTTCAATTCACTTAGCTCGAGCCCAAAATGTGATCTCACATGACTAAATCAATCCTCCTATTTTCTCTCTACAAGGTCATGTTTGTCCAATTTTTTTTAGGGGTAAAGCTGGATAACAACCCCTGTATCTATCATGTCAAAAAATCCACTTATTCCTACATTGAAATCTTCATCACCTATACCTTTATCCTTTCCTATGGCCATATGACCTATTTTATCCCAATATTCTTTACCTAATCCTTCTATCTCAATGACCAAATCCTATCAATTTTCCACTCCACCGATGGTACCCCATGAGAAATTTATAGAACAAGTACCTCCACTTGAGACAAACACAAGGGGGATCCACTCTCCCTCTACAAAATCAAATATTCCCACATTGACCAAACCAAAACTTAAACAATCCACATATCATGTAGATCTCATTAATCGCATCATACAAACACCTTTTTCTCCATCAATATATTCGTCTTGTTTTAGGACTCTTTCTCCATGAATATCCACACCTACACAATCTTTAGATCCTCAAGTTGAGATTATTATCATCCCTTCCAAGGGTAAATCTTCTCGATCAAAATATAAGGCTCATGGAAATAATCCCCAAAAATCTCCTACGCATCCTCGTGAAAAGGTGGGCCTTCCCTCTTTTCAGAAGTCCAATGCTCCAACATCTATTTTAGGGATAGTCCCTTCATCTACAACATCTCGCAATGATAAATCCAATTCTAAACAATCCAATCCACTAATAAAATTTTATTTATCGTCCAAGACATATAATCTACCCATCCAATGTACATCCTCACCTAAATCCCAATCCAAAAAATCCAGTCTTCCAACCAAATTTAATTTATCTTTTAAGACATCTAATTCACCCATCCAATCTACATCTGTACCTATGTCCAAGACAAAACATCATAAGATTTTTCTTCCTTTTAACACTTTGATTGGATCATATGCAAACATCCTTTAACATTTAATTCAAATATCTTCCATTACGTTTCCTCCCATTAAAGATTTTAATCCCCATATTCCAAAGCCATTTTGTTTCAATCCTAATTATAGTTGTGCTTATCATTGTACCCCGGGCCATGACATTACACATTGTAAGGCCTTTCAAACCATCATCCATAACTTTATTAAGAAATATGATTTCCTCATTCACGAGGAACATCCTTCTCCATCTACATTTACTCTAATTCATCTTCCATCCATCGGGTTTCCCACGATTCCTCCATCCATATCATCCCTTAACACCCCTCCTGCACATGACATTCCTCCAAAGGAAGGTCATTAATTGTTCATCAATATTTTTTATCTTGTCAAGCACACTTATGGTCTCTGATTGTTTATCCCATCCAAATCTAAAACAATCTCATTTAACTCCTTTGACATCCATTCCCACATCCACATCTAATTCATTAAGGGAGTAACCTTCCCTCGCCCTTGAGCATATCATCCGTATAACTCCATTGACACTAAGGGACTTCACTCCATGAAATTTTTTTATTTACCTCATCCAAATTCATCCAATATAAACTAATTCTGTCCAAATATGCATCTCATTTTAAGTTCACTGTTGTGTTCATATTTGTCCTTTCATTGAGGGACCATTTATTTTCATTGAAGTCCTCCTTTGAGGCCATGTTTGTCCTTCTGTTGAGGAACCATTTTTTCTTATTTTCTTATCAGAGTCCAACTTTGTGGTCATATTTGTGTCTCTCTTGGGGAACCATTTATTTTCATCAAAATCCACTATTGTGGTCGTATTTTCACTTAAGGACATATTTTTATTTCCCACTTGTCTATCACATATAATCCTTTGTAATCTATCATCTCATCTAGTTGCAACTTTAATGTCTTCCCTCCCTTGGTGGTAAACTAGAGACTGAAACTCTTGATGTAGTTGTACTTGCAACCATTCTACTATTATTATATCTACCAATGAGCACTTAGTCATATCTTGAAATCATTCCTCCATTATGAACCCCTTCCATCTATCATTGTAATGATATGGAATTATGTTGTCTATCGTCACTTCCTCGACATGACCATAAATATGGACAACATGAATCTATCCATAACATTTTACTTATGGATAGGTTATCCCTATTTTGGTGAGAAATCTGTGTTCATTACATCCATCAACCTCTCATTCACCTATTGGAACCATGCAAAGGGTCCAAGGACGTTCTTGTACATCTTTATCCCCTCCTAAGTGGTCTACCTAGCTATACCCATCTCTTCCCCATAAAAAAGAAAGTACAAATTATGGATGCTCATATCTCATGCTATTTTATCCAAAAACAGACTGATCCCTTGAAGGACAATTGTTCACTAAAAGCATATGACAAAAAATAGACTGGTCCTTCAAAGGACACATGTTCATTCAAAGCATATAAGAATATATTGATCCCTCAAAGGAAAACTATCATGCATATTTTATCCTTCCATCCAAAAGTTAAAATTAAAAAAAAAATCCAAAAGAAAAAGCAAAAGTAGACCATACCCTCGAAGGATGGCTACTTTCTTATCATGGTACCAAAGACTTCCCGCATTGATCAACCTTCTATATGTCATCACATCCTAAGAAATATTCCCACATCAATTAGGTTTCTCATATACATTACAGAATTCTCGTATTGATCAGTTTGCATCGTCCCCCTTCTCAAATCTAGGACATAGTTGTAGGAACAACCATCTATGGAGATCCCTCTTCCCACGTATAAGTTACATCTCCAATCCCTTTGTCATCTCGAGATTGTCTTTATGAGTATATTTCATCCATATTTCCCCTCATGGTTATGTGTTAACACTTACTGTTGGCTACAAGTACAATTCCTTGAGTGTACCCCTATCTTGTTTATCTCCAATCCTATTTGAGGCATGATTTCCCTGTATCCTCCTTGCTATGCCTATGTGTCGTTTATCTCACTAAGGTCATCTTTTATTAAAATCACATTCTTCCATATCATGAAGTCTATATCTATTTATTTACCTCTAAGGATGGCATATCTAACCATCATCCATAATCCCATGAATTCTATTACTATCTTTAGAATTTTTTGGTTTGTGAATTCTACTTGATCTACATTGTAGTTTGTGAATCCTACTTGAGGATCCCTCTTAAGGAAAGTTCGTTATCATGCAAATTCGTATCCTCCACCATGGTCAATAATTTATTTAATCGAGTTCTCCTCACTCCTCGTTTTACATCATCACCACTTATCCCCACATCATCCTTCTCACCTTTATGTCCCCTTTCACCACACCAGATATCTTACTTGCCTTTCCTCGTGAGTTTCCCTTTCACTCTTCTACTTTTAGCTTGAAAATATTACTTGATTATACATACAATTAGAGAATATTAGTTTTAAGGTATCTATTATTCCTTGGATCCTCCCGATGTAGAAAGTTTTTCATCATCTCCTCTTTCATCAGACAACAATCACTACCACTGACGTTTTTCCACTCCACCTTTTCTGGTTGGCACTCTTACATCATCACACTCATTACATGGACATCCAAATTAAGGATTTCCCTTATAATATCCATCTACACTTCATATATTCCTCGATCCATTCATGTTACACTCCTTTGTTTCCTTGTTATCACCTCCTTTCACCTCTTGTTCAATTTTGTCATACACCACTCACTCTTTTCTCATCCTTCCTAGTATCCATCTTCTGCTTGGTCATATTACTTACACATGGTCACAATATGGAAAATTTAGTTGAGGGTTCCCATTCAGTCCATCTTGTCATACCCTCTTCCCATCAACTTTTTCAACCGCTTAATTCTTCTCATCATTCTTATTCTTCTTCAACTTTGCGATCTTACTTAACTATCCATGTCGCATGACAATCTTACTTAAGAGTCCCTCTTAAGGTTGATTTATCATCCACCCTTCCTCCATCTCGCCATATTTCCCTCATCTTATTTCTCTTGACTCTTTTCGTATTCATCAATTATAATCAGCTGTTTCACACCTATACCCATTGCAATGTTGTCTTTCTCTTTGTATATCATCACTTTTGGTTTGGAGATATTACTTAACCACTACTGCGGCATGAAATCTTACTTAAGAGCCCCTCTTAAGGATGATTTGTCATCCTTCACTTGCACATCACTCTACATCATCACCAGCCATATTTTCTCATCATTCCCCATCATCACATCCTCTCACCTCCTATTTTATTCTCACAAATACCACATCCTGTTTTCCCACTATTCATCTCCATCATCCCTCACTTGGAAATATTACTTAACCATTTCTTCCCCATTCATTTCATGTCTTGTTTCTTCATATTTACCTTGTTCATCCTCATCTATTGTACCCTCTCCTCACCTTTATTCTTGCACAACTTGTTATCCCTCATTTATTTACTCTTTCTAGTCCATCTTCTAGATTTCTCCCACACATCTATTCACATGATTACCCTCCATTGTTGTTGGTATTATCCTAACATCATTTGATCATCATCTTCTATGTCTGTACTAATAATTATTGGTTGAATTCTCCTAAAAATCACTCCTCCCCATTCTGATCGGCCTTGTTACTTATCTTTGACCTCATCCATTCTATCTTCATTCCTTCCTTCCTTCGTGCCCTCTGATCATTATTGATGGACTTCTCCTAACGTCATTTGATTAGTGTTTCCTATTCCATTCCTCATTTACTCTCCCCATATTCTCACCTTTCATTCCATACTTCCCTACTGATCATTATCAATTGATTTCTCCTAACATCCCCTCACTGGAATTTCCTCTCCTATCCCTTCCTCTCTTTTTCTTCCTTACCTCTCCATATTCCAATCTTCCTTGCCAATTTATTTACCATCTTCATCATACACCCTCTCTCTATTTTCTCATCATCAAATTATCCTCATCTCACACATCTCCACATCTTTTCCAATCTATTTCATTCCCCCCCTCCATCTTATCTTTACATTTATGATACTGTTCACTCTTTATCAAATATCTCCATTCATGGTTCCTTTCCTTCTACATAATTTTCTTTGTTGTCATCTCCTCCTTTCTCCTCCTCATCTTATTTCACTTCCTATGTATCATCTTCATCCCTTTTTACTTCATGTTTCCCTCTTACCTCCCCACCGATAACATGGCTCTTCAGCATTGTCCCATCTGTTTTATCATCCCACCATCCACATGAATTTTTATGTGGTCAGTTCCATATTCTTTACCTTGGATTTCCTCACCATATGATCTTGTTCTTTCAATCGTATCCTCTCTATCATCTCTTTCATTTTCTATTACTTCTCTCCATTCACTTGCTTCACCCTCCTTCACACCTTTCATTTGAATAACTCTCTCCCTTTTTCACAAGTTCACCCTCTACTCTTTCATTTTCTAGTCTTATCATTTCCTTGTTCCCCTATCATCCCTTCTCCTCTCTTCCATCTTTGTTATCATTTTCCTCATCTTTCATTCCTTATTTTCTCCTCCTCCATCTCCATCCATTAATTTTCATGCCCTTGTCTCCTTCACCTTTGACCTTTCTTTCTTTTCTCGTAATCAACTACTACTCCCTTCCATTCCCTTTTCTCTTTCTCATTATGTCCTTCAAAACATCCTCATGCCTAGCATTCACAGTCGACTTTGATTTTTCTCTATTTATGTACCACCTTCTTGTCCCTCTCTCTGCAGTATTAACCTCTTCTCGTTTTGAGAAATTTGTCACGTCTTCTATTATTATCATCCCTCTTGTAGGAGCACCGTCATATCTATTTCTAATAATTTCTTCCCATGGTATTTTCATTTTCAAGGATACCACGACAACCATCATCTATCACTTTTTCCCTCACAATTGTCTGCTCTACTTTTTTCTTGGAAAACGTCGATCATAATCTTTCCCCCATTTCCATGAATCATAGTTTGTTCTAATTTTTTGTCAACAAAACATATTCCTTATAAAATATCTATTCACAGTTATTCACTTCCCCCTTTTGGGCAATTTTATCTCATACTTCATCCAATTAGCTCTCCATGTCCACCTTTGTGCCCATACACTTTCCCCCTTTGGGGAATTTTATTTACACGTTCATCTTCCACTTTGTCACTTTTGTGCCCTAAGTGGGGTAATCATTATCTTCATCTTCATCCCTTTTGTGGATGCATGATTTTTAATTTGATTCCTTGCATACAAATGATTTTGTATACCTTTCGAATTCAGTTATGCATACATTGATGTTTTCCAATGACCCATTAGTCATTGTGGTTTACATCCATAATGTAGTGGTCTTCACCCACTCACTGGTCTGTAGAACATTGTTTCCCGTCTCCGATGAGTCCGCAATTGTCCTCTACCAATGTGATATTGGAGTCACCACCACATTTTTCATTGTTATTGTGATCCTTTTTCTCCTAGGGAATCTTTCCTTTGGTCATGTTTTTATCCATCCTCATCCCTTTTGCAGACACATAATTTCATCTAACCCTTTTTATTTTTCTCTCGTGGCTTGCTATTGCAAAACACTCAACAAAAGGGGGAAAATGTAGACACCAGTTTTTGGTGTAGCTCCTCTCTTGCATCTCATGTTTACTGGGCTTACCCATTCGATGTCCTTCATTACACTTACCCTATTGATTCTTTTTTCCCTATAATAAATCCCATTCTCATCAAAAACACAATTACCTTTAAGTAATTAATTAATTCCCTTCAATCATTAATATTCATTATGTATTAATGGATTCCATGTAATCCCCTTTCATAATTAATATTATTAACCTAAATAACATCACCTCACATACTAAGAAAATGTCCCAAAATCATCCACATCATGCACCCCACTCATCCCCATCAAATCCACTATTACACCCACTCATCCAAATCATGAACACACATGGACCCCACTCAATCAAATCAAATCCAACACCTCACCTAATAATCAATACTCTAAAATTATTAATTCATGAACCCCACCCATGAATTTAATAATTCTAAACCCCAAATATATCAAAATATGACATCCCATTCAAATATTCAATAGTGTAAAGTAATCCACATGGGATTAACTATTACACTTGAAATTTCCATTCATGTCCCCACTCAATATCACATCATTTATTTTTGAATCATGAGCCCCACTTCATCAAATCTAATTCATATCAAGTCTATTCAAATCCTAATCATGTCCCTTTAATCAGGGTTACTTAAGTAAACCCTCGTTACTCATAAACCCCAAATTTAACCCATATCCAAACTATAAATATAGCCCTTTTCCCCCTCTTTAAAATAATACGAAAATTCTGAAACAAGCCTTAAATCTTGAAGGGTTGGAAATAAGAAGAAAATTTTGAAATAAGTTTTGAAGTTGGAAATTATTGAAATTATTTTCAAAGTTTTAGAAAATAAGGAATAAGTTTTGAAGCCATGGAAAACCTCTGACACTGTAGCCGAGGATCTTATCAATATTTCCCACATGTAGTGGTTTGATGCTTATCTTACTAGGCATATTGTATTTCTCTACCTCTACATGCTATCTATTTTTCATTTTTTATTTCTATCTTTCTAACACACGGGTTGACATCCTCCAAGGGAGTTCAAAACCTCTTAGAACCGTCATTGTTCGAGCAACCCTCGCATATCTTAATCTAATCATATATGTTTGAGATTTTGTAGAAATTATCACACATCCACATCCAAGGTACTAAGCCCTCCGTATTTTAAGGTTGTTGGTGGCTTTCAGTATCGACATATTCGATCACGCAAGAACGAGGTTTCCTGTATAATAGGTATAATATGAGTACCAAATATTGTAGGTGTTCTTTGAAATATTAGACATGAAGCATGAATCAAGAAGTGTAGTGGTAGACAGTAGAGACAACTGATAGTGATGGAAGGGGAAAAAAGTGTGATTCCCCCAAGTGTGAAAATAGATGTGATCATTGTTAGCAAGAATATCCAAAGTATGTATAGTGTACGAGAGGATGTATACCGTATATAGAAAGTACTATGTGTATCATGAGTAGAAGGGTCCATAAGTAAGCACGAGTAGAAAAATGTGTATGGATTAGGATAGGAACATAGATAGATGTATCAAGGTGTGCACATAGTGTAGATGAGAGAAAGTATTTTTAGAAAGAATGACATGAATTTTAAAAATATCATGAAAGAATGACGTGAATATATAGAGTATGTATAATTTACAGGAGGATGTATACCACATATAGAAATTAATATGTGTATCATGATTAGAAGGGTCCATAATTAAGCATGAGTAGAAAAATGTGTATGGATTAGCATGGGATCATAGATATATGTATCAAGGTGTTCACATCGTGTAGATGAGAGAAAGTATTGCTAGAAAAATGACGTGAATATCAAAAATAGAATAATGTATAAATGTGTATGTGAATTATATGGATAGGTAATTGTTAATTAAGACATGTGATAATGGGGGGGACTTCAATTCCCCCCAAGTGTGTAAGTGATGGATATTTATATGATGATATGAGAGAGAACTTGCCATGGTGGTGGAGTTTGAAATGTGTCTTGACCATTAATATGACCATTAGCTTGAGAGAAAGAGAAATTGTACATTTAATTGGAGGAGGTAATGGGGTGTGTATTTTTGAAGGTGATTGCTTATGTGGGATAACTAATGTTGTAGATGACTTGATAGGAGCTAATGGGTAAGTATTTTTAAAGGTTGTTGCTTATTTGGGATTGGTAATGTCGCAGATGACTTAATATAAGGAGGTAATGAGGTAAGTATTTTTAAAGGTGGTATGGTACTAGGTTGGATAGGTGGCTCTTGACTTACTAGAGAAACAACAATATTAATTATGGCATGATGCTCATTAGACATAAAGGGAGTAGATTTGGGAGCCCCATGGGATTTAGTAACTGGAGATGAACATGTAACATAATGTTGTGTAGCAAGTGTAATAAAATCCTGATGCTTAATGTGCCCAATTATTCATTCTAAAGCATAACAATCATTTTCATAACTTCCATTAATTATGTGATAATTGAAAAAGGGATGAACTTTATATTTTGCAAGTCAATAACAAGAGTAGTCATGAGTAGGTGATTTGTTGATGAACTAATGATTGAGGATCTCAGAAAGAATATCATGTTGCTAAAAATTTAGATAAAACTTCAAATTTCAAAGGTGCTGGTAGTGGTAATATGTGGCTTCAATTGTATGAGAACATGTAGTAGACATGGGATTAGGCTGAGGTGTAGAAGGAAAACTAGGATGGGCATGAGACACAACCTTGAAATGTTGGATTTCAGTTGTGAGGGATGTAATCATGGTTTCCATTGCTTGAAATTTATCTTTAAATAAATGGTGTAAATCTTGAATTGAAACAAAGATGGGTTGATTGGTTTTGGTATTAGGAATGATAGGGTTTTCAGAGAGATGATCGAAAATGGTACTTACTTATTTAGGTGGCATATTGCGAGGGATGTACATATTGTCTAGGGGTTTTCAGAGAACATATTTGTAAGTTGGGTGCATTTCAAGTAATTCATACAGGGATACTTGTGGAACCTCAAGATCCATGGTACAACTAGATTTTAGAGAGGAGCAAAACCAGTAGGATATGAAAAATAAGAATCCAGGTGTTCAATAAAGAGTGGGGGTTCACTAAATGATTTAATATAAATGTAATTAAATATATATTTTAGAGTAACTATTGTAATGAATGAGATATAAATGATATAATACAGTAAATGGAAAACCAACAAGAAATCAATAACATAAAACCCTAAGTAAGAGAGGAATATAGGATAACTTAACCGATTTCACAAAATTTAGATATGATCTGGGTAGGTGAATGGTTAAAATAGACTAGAAATAATGTTTCCAAGGTTAACTGAAGATCCTGGGACTCAAAAATATGCACTAAACAATCTCCCATAGGAGGACATGAGCGTTTGGGAGTTAATGACTGAATCTAAGCAATAGTATCCACCTAGATGATTAGGTTTTGATCTTTTCTATACATGAGGAGCTTTAGTTTTCATCTATGTTTGTCACTCTAGATTTATTCCAATGTCATTGATCATACTTATAACTTGTAAAATAGATAAATAGATGCAACTACCCACAAACCACATCAAAAGTAAAAAATAAGATGTAAAATGTGGAGTTAGATTGACACCGATGGTCACCTAAAGAATGAACTTGGTACCAAGTATTGCACTGCATTTCAGAATCCATACAATTATGTGTTTTTGTGTGTTTAATGATGTCCATGTGCATGTTTCACAATGATAGAGGGTTATATGTAGAATGAGAAATGTATAGAATGTATGCGATGGAATACAATGAACTTCCCCTTCCTATGTTGTGTATGCAGAGTGATGCATTCCTTGTTTGTTGTATGAGTTTGCTAGATGAATTCCTTTGAAGTGATTTTGTGCCTTTAAATGTAATCTTAGGTGATGATAAGTAATGATTAGTGTTTGGCACATCATTTGAGAGCAATAGCTATGCATATATATGCTTTATTCCCTTGTTTGAATTTTGTAATTGACAGCTAAAATTCCAATCCAAAGTTGTAAAAGATGACATAAAAGATACCAAAAAGAGTAAAAATAAAGGAAATTTTTTTAGGATCACCCAGAAGGGATGGGAGTGCCTTGGCACTTCTGTCCTAAATGTGTGCTAGTGTCTAAGGCCCTAAAAGATAAATTAATTAGGTAGCAACATGGCTATAGGGCGTGTAAATCCAAAAAATGTACAAGAGATAAATTGCAAAAGGCCTAAAATACGTTGTCAACTATTAGTTTTCTCACTTAGGAATCATGTATATATTAGTATGCTTTAGGACCTAGAAATGTACCCAAGTTCATATATTTTTTGTGTACAATAAGGCATGCAAGGATATTTTATTCCTATATACTTGTAAGTCACATTATTAAATTTAGTAATGACATTTTATCTATATATACTATGACCAAATTCATTATTTAGTAGGATAGCGGGTTTCTATTCAATGAAAGATTCACAATGTTAATTTTTTGGAAGGGAAGATCCATTATAGTTTTGGTTTCCCTATTCTATGAGAGAAAAATAGTTATTTATAATAGTTTGTAAGTAGTATATTCCACTATTAATTTTTTTAATGTGGTCACTGAGTTTCAAATATATTCTTCCCATTAGGTGACATCATTATCCTTCTACCCTTTGAAATATTCATTCCCATCACACCTTATGTACTTTTGTTGCAGTCATTTCGAAGTGATAGTTGTTTGTATCAAAATATATGTAATTATATATGAAATTTAAACTCTAATAGAGTTGAAAGACACAAGAAAAATATAGATTGAGATGAGGCTAAATTAACTACACAAGTCAAAATTTGCATGGTTACCTAAATCTCGAGGATGGGGTACAGGGTGATAGAGGGACAAGGTTTCCACCAACGGAGAAAATTTTCCCCAATTTTGGGGAGAGTAGGTGATCACTATTAAAATAATATATTAAAAATATTATTTTAATATTTTAACTGTATACAATGAAATTTAGGGATTGAAAATGCATTTAATGTATTTGAGGTACTTTCAAGATCCTAATTTTTTGTTCTTGATATAAAAAATAAAATTTTAAAAGTAAAAATGTTATAATTTTTTTGACACATTTAAAAAATTAGGGGATGTCCCCTCTAATTCCCTAAGGCCCCGAAACATTTGAGTTTTTCGGGACATCACAAATTTCTATGGGACACATACCTGCTAACACTAAAATTTTGTAATCATGCACATTTTTCAAATTTTGTCTCAATTGTTTAGTTTGGCTGGCCTCATTGGTATACTTTCCATTCACATCAATTTTATGTCATCTTAAATGCTAGTATTTTTTTCTTATAAGTTTGTTAATGTGTTATCTCATAGTATTCTATTTCTTTTACTAAAATACTTGTAATCCCATATATTAGTTTCACGTTGGTTTCATCCATGATCCCACAAGATGAAATTGAGTTGGGAGAAGCGTCGTGTTATTGCCACAACTCCACGATAATCTCCACAATTCTGCAAATTCTTCCATCATGCTTGTATACCATCCACCTTCATTTAAAATATAAATATATAAAGATTTAGGTTAATTTTTTTATTGGTCAAAATTCATGTCTTAATATGACATTTTCTTTAGATATTACATAAAAATGTTAAAGGAATTGGTAGTATTTTCTTAATATTACTGAGGTAAATGTTTTAGTGTTATGTTATTAATATTAGACGATTATTTTTCGTTCAAATTTTATGATAGTCAAAACTATTTATAAAATGTCACTTATAATATATATAGTTGAAACTTAATACAATTTGTTATTAAAATCAAATGTGCATATCATTATTACAGTTAAAATAATCTTATTTTATAAGTTTTGTTCCATATGAGTCATATGTATCGCTGAGTGTATAACAAATTTCCCATTAAGTTATAATGTTTATGTTTTCCACATACATGAGTGGGTGTGTCTTGGTATTCATGGTTACATCCATATAAAATTTCATGGTTAGACATGTTTTAATTATTGTCTTTGTAAATTCAAAAACCTTTTTCTTGTTTTCTTTTTTAAGATAGACATTTTCTTCAAGGAGTGGAATTTTCAAGAAGATTTAATCTTCACAACTTTGTTTACAAAAATTATGTTTGACAAACAATATTTACAAGAAGAATTAATCTTTCCAAGTTGCACCACCTATACAATTTATAATTTCTTTATGTTTTCCTTGCACAATTAAAATTGTAGTTAAATTTTCTAAAATATAATCAGTTGTGTTTTTTATGATCATTTTGGCCTTGGACTATTTTTGCTCACATTAATGTTGTGGCCTTTTCCCCCTTCCTTTATATATTTATTTGTTTCCATTAAAATTTGACAAGTCATACTATTTTATAGTTTCTATTTCTTTAAAATTTATTTATTTTGAAAGTGTAAAATGAGGGGAAATTATATCCTACGATGAATAGTTTAATTATTTTCTTAAATATCTTATAAATTAAAATGTTAGTATACCATTAAATTACTTAGAACTTAATTGGGTTCCCTCAAGAACTCTATTTTATTATTTCATTAATTATCTGATTAAGAGTGTGGAACCACTTCTTACCCCATTTCTTTTGGAAGATATGGAAGGAGAGAAATAAATGAATTTTCAATTATTAAAAAGAACCATGTGAATAAGGTTAGTATGTGGATTATTTTGAACATCCTTGAGAACATGTCTTACTCCAAATCAATAGATTACAACCTGATCCCTAGTATGGATCTCTCTCAATTTAGAGATTGGAAAACTGATATGTCAAGTTAGAACAAAACTAGGACTACTAAAATTTTGAGAAAAGAGATTATATTAACTAAAAATCCATGTGGATGGGTCAAGATTAACTTTGATGGTGCTTTGAAGGGAAATCTTGAAAATATAAGGAGTGGTGGTTTTATCAAAGAAATCAATTGTGACTTGGTGTTGACCAATGTAGGGCCCTTGGGTAATCAAACTTAAGTTTTTGTGGAGGTTCATGCTGCTCTTTTGGGAATCTAAACTTAGATTTAAAAATAGAATAGTTAGTAAATTTTTCATCAGGAGGGAGATTATTGAAATATTATAAAGTGAATAAAACCTCCTTTGAAATCTAGCTAGATCATTTGCAATATGATGAAATATTGCAAGAAGATATTCAAATATTTTGAATATTTTAAGGTTGATCACATTTACCGAGAAGGGAATGAGTGTGCTAATTGCATTGAAAAAAATGAGTGTAGTGGGATGTTTTTACCACATGGACATCCCCAACTCAAATTTTTGATGATGTTTCCATTTCAATCAATGATGATACACAAATTGATTAGTATTAACGCTAAGGTCATCTCGAATCAGTCAAATATTAGATGGAGTCTTTTGTATTCATTAAGATGTCATCAGTTTTATGATAAGAAGGTTCACATAAGGTGATGTTGTGTGTGAATGGTTTTGGGAAAGAGTGGATTATTAACAAAGGGTTTCAAAGTTACAAGAATAAGTTTTTTTCAAGCTTATTTGTTGTTTAAGTGCATAGGAAATAACAAGGGTGAGTTTGGTTATTGATATTTAATCAACATTCGTCATTGTTCTTACAAAGGATCTTAAATTTTTCTCATCTCTTCAATAAAAATGGCTTGAGTATGCTATCTTTTTTGACATCCTATAGGTCTTGCTCTAGTTTCCATATGTATATGCTAATTCAAAAAATTTCAATTAAATTTTATAATCCTTAAGAACCCTCAACCAACCCTGATACCAATTGATATAGGTATTTTTTCCCCCAAAAATCAAAATTCAAACAAAGATCAATTCTTGATAGAATTGTATATATACCTAGTAGGCTTAATAGGATTTTGACTCATTTAAAACACTTATAACACTTGATCAAGTTTTATTTTACCAAATATAGACAAACTTATGGAATTTGATAATTCACAAGGTTATCATTGTTTACTATCCAATAAAATGTGATAAATTGGAGAGAAAATGTTCCAATCCCCTAGAATTAGGCATCCTATGCCCCTACTACACACACGCAATGTCCTAGACTGCCAACATCCATAAATGCATTGCAGGGTCTCAAATATTTTTAAAATAAAAAAATCCTTTAGATAAAAATAAAACATAGGTGCATGAAAATTTCCGAAGGATTCCACTAAGTAAATAAACATTCATGAAAGTTTAAGTAATTTAGCCCCAGCTCTAGGGTTTCTAGCAGGCCGCGAGGAGTAAAATATTGCTATCTGAAAAAAAAAAACTATGTTTATTGAACTCATTCAAACTTGCTTGTATTTATTTCACATTTTATAACTCTCATCTTTAGGGGTCAAGTGTTGATCAGACACAAAATTGTCTAAGTTATAAGCTTTACACAAATCTGGGTTCTTAAAACTCTAATTTTAGGGTTTCTAAAGCTTGGAACATGAAATAAGCATGGGAAATGAGCAATTAAGCTCTGCAATGTAGACATGAACTCATTTACACTTAGTAATCAAACAAAAGATACATATTATTATTCAAAAGTCTTGGAAAGTATGAGTTACAAGCCTACTATAGCATGGAAACCGTCAATAACCTTCTCCTCTATCCGTACAACATGTGTTATCCTTGTTTTTCTTTCTATTTTCATCCCTTATAGATGAATATTGAGGTTTCTCGAGTTATTAGGAGGTTTCTAAAAGCTCTATTTTTGGTTTCCAAGTCTTCAAGAATCTCTTAACTCCTTCAAACTCCAACAAACTTGCTAAAGTTTTCTGTTTGGTACATATAGAAGATTTTATTTGGCTTATTGAATGTTAATAATGGAATTTTTGATTCATATACATTTGTATTAGAATTTTCAACCTCCAAGGAATAATTACAAAATTTTTGTCTATGACACAATTTCAATCTTTGACACCATACAAGCTAGTTTCAAAATTATAAATCTAGAAATGGAGGGAAATTTGCAACAAATTCCATGTGACAAATTAGAAAAAAATTGAATCCTAAATGTGGTTATTTCTTATTTACATGAAAATACTCTCAAGGCCTTAAAATAAATAAAACAAAATAAAATTAAACAATTTTTAAGATCCACCTGCATCAAATCATTGAACTTTTAATTATATTACATACACTTGAGCACAAATTGATTAAATATACAAGGTCCTATCTACTAAGCTTACGTGAATTTTAAAACTTCATACTCTACTAAAGTTCCTTGGCCCTTAGGTAATTATTATCACTTTCTATATTTTATGCACTTATCCATTATAAGTTTTTTTCTTTCTCCCATTGATCCTAATAGGAATTACACTTCCTTATAGATCCGACAATAATTTTCATGAATCCATTTTAATTCTTCTTTCATAAGCCAATACCAATTTTCTATATAAATTTATTTATTGCATGAATTATGGTCATGCCATGCTTTCTTACTTTTGATGGGCTTCCTGATTCCATTACACGGTTTCTATATATTCCTCCATTTTTTGTCTAATACAGCAACCTGTTCTCTATGGAATCCTTACCCCTTAATATTTTGATCATTGCAATGGGATAATTGGCATGATTTTTTTATTCCACATACTAATTGGAATGGTATCTTCCCTATGCTTCTCTTATCGTTTATTCAGTAATCCTAGAGTAATGTGGGTGTGGCTATTACATCTTCCCAAAAATATATTTTCACATTGAATATTTTTTAGAAACTTCTCTTTGAATTTATTAGAGGCCTCAACTTATCAATTATCTTATGGGTAATATGTTGATCGATGGTGGTATGTAATCAAAAAATATTTTATAAGGATTTTGATGGTGCTACTCAATTAGTGTGCTCCCCTATCATTAACAAGATTTTTTGGAAACCTATTTCTATTTATGATGTTTTCATACAATAATTTAGTTGTATTGTTTTGAAATTTGGGATGGTTTCAGCTTCTACCCATTTTGTGAAAATTTCATTTTTTAAAATTATGTATTTAGATCTAAAACTTCTAGATGGTGGATAAATTGGGCCAATGAAAATATATTACCCATTAAACAAATGTCTGTGTGTTTATGATGGGGTTAATGTAAATTTCATATGTTTGATTAGGTTTCCTCAATCTTTGATAGATATCTCAATATTTTGTAATGTGGTTTGTATTCTAGAGAAAATAAAATTCCACTTTGTAAAATTCTCTTCACAATCAATTATCCTACAAAATGTCCACCCACTATATCAAATTTTTCTTCATGTAATATTGTCCCTCATTCATGTTCCAATGTAAATCAATGCAATAATTCATCGTTCCCTAGTTTATATTAAAAATTCATTCATAATTGTGTAGTTAAATATTTAGTAACCATCTACTTCTTTTCCTTCTATATAGTGATCTAGTAAAATGGTTTTTTAAAGGAAATGTGCAATCTCTTGAAGTTTCTATGGTATTGCAAGAACCTAAAATAAGTTTTCATCAAGTGCATCTTCATCCAATTCCCAAATCTCTTCTCTTATGTTTATCTTGCTTAAGTGGATAGGTCCTATATGTTCTCTTTCATGCTTAACATTTATTTTGATTTGATACTACTGGGATAACATGAGCCATCTTGATATTATTCCTACTAATAATGGCTTATTCACTAGATATCATGATTCTTCATGATCTATGAATAATTCAAATGGGTTTCTAACAAATATTTCCTAAATTTCTGAAGTGTGAAAACCATAGAAAGAGCCTATTTTGTTATGTTTTTATGTATTTTTATCAGATGGTCACAATTTTCTCTTGCATAATGGAATGGGTGGTAAATTCTTCCTTATCCTAGTTGTAAAATAATATCTCTAACTGAACACATTGAAAAATCCACACATACATGAATTTTTTTTTCCCATAATTGAAAAAATAGAATGGGTACACCAACTAAATTTTACTTTCATTTAGTAAATGAATTTTTTATATTCTATACTCCTTTCAAATTTTGTACCTTGTAGTAGTAACTCCTTAGCACGTTGATCAAAAATCACAAATGATTTAAACACATTCACATAAAATTTCTTTAAATGATGATTTTTTCAATAAATTTATACATTATAACTTTTCCATATTTCTAATTATTTAAAAAAATATACAAATAATGTGGAATGAAAATTAAAATCAAAAGTAAAGTTGTAAAACATTGACACCATATTTGATAACGGAGCTCAACGTAAAGCCTACATCTCTAGGTCTATTTTAATGGGACTGATATATTATAATCACTTCAAATAATAGCTACAAAGGCATATAAGATTACTCAGAACTCCAAGGACATGTCACAACATTCCTCTTGTAAAATTAATCCCATATTACTTTGGAAATTTTCTACAAAAATGCTCCTAGCTCTTATTTCTACCCCTAGCTCTTATTATATAGGATTTCACCACGCCGTGGCACACCGACACCTTATGTTTTTGGAAAAACACGAGATAAGGGTTAGAATCATCTTATCCCCCACTGTTCACTTTTTTTTTCCTTTATGGGAATAATCCTACATTAACAAGGAGGGTGGCAGTTTGTTTATTTAAATTTGGGCAGCCATTGGATTTGTTTGGTCTGTAGATTGATTTTGTTCATCCACGTTGCAACAAGAGGTGGGAAATGTGTTAAGTTTAGGCATGAGATATGTTGGTGAACTATGTTAGAAGCAAGAGGATTTTGCATATGAGTTTTTTAGTTAGAGACTTGGAGGTGAGGCGGATCCGAAGTTTAGCGGTCAATGCAATGAGTCAACAGTTACATGGTAGGGTGAACTAGCAGTGTGGATTTGAGTGGTGAGATGATAGGTTGACAGTTTAACTTTGTTGGATGAGATGGGGTAGCTCTAATCGTTGAGTGAGGTTATCACCAAGGTATCTCCAATATAATGTCAAGTAATACAATTCATAACATAATTTCAACACTTTAATATATGTCCCAGCATCATGTGATAACTAACATGTGCACTTATATATAGAAAATCCAATATGGTAATGTGAATCTCAGAGGCAAAGACACCTCTCCATTGAAAAATTGTGTCAACCTTGGCTAAGGGCCCCCAGCTAGCAAATAGTGGGCCACCTATCTGAAAACAAGCATTAAATACTAAAGTCATAAAATTGATTTTTCTTCCATACTATATGTGCCATTTTTTTGCAATTTCATTGTTCCACTTAGTAGATGTACATGTGTCCATGTCACCATTGTTGAGTTGTGGAGCTCAATTAATTCAATTTAGCATGCAATGGATACTTGCTGGAAAATACAATGATTGGCATTGGTTAAGGGGGGAATTGACATCAATCACCCAGGACCGACATCGGTTAGGCAAGGGAGGAATCGAAAACGGTTAGGTTTAACCAGCGTCGGTATTTGTGCGAAAATGTTGTAATTAACTCTCAAGAGTTAGATCTATTTTTAGCATTAAATTATTTCTATTGATTGTAATTGCATGGCTAAGTGTCCTGAGTCTATAAATGACTATATAAGCATAAAAGCTAGGGTTTAGAAGTAATAAGAAGATGATTAATAAGAATTAGAAAGAACTTGCAAAAATTTGGTGATAGAGAGAATTCTTGGTGATGAAGAAAAAACTTGAGGAAAGAAATTACAAAACATCTGAGAGGTGTGGAAGATTGTAAATCTTCATTGTATATCTTGTCAAAGCTTTGGATAATAGATTGGCTTGCTTCTTGGTAGACGTAGCCCACATTGGGTGAACCACGTTAAATTTGGTGTTGATTTATGTCTCTTGTTTTGTATATTTCTTCTGGTAGAATATCTATTTTTATTTGCATGTATGCTTAGATTTGATATATTGTCTATACAACCGGTGTGCTAACCCCAAAAAATGGTATCAATTTTTTTTTTGAGGGTCTTATGTGTTGACAGATTTACTCACAGAGGGTTTTCTGATTAATTGAGAGATACAAAAATGGTAGAAGAAAATAAATACAAGGTAGATAAATTTGAGGGCTAAAATTATCAATTATGGAAGATGCAGATTGAGGATTATCTGTATTAAAGAGATTTATATTTACCATTGGATGAGAAGTATAGACCTACGGATATGACTGATGAAGAATGGAAGATTCTTGACAGAAAGGATTTCGGATCTATAAGATTGAGCTTGGTAGCGTTTGTCACTTCCAATATTACAGAAGAAACTTCTACGGTAGAGTTAATGAAATATCTTGCTAATTTATATGAAAAACCTAGTGCTTCAAATAAAGTTTATTTGATGAAGAAATTATTTAGTTCTAAGATGCATGAAGGTGGATCTGCATCTAGTCATTTGAATGATTTCTGATCTATTGTAAATCAGTTAAAATCATTTGGTATACCATTTGATGATGAAGTAAAAGCACTTTTATTCTTATGTTCTTTGCCTGATAGTTGGGATAACTTGGTAATGGCTGTTAGTAATACAACATCTACTAATAATATTTTGAATTTTGATGATGTGGTTAGTATAATCTTGAATGAAGAAATTTTCAGGAAGAGTACAAAGGAATCATCATGTGGAAATGTTTTGAATGTAGAAAGTAGAGGCAGGAAAAAGGAGAGATCCAAGAGTAAGAGTATTGGGAAATCAAAGTCAAGGGATAGCAAATCTAAATCTAGAAGTAAGGGAATTACTTGTTGGAAATGTGGAAAGAAAGGACATGTAAAGAAAGATTGTTGGTCAAAGGATAAAGAGAACCAACAACCAGATAAAGGTAAAGAAGAAAATATTTCTAAATTAGAGGTAATGCAAGATGCTCTTATTCTTTCTTTAGATAGTAGAATTGAATCATGGGTTTTAGATTCAGGAGCTTCTTTCCATGCAACCCCTAATATGGGTTATTTCATAAATTATGTCCAAGGTAATTTTGGGCATGTTTATTTGGGTGATGATGAACCTTTCAGTATTACTGGTAAATGGGAAGTTCATCTAAAATTGTAGAATGGAAATACATGGGTATTGAAGGATGTGAGGCATGTGCCAAGCTTCAGGAGAAATCTATTTCTGCAGGGAAACTAGGTGAATCTGGTTGCATGGTTAATTTTATAGGAGACTCTTGGAAATTCACCAAGGGTGATTTTATTATGGCAAGAGGTAAGAAGGTGGGAATGTTATATTTATCTACCTATATTAATGACTCCTTTTCTGCATTATCTACTTCAGATTCAGATGCATACATGTAGCATAATCGGTTGGGTTATATGAGTCGAAAAGGAATGCCGATCTTAAAGGCTAAGGGTAAGTTATCAGATTTGAAAGATCTAGATCTTGATTTTTGTGAGCATTGTATCTTTGGAAAGCAAAAGAGAGTGAGATTTCCCAAAGTTGGGGCAACTAAGAAGGAGAAAAAATTGGAGCTTGTACACTCATATGTGTGGGGACCAGCTGAGGTAGCTTCTCATGGAGTATCCCAATATTATGTTACTTTCATTGATGATGCTATAAGAAAGGTATGGGTGTATTGTATTAAACGTAAATATGATGTTTTTAAGACTTGTAAAATATGGAAAGACCTTCTTGAGAATGAATCAAATTCTAAATTAAAATTCCTTAGATCTGAAAATGGTGGTGAATACTATAGCAAGGATTTCAATGATTATTGTTCAATGAATGGGATACATATAGAAATAAAAGTTCCAAGAACACCACAGGAGAATGGTGTTGAAAAAATAATAAACATGACAATCATGGAACATGCTAGAAGTATGAGAATACATTCTGGACTGCTTTTACAGTTTTGGGCAGAAGCAGTTGATACAACGATTTATTTGATTAACCATGGGCCTCCAAGTTCACTAGATGGAGGAATACCAGAGAAATCTTAGACTAGAAAAGAGGTAGATTTTTTTTTCTTAAAGTTATTGGTTCAGAATCTTTTGTGCATGTTGATAAGGAAAATAGAAATAAGTTGGATGTAAAATCCAAGAGATGCACTTTCATTGGTTATGGATCTGGTGATTTTAGTTTCCGTTTTTGGGATTTAGAGAATTATTAAATTATTAGGAGTCATGATATTGAATGGAATGAAAAGAGAATGTATAGGGATCAAATTTTGGTACCCAAGGATGAACCGGTTGAGAAGTTTGTGAATGAAAATGAACTCTCAGATTTAAAAGAATTACTGATAGGGTTACACAGTAATCGGTGTCGGTTTACCCCTGACCAACACTATTCAAACAAACCAGTATTAGTTACAGAAGATCCAAACTGACATCGGTTAGTAGAAATGATGTCAGTTAGAGGTGACCAATGTCAGTCATTGTCAGATTTGGATAGAAATTTCTAGGAGGCCCAACTTGAGCCTCCGGTATGCCAAACTCCTATGAGAAGGTCACAAAGGGTAAGTAAACTTCCAGAAAGATTTACACCTTCTCTATTTTATTTATTGTTGACTAATAATGGTGAACTAGAGAGCTTTCAAGAAGTAATGCAAGATAAGACTCACGTTCAGTGGGAGTATGGCATGGATGAGGAGATGGAATCCTTGGAACAGAACCAAACTTGGGATTTGGTTAAGTTTCTAGCAAGTAAGAGAACATTGCAAAAAAAGTGGTTTTATAGGATTAAGGAAGAAGAGGGTGGACAGAAAAGGTACAAGGCACGGCTTGTAATAAATGGATTTGCATAAAAAGTAGGTATTGACTTTGGTGAAATATTTTCTCCTGTTGTTAAGATGACTTCTATTCGTATTGTATTGAGTTTAGTTGAAGTAGAAGATTTGCATTTAGAGCAACTAGATGTGAGGAAGTCTTTCCTTCATGGTGATTTGGATGAAGAGATTTATATGCAGCAACCACTTGGGTATGAACTCAAAAATAAGGAGAAATTAGTGTGCAAGTTGAAAAAGATCCTATATGGGCTCAAGCAAGCTCCAAGGAAATGGTACATGAGATTTGATAGTTTTATGCACGAGAATGGTTACTTGAGATGTGAATCCGACCATTGTGTTTATTTCAAGAAGATTGAAAATGGGAGCTATATTATTTTGTTATTGTATGTGGATGATATGCTTATTACAGGATCTAGTATGTAAGACATTGGTGAGATTAAGGGAAAGATAGCTCACACATTTGATATGAAGGCTTTAGGAGTTGAAAAAAGAATCCTTGGCATGAAAATACATAGAGATAGGAAAAACAAAAAATTGTATTTGTCTCAAGAGGATTATATCTATAAGGTGTTAGAAAGGTTCAACATGCAGAATGCAAAACCTGTTAGTACACCTATGGATGGAAACTTCAAATTGAGAAAATATCAGTGTCCTTCATCACATGAGGAGGAAAAATACATGACACGAGTTCCATATGCTTCAGTAGTTGGAAGTATCATGTATGCTATGGTTTGTACTAGACCAAAAATTGTATAAGAAGTGAGAGTTGTGAGTAGATATATGGCTAATCCAGGAAAATATTATTGTAAAGAAGTCCAATGGATAATCAGGTATTTGAAAGGGACATCTAGCATGTAGTTATGTTATGGAGGTTCAGATATTTCATTACGTGACTATGTTGATTCGGATATGGCTGGAGATTTGGATGGTAGGAGGAGCACTACTGGATATATTTTCACAGTAGGTGGAACAACAGTTAGCTGGATTTCAAGATTGTAAAAGGTTGTGGATTTTTCTACTACAGAGGCAGAGTATGTTGTAGCTACAGAGGCTATTAAGGAGATGATATGGATGATTAGGTTCATGGAAGAGTTAGGAAAGGAGCAAAGTGATTGTAAATTGTTGAGTGACAGGTAGAGTGCAATTCATTTGGAAAAGAACTCAACATTTCATTTGAGAATGAAACACATTCAGTTGAGGTATCACTTCATACGACAGGTATTGGAGGATGGAAAATTGAATCTGGAAAAGATTCATATGAGCAAGAACCCTGCGGATATGATAACGAAGCCATTAACAAAGGAGAAGTTGGAGCTACACTCCACTTTTGTTGGTCTTCGAGTTTGAGACTTGAAGAGGAAGAAATAAAGATAAGGAAGGATCCAAGAATGATGTTGTATAGGTATGGTGTAGTAATTAATCTCCAAGTGGGATATTGTTGAGTTGTGGAGCTCAATTACTTCAGTTTAGCATATAATGGAAACTTGCTGGAAAATATAGTAACCAACATTGGTTAGGGGGGAACCGACATTGGTCACCCAGGACCAGCATCAGTCAGGTATGACCAACATCGGTCAGGAAAGGGAGGAACCGGAAGCAGTTAGGTCTAACCAACATCGGTTACTTATGCGATGATGTTTTAATTAACTCTCGGGAGTTAGATCTAATTTTAGCATTAAATTATTTCTATTGATTGTAATTGCATGGCTAAGTGACCTAAGTCTATAAATGACTATATAAGCATAAAAGGTAGGGTTTAGAAGTAAGAAGAAGATGATTAACAAGAATTAGAAAGAACTTGCAAAAATTTGGTGATAGCAAAAATTCTTGGCGATGAAGAAAAAGATTTAGGAAAGAAAGTACTGAACATCTGAGAGGTGTGGAAGATTGTAAATCTTCATTGTATATCTTGTCAAAGCTTTTGATAATAGATTGGCTTGTTTCTTGGTGGACATAGCCCACACTGGGTGAACCACATTAAATTTGGTGTTGATTTATGTCTCTTGTTTTGTATATTTCATCTAGTAGAATATCCATTTTTATTTTCATGTATGCTTAGATCGTATATATTGTCTGTAAAACTGGTGTGCTAACCCCAACAACCATGAACCTATGCGCATTCCATTTTTTCTTCCAATTAGACAAAAAAATTAGCAGGCTATATCATCTGCATATGGCCGTTGTTTTCAACAAACAAGATACTGCCAGAAAGCTCTCGATTAACTCTATATAATGCTACTTATTGTTACGAATTCTAAAAACATCGTAGATTATTATTTCTCAATGAGGATCCTCTAGATCACTCTTCCCCACTGAGAAAATTTTGTACCTCCAAAATTTCTTTCAATTGGTAAAGAGGTAAGGTTACTTCTCCCTCACCTTTCCAGTTTCCATCCATTTCATCTTGTTTAGATGCATGTCCTTTAAACCCATATGAAAATAATCTACATCAACACTTTACAAGGTTATCACCTTCCTGTCCAGAATGAAATCTTCCTACAACTCATCCAAATAATCAGGATCAAAATCATCAATAGAATGTATAGAAACATTAGCATCATGATAAATAATCATAGGTAGTTCATACAACCTCAGAGTTTCAACATTTACAACTAAATATTTATGCATATAATGAGGTAAATCTGATTGGAAAGTATTATTAACAAATTTTTCCAAGACTTGAAATGGACCATACTGATTTTCTTTTAGCTTTTTACTGTCACATGTTAGTGTTTTCTTGCTAATATAAAGCCAAACCAAATCACACAATTAGAATTTGTGATCATTTCTTTATTTATCAAGCCCATATTTTTATTTTTCTTGACTTTTCTCCAATTTTTCTTGGAAAAACTGATGGTCCTGTTGTATCTTCTACACAAACATCTTAGCTTTATCCGTATTATTAAGTCCACTAACAAAAATTTCTTGTCCAAAATATTAATCTAATGGAGATTTAGGAAGATTACCAAAACAAGTCTCAAATGGATACTTCGTAGTGGAAGAATGAATTGCATGATTATAGGAATGTTGCACATAACACAAATGTTCATCCCACAACTTAGGAAGTTTACTACAATAAACTATGAGCATATGTACCATTGTGTACTTTACAACCTGTGTTTCACAATTTGTTTTTGGATGAGAAACAATGTTTTATTCATCTTAGTGTCCATCAAATCCCACAAAGTAGACCAATATCCCTAAGAAACCTAAAATCCTGACAGAAACAATAGAAGTGGGAAAACCAAAATGAACCCATACATACTGAAAGAATAAGTGTGCAATACCTTCACCAGTTATTTGTTTTGTACAAGGAATCAACATACACATTTTTTTAAATCTATCCACAACTACATAAATAATTGGTGTTTCCTTTTTTACATGGGAAAACCTCCTACAAAATCCATGGAAATAATTTTCCATGTATGTGTATGGATATGAAAAGGAGTGTAAACTCCCAACTTCTTATTGCTAGGATTTCCCATGGTAGAAAGAACACATCATTTTATATACTTGGTTACATGTTCACACATTCAAGGCCAATAACACTACATCTACAAATGTGCAACTATTTGACCAACACCAAAATAACGAGATATAAGAAAAGTGTGAGCTTCCCTAATCATATGCACTCTTTCATCCCGTGGAAACTAGATTTTAATAGAATGATACAAGATTCCATCATGCATATGATAATCTAATTCTCCTACTTTTTTTCCACTCATAAAATATTTGTACACTTCTTTAAAATAAACATCATTAGCATATTGTTCCTTATAGCTTTCATGAATTAGAGACGTATGTTGTAAAAGAACATATGCAAAAACTAGAGGTATAAATAGAATATCAACAACCTTATTTTGTATACCTTTATTATACCTAATCACGATATGGAATTTATGAAAGAATCCCATCCAACAGAAGTGTCTAGACTTATATTTTTTGGAGGTACCAGAGAGGTCGATGATCTATGTGAATTATTTTTTCCTTTCATATCAAGTAATTTTTCCATTCTTTATACTTTGAACCAAAGTATACAACTCTTTATCATAGGTTGGATATTTTCTTACCGCACCTATGAAGGTCTTAGAATGGTAACAAAAAGGATTTTTTTTCTACATCAAAATAACCCCCATTGCATATTCATTGGTATATATCTCGATCTCAAATGACTGATGTAAATTTAGAAGTGTTAAGACAAGAGCATCATTTTCTCCAAGCTTTTTCTTTCTGGCAAAAAAATTTAGTGTATCAAAATCTCTATGATATTTTCCTCCCCACTAAAAGACCTATTTAGTGCTAGACAAACAATGCAAAGGAGATGCAATAAATGAGAAGTTAACAAATATATTTTCTCTAATATTGAATTGCACCAAGAAAAATTATAAATTACGTTACATTATTGGGTTTAGGCCAGTTAATAATGAACTCAAATTTTTTAGGATCAATTTTTAATTCACCATGTCCCACAACATAACCAAAATAAACCAAATATGTTTTCACAAGTTTTGATTTAGACATATTCAGATATAGTTTCACATTTTTCAGAGCATCTAAAATTGTCTAAATTATGAATGAGATGATCATCCAATGATTTACTGAAAATCATAATATCATCTGAGTATAGTATTACAAAATCATCGATGAATGGCCTAAAACATCATTCATCACACATACGAATGTAGTCAGTGCATTGCAAATCCAAAAGGCATAACAAGCCAGTTAAGTAAACCCTATTTTGTTTTAAAATAATTTTTCCAAACATCTCCTTCACTAATTCTAATATAGTGATAACCAATTCTTATGTCTAGCTTAGTGAGATAAATAGTGTTTTTAAAATGGTTAAATAAATCATCAATGCAAGGAAGAGGGTAAGGATTTTTCACCCCAATCTTAATCAAGGCATGAAAATCAACACACATCTGTCATGTGCCATATTGTTTTGGCACCAAAATAATAGGTGAACCACAAGGAGATAAAATTGGGTGGATAATTCCTTTTTCCAAAAGTTCCATCACCCATTTCTTGATCTCCTAATTTTCAACCATGAATAATCTATAAATACTAATGTTATGAAGAGGTGCATCCTGCAAAAAATGTATCTCATGTAAAACCCCTCTTTTAGGAGGTAGACCATATGGATCCTAAAAAACATCATCACAGTTAGAAATGATTTAAACCAATTTATTATGACGTTTAGTATCACAATCCTCAAAATCCTTTTCATGATATTTCTCTTTGGATTTGATCACCATGAGTACAAAATCATTGCATGAATTTACAAGACTTTTCATCTTCCCTGCAGTAACCAAAAAAAGACTTGTTTTCACATGAAGATCTCTAATAATATATTGAATCCCATCTTCAAAAAACATGTATTTATTCTCTTCGCTGTAGAAACGTTTCTTTACAATCATAAAGATAAGGACTTCTCAAAACCACACCACAAATGTCTTAAGGAGCAACATCCAAATCAACCTCATCAATAAACTTATATGTAATGGAAAATTTGAATCTACAAGTTTTTTATTACCTGTAAGTTTGTATCATCAAAAATCCAACCAAAAGGATATTGATTACGACATGTTGGCCTTGTTTTGAGTCTCGGTTTCCTAAATAAATCCTTTGAAATCACATTATCTTGAGATCCACTATCAAATAGAGTATTTATTTTTATATACTTAGAAAAAACTCTAAGGTGGAAAATATCATTGATTATATTTTCATCATACATATATTATTATTAAGAAGAAGATGCAACATTAGATGAATTAGTGTTAGAAGAAGGTTAATATTTACGACCTTGAAAAATCATGGTCATGATCTTGGTTTTATCTCTGAAATCATATCCAATATCTTACACCAAAATATATGTTTTCTTCTTTTTTACCTTCTTGTTGTTAAACCATTTGGGATTTAATTCTAGATGTAATTTCCTTAGATTCATCATGATTATTTTTACAATGATTGCAAAATGGTTTTTCATTTTCTTTCTTAACAGTTGAATTATTATTTTGCTTACCATTTCCTTTACCTTGTTCTTGTAAAACTTTTTCCTTTCCTCTAGATTGTGTGTTCTTGTATTTTGAGGAGGAAGAATCCTTAGTCATTTCCCCTCTTGCTTCTGAATGAGTATCTTGCACACACACCACATCAAGATTAGTAGGATTAATAATTAGAATCATATGTCTCTAATAACTATGTAATCCACCAATATATTTCAGTAGTGTTTCTTATGTATGGAGAGAAATAAAAAGAATAAGAACCCTTGTTATAAAATCATGTGTATAATCATGAACACTTTATCCCTTAATTTGTCTCAAGCTTTTCCAATCCATCAAGGCTTGTTACAAATAACTCGAATGATAAAATTGTTTTCTTAGATTAGAAAAAAAATGAGTCCATGAAGAGATGGCTTTAACGTTTTTTCATCTACTTATTGAAGCCTACTCTCCCACCAAATGAGTGTTATGTAACCCATTTGAGGAGTATACAAATGACTTTTTACTTTATCATCAACAATTTTCTGAACCTTGAAATATACTTCAATCTGCTTGATCCAGTTATCTAAATTTTTTGCATTAATCTCTCTATTATACATTGGAAATTCAAAATTAATATCCAGTTTTAATGAAGGAAGAAAATAAAAAATTTGTTTACCACTTTTCAAATATGGAGGATAAGATTCAGATGAAGAAGAATACTCTTCCTTCTTTTTACTTTTCTTGGCTTCTTTCTCCAAATTTATTCTTCGATCGCAAAACAATTCCTCCACCATATCTTTCTTTTATGTGAAGGATTTCCAAAATTTCTCTTCTCGTTCCTTGACCATCTCTATACTTCATGACCTTATAGATCAACACCTGTTGGTTATTCTTCAAATTTTTTAGAACAAGACCTTGCTAAAATTCAACATAAAATTGCAATCCAAACAACTATTAAATTTATCATAGACCAAATCTGATACGAAATGATCCAAAATCATAATTAATTTGAACACATTCACCAAAAATTGCTTTGAATGATGATTTTTATGATAAATTTAAGCATTATAACTTTTCCATATTTTCAATTATTTTAAAAAATCTTCAAGTACCATGGAATTAGAATTCAAACCATAAGTAAATTTATAAAACGGTGACACCATCCATGATAATAGTGTTCTGTGCAAAGCCTACGTCTATGGGTCCATTTTAATGGGACTGATCTATTAAAATCAATTGAAATAACACTAAAAAAGGTGTAAAAGATGATTCAAACCTCCAAGGACTTTTCATAGTATTCTTCTTGTAAAATTAACCCCATCTTCCTTTTGAAATTTTCTTTAAAAATGTTCCTAAATCCTATTTCTACCCCTTGGGATTACTCAGTCTCCACCAATTAGCTATTCAAATAGAATTTAGTCCCATATATATTTTTTCACCACCATCATTACGCAATTATGCCTTAGATTTTTAGTAAAATATGGGATAAGGGTTCAAATCCCCTTATACCCCACCGTTCTCTTTGTTTTTCCTTTGTGGGAATAATACCACATTTAGAAGGAGGGTGGCAGTTATGTTATTTAAATTTGGGTGCCCATTGGATTTTTTTAGTTTAAAGATTGATTTTTTTAGAAACATTCAACGTCCTGTTAGAAATGAGTTAAGAATTTCCATGAGCTATGTTGGTAGCACGAGGATTCAACAAATGATTTGGGCGGTTAACGAGCTAGGAGGTGAGGTGACTCAGGAGTCAAGCGGTCTATGCAGGGAGTTGGAAGTTGTGTGTTATTGTAACATGGTGATGTGGGCTGGAGTGGTGAGATGGTAGGGTGGTAGCTTGGCTCAGTTGGCAAAGCTAGGGTAGATCAACTAGCCAAGTCAGGATGTCACCAAAATAACTCCATTACAAGGCCAAGCAATACAATTCATAGTTGCATCACAATTTCAATACTATAATATATCTCCCACATGCACAATGTGATAACTAATATGATCAGTTATATATAGAATCTCTAATATGGCAATGTGAGGATCAGAGGAAAAGAAACCTCTCCATTAAAAAAGTGTATCCACCCTAGTTAAGGGCCCTCAACTAGCAAATAGAGGGGCCCACCCCTTCGAATAGGAGTGTCAAAGAATGAAGTCACAAAACAAATTTTTCTTCCATACCATATTTTTCATTTGTCGGTATTTCATTGTTCCACTTGGAAGATATGAACACATCTATGTCACCATGAACCTATGCACAATCCATTATTTTTTCCAATAAGCATAAAATTTCAGCAAGCTATATCTTTTGAATATGACCTTTGTTTTCAACAAACAAGATACCACCAAAAAGCTCTCGATCCACTCTATAAAATGCAACTGATTGTGATAGATTATGACAAGATAATAGATCAATGTTTCTTAATGAGGATATTATACATCATAACCAATTTTTTTTCTTTATCCATGAGAATGAGTTATTTACAAAAACATGACCAAGTATTACTCCAAAATGTGTAAATAAAAAATTTGTTTCTTCAAATTTAATGTAATGCATAGTTCTCCACATAATTTTGACATTAAACATATATTATATATACTTTATTTGAGTAAAGATAATACTACCAAATCATCTAAATATACTTTTAGAAAATCATGGATTAAAACTTTAAATGCAATGATAACATCTCTGGACAAAACCGTTGGTGCACTTTTCAATCGAAAATACAGTACTCGCTATAAAAAATTTCCCCATTATTTTTCAAAAATGTTTTTTACTCAATTTTCTTGTTCAATTAGAATTTTGTGCGAGCCATACAATCCATTTTTGAGCCAATATACATAGTACCTACTAATGCTTCATAATTTTCATCCGTGGATGGTATTGGAAATAAATCGTTGATGCATGCATCATTCAAAGATCTATAATAACCACAAATTCTAATATCGTCGAGTTTATTTAGTTGAGTCACTACTGGACTCACCCAAATTGATTTTTTGATAGGATATATTAATCTCACATCTACCATTCAATATAATTATAATTTAAATTATCCCTTCATGTTTATATTTAATCTATACAACATTTTCTTAAAAGTATTTTCTCCTTTTAATTCGTTGCAAAATTTCATTAATGATGGGTCCATCCCTTTATCTCACTAAATATTTAAGGATCATGTTTTCATAATATCACAATAATTACAAAATATCAAACGTCTCTTTTTCATCCTTTAGTCTCCAATAATGGCTAATTTAATTGTGCTTAAAGGAATGATGTCTTCTACCTTCTTAATAATTGTTTCACCATATATTTCATCATTTCCCTTCATCCTTGTGTCTTATACAATTCTAAACCCTTATTTTTATTTTATATTGAGATTGCAGAGATGTTCCTCTTCCTTGTTTTACTTTTATTTCTCAACTATTATAAGTTCAATACATTCGGGATAAAACCTTCCGACTAATTCCATGTCATCCTCATCATTTGGTTCTTATTTTATATCTCCTAATATAAATCACACCTCTTCATCAGTGTACATCTCCCCTTTTACTATTTTAGTTCCATTATTACTCTCTATACACTTCCTCATCTTGGTTTCTTTAGGGTCTAAAACAAATTTCTCCTTTTGAATCAATAGTTCCATGACATAATATTCTTTTGATATTTTGAAGAGTGGCATTTATCATAGGATTGTCATCTTCAAACATAAATTTTTGAATAAAGGTATGTTTCTCGCATCCTCTTGTGATGAAAAACAATATATTTTGGAAATGACATTAGAGTTTTTAGAAATATATCCATTTACCATTTAGGATCATTTTCGGTACTTTCAAAAATTCAATGCATTCTTGAATATGAATTTCTAGAAAATAGTCTATGCAATACTTGGGCCAATATTTAGTTAATTCGGTAGGTAAGAAAATTTTTAAACGCATCATCCCAATTACTTTGATCTAGATAATCTTCTTTAATCTATGCACTTCCCACCATGTCGATACTATTCCTTTTTGTGCATATTCCAATGCGTTGATCCTCGTGTCTTCTTGATGTACATGTGTCTAGAAATCAACAATAAATGCATCAAGATAATAGGTCCCAAATAATTCTGGAATCAATTTCTATTCTAACTAAACCATTATCATTTGTTGCACCTCATAATCTATGCACATCCATTGCTTTAATCCTACATTTGAATCTCCATCAGTTGAGGTGTTAGGAAATAAGGGATAAAATATGCAGAATAATCCCTCACAAAATCACAACAATAGAAACTAATATACATAAAATATTACATATCTCAAATAAAAGTAAAAAATAAAATAACACAACACAAAGAGATAGTATTTAATGTGGTTCACCCAATTTGGGCTACGTCCACTAAGAATCACTTGCTCAAATTTTATTACAAGCCACCACTCTCTCAATACAATACCTAGATATGTTTGGAGCTATGCTCAACAAACTCTACATAATTCACACCCGAATTCAAAACACATTTGTAATGTTACATTATACCTACCATATGCATAAAACCATATAAGTAGATAAATACTCAAGCAATTTTACAAAACCGTGGGTATCAAAACCATGGGCCAAAACCGTCCAATAAACCTATGGGTTAAAAATCCCACCCATATGAGAAAAAATGTTTCCCAGTATATCGGGCACATTTTAAGGCCAAAACAAAAAATCTCGGGGGATGCGCCCCTGAACTATGTTGAGACAACTCTGGAAAGTGTACAGTACTCTTAGTGTACAGTCTTAAACACTTTCTCACATGAAAAACAGACTCCACAACCTAAAAATCTCCCACTTTGAGACTATTTTTCCTCTAAGCAAGCTTCTCAACCCTTCACTAGTTTCCATGAATACCAACCAAAGCTGAACACGACTTCATTTTTTCCCTTGTGACCACCTTGGTCATCATGTCTGAAAGATTCTAACTCGTATAAATCTTCTCCAGCTTCAACTTCTCTTCCTCCAAAGATGTCCTGATGAAATGGTACCTTAACTGTATATGCTTTATCCTAGAGTGGAAAGTAGAGTTCTTAGCTAGGTATACAACACTCTGAATATCACTTTGCAAATTTCCTTCCTCCTGCTTATGCCCCAACTCCTCAAGAAATTTTTGTAACCAAATCATTTCTTTTCTTGTCTCTATGGCAGCAACATACTCAACCTCTGTGGTTGACAAAGCCACCATCTTATGTAGTCGTGAAATCAAACTCACTACTGTCCCACCTATAGTGTAAACATAACCTATCATGCTCCTCCTCCTGTCTACATCTCCAGCCATATCTAAATCTACATAACCACACAAAGTGGTGTTTGATCCACTATAGCACAAAAATATCCCCATGGTCCCTCTCAAATACAGAAGGATCCAATTTACTGCCTACCAATGATCTCTACCTCGATCACTCATAAATCTAGTCACTGCTTCCACTGCATGGGCAATATCGGGTCTGGTGCACACCATGGCATACATCAAACTTCCAACCACTGGTGAGTAAGGTATCTTGGACATCTGGTTTCTCTCCTGCTCTATTTTGGGACACTTATCCTTTGATAACTTGAAATGGCCTACCAAAGGATTCCTAACTGGTTTAGCATCCTACATATTAAACCTCTCCAAGACCTTCTTAATGTACTCTTGTTGAGATAAAGTCAGCTTTCGTTCCTTTGTATCCCAAGATATCCTCATAACAAGGAGTTATTTGGTTTCCCCAAAATCCTTCATGGAAAAAGATTCACTTAGCTACTTCTTGAGTACTTTTATTTCTTGCATGTTTTTACTTGCGACCAACATATCATCCAAATACAAACAAAGGATAATATAACTATCATCCTCAAATTTCTTTGTATACATGTAATTTTCAGAATGACATCCAATATAACCTTGCTCCATCATGAAGCTATCAAATTTCTTATACCATTGACGTGGATCTTCTTTCAAGCCATACAAGCTCTTCTTCAGTTTGCACACCATCTCCTCTTTAGCTTTGACCTCATATCCCTCTGGCTACTGCATATATAGATCCTCCAAATCACCATGGAGAAATTTAGTCTTTACATCAAGCTACTCTAAGTGCAAGTCTTCTGATGAAACTATTCTAAGAACAATTCTAATAGAATTCATTTTTACTATAGGAGAAAAAATCTCATCAAAATCTATACCTTTTTTTGTGCAAACCCCTTGACAACCAACCGGGTCTTGTATCTTTTCTTACCTCCTCCTTCCTCTTTGACTCTAAACATCCACTTGTTCTATAGTGCTCTTTTTCCTTCGGGCCGCTTCACCAAATCCCATGTTTGGTTCTCTATGAGAACCTGATCCTCCTCATCCATGGCTTTCTCCTACTTTTTCCTAGCATCTACCTGCATTGATTCATCAAATCTCTCTGGCTCTCCACTATCATTGAGTAATAAATAATAAATAGAAGGAGAAAAAAATTACAGATTCTCTTCTTACCCTAGAATACCTCCTCAATATAGGAGTTTGGGATTCCTGTTGCGGATGTTCCTGAACTAATTCATGTGTCACATTCCCATCTGAAAGATCCTCTACTGCTGCATATCCTTTCTTGGATTCTTCCCAACTTTCTTGCAATTGCTGCTTATACATGACTTTCTCATTAAAGACCACATCCCTAGATCGAATTATTTTCTTGTCCTTGATACTCCAAAATTTATATCCAAAGTCATCACCACCATAACCAATGAGATTACATTTTTATGATTTAGCCTCTAGCTTGGTCCTATCATCCTTGTTTATATGGAAAAACACCTCACATCCAAAGAATCTAAGAAATGAATAGTCAACTTTCTTACCATACTAAGCCTCCTCAGGTATGCATCCATCTAAGGAACTTGAAGGTCCTTTATTTATCAAGTACACAGCTGTGCTCACCGCTTTTGCTACAAAAGAAATAGGCAGACATGCATATAACCTCATGCTCCTAGCACATTCCATTATTGTTATGTTCATCCTTTCTGACACCCCATTCTGCTGTGGAGATCATGGAACCATATTTTTCCTGTGGATTCCATTCTTAGAACAATAATAATCAAATTCATTGATGCAATACTCCCCTCCATTATCTAACCTGATAAATTTTAGCTTAAGACATGTTTCATTCTCTACCAAGGCTTTCCATTTAACAAAAGTGTCAAATACATCATATTTGTTTCTAATAAAATAAACAAAAACTTTCCTTGTTGCATCATCAATAAAAGTAACATAATAACTTGAACCCCCAAGAGATGATACCTGAGCCAGCCCCCACACATCAGAATGCACCAGCTCTAACTTACTCTCTTTCTTTATAGGTCCAACCTTGAGAAACCTTACTCACTTCTATTTCCCATATATGCAGTCCTCACAAAACTCCAAACTTGTTTCTATATATCCAAGAAAATCCTTCTTTATGATCTCCATGCCCTTTTGGCTCATATGACCGAGCCTATAGTGCCAAAATGTTGTATCTACTTCTGAAGCCACAAGATTACAAATATTAGTGCTATAAGTGGTTAAATACAAGGTTTCAACCTTCTTACCTCTTGCCACCACAAGAGCACCCTTGGTAACTTTCCAAGAGTCCACTATAAATATCACAGTACAGCCATCAATTCCCAACTACCCTGCGGATATCAAATTTTGTCTTAATGTATGCACATATCTAACATCCTATAATAACCAAGTATTCCCATTTTGCATCTTAATCCAAACAGATCCTTTTCCAACTATACTGCAAGGCTCATCATCACCAAGAAAAACATGCCCAAAATCCCCTTAAACATAATCAACAAAATAATGCCTATGTGGAGTAGCATGAAAAGAAGCCCCCAAATCTAAAACCCAAGATTCAGTAATATTGTTTAAAGAAAGAATCAAAGCATCCTGACATACATTACCCGTTGCCACATTTGCCTCCTTGTTTTCTTCCTAATGTTTCTTCTTGTACCGAAGCTCCCAACAATTCTTCTTTGCATGTCCAGAATTTCCACAGTGCCAACATACTATCTTGATTTTGGATTTTGACCTTGCCCGATCTTTTGATTTTCCACAGCTTCCTCTATTCTTCTGTATCCCTCTAGTTTCCACTGTCAAAGCATTCCCTAAAGTAGAAGATTCCCCAGATATTTTTCTTCGCATTTTCTTGCTTAGAATCACCCCTACAACATCCTCAAACTTCAACTTTGAGTTAGTTAGAACCGAGTTGCTTACCGCCATTACCAGGCTATTCCAACTCTCAGGTAAAGAGCACAGAACTAATAAAGCCCTAACTTCTTCATCAAATTCTATTGTAACCGAAGCTAGCATATTTAAAACCATATTAAAATAATTTAAATGATCTGTTACTAAACCATTCTCAGACATCTTTATATTAAACAATTTTTTCATTAAAAAAATATTATTAGAGGTAGAGGGTTTTCATACAACTCCCCAATGCATCCATCAGTTCTTTTGTAGCCTTTTCCTTTGAAACATTAAATAATACCGAAGATGCAAGACATAGCCAGATTTTCCCAAGTGCCTTCCTATCCAGCAAATCCCATTCCACGTCCGTCATGCTCAAGGGTTGGTTCACCTTCTCAGATAGTGGAATATAAAGATCCTTCTGATAAAGGCAATCTTCCATTTGCATCTTCCAAAGACTGAAATTCTACCCATTTAATTTATCAACCCTGGATCTTCCATCATCTACCATAGCTCCCACTCAAGCTAAAAATTTCACTGTGATTCAACACTTTAGCAAACCAAACTAGGCTCTGATACCAATTGTTATGAAATAAGGGATAAAATATGTGGAATAATCCCTCACAGAATCGCAACAATAGAAACTAATATGCAGAAAATATTACAAATCTCAAATAAAAGTGCATAATAAAATAACACAACATAAAGAAATAGTATTTAACGTGGTTCACCCAATTTGGGCTACGTACACCAAGAATCACTTGCTCAAATTTTATTACAAGCCACCGCTCTCTCAATACAATACCCAGATTTGTTTGGATCTATGCTCAACAAACTCTACAGAATTCACACCCGAATTCAAAACACATATGTAATGTTACATTATACCTACCATATGCATAAAACCATATAAGTAGACAAATGTATAAGCATTTTTACAAAACTGTGGGTATCAAAACCATGGGCCAAAACCTTCCCATAAACCTATGGGTCAAAAATCATGCCCATATGAGAAAAAAATGTTTCTTGGTATATCGGGCACGTTTTAAGGAAAAAAAAAAATTTCTTAGGGGCTATTGCACTTGGACCCTCGCTTAGGGGCCGGCCCGACCCCGAACCCTGGCAAGACAACTGTGGAAAGTGTACAATACTCTTAGTGTACTGTCTTGAACACTTTCTCACATGAAAAATAGGCTCCACAACCTAACATGAGGATTAGAGCTCACATGGGATATGAATTTCTCCATTTGTCTCAGTATAACCCTTATCATCTTGCAAAAATGCATATAATTGTGATATTTCGTACTTAGTTTGAAACCTAATGGTACACCGTAATTCTTCATCTATTAATGGGTTCTTGGTTTATGTAGTAATATGAACTACCAATTATTTACATCATCTCCCTTATTTAATGTCGAGTTTTATCCATTTATTGATATTCAAACTTAATAAAATTTCAACTTCATGTGCATAAAAAGAAATAAGTTAGTTAGGAATAGTGTAAGGTTTTTATTAGATCTGTAGTTAGAATGAAAATAATAGAGTCATCAAGGTGCTCTTACATCTTATATGTTATTAAGTTGATGTTCATATTTTCATCATATGTCTATTTCTTTCAAAACAACATAGGATAGTGTGTTTCATGTGTTTCCATGTCAGTTACCTCAAAGTCAATTTTAAACTTAGGTCTCCCAGCCATATTTCCACATCCTTGAGTGGGAAAATTAGATATATGCTCCCACAATCTGTGAGGTTGAGAGTACCTAAATTATAATACAAAATGGGGGATCCCATAGCTTTCCAAGTTAACCTTGGCATCATGTTTATTGTTTTCCCAAAATTAAACACTATAAATTTTATTTCATACCCTTAAAGGATTCTATTCAGTCGAGTATCTTCATCCCATAACTTCTTAGTATTTACATACCAAATAGGTTTCTTTATTTTACTTGCTCTATTTGATGAACTCTCTAAATTTTTTTTGAGCAAAATGGATATGTTATATGAAATATCCTCATTACACAAGACATTTAATATTTTCTATAGAACTTGTAGTGTTTAAACCAACCCTTATTGCTCTATAATTCTCACCATCTAGTAGTAAATATGTGCATCGAATTCCCTTATATTTTTCACATTGACATCTAAATTTTATATTGAATGGAAGAAAACATTATGTATTATGCTATACATGCACTTTATAGTCATGTTTTTCGTTCAAATATTGTTGAGCAGATAATACTTAGCAGAAGGCACATGAGAGGTTCGTGCGGTAGAAAAATGCATGTTCAAGGGTGCATAAAGGATATAACATATTTGTGTGCAAGGAAAAATTGCAGATTTGGGATTTAGCCATTTTTACATACATGGGCTATTTTTGGAGGTTGTGTGCAGAGCACACAAACCAGTGGGAACTTGTATGACATGCATTAGCTATTTTGAGAGGAGTGAATACCGAGCACTTGCATAGATGTGGGATAAGAATATATCTAATACTACCAATTAACTAAAGGAAGTCTATTATTATTGCACTTGTATGTATAGCTATTATTTTAACAATGCTTGAATATTAATAGCATGCAACCTATTTTTTGGATTGAATAAGCAGGGAAGGGAAAGTCCCCAACCTTATATATACATAATGTTCTGTGAAATAGATATAGGTGGACATCAAGAGGATGATTATGATATATATATAGAGAGAGAGAGCTCACGTATATATGACCTAGATTACTGTAAGGTTATTGTATCATATTTGTGTGCGCATGGGTATGAAATGCCATTATTGTAAGAATATTACGTGTAATCGTTATGTTTAATATAATGGAGGTTATTGATTGAATCAAAGTGTTAATCCTGTGTGTAACTAGATCTTGTATGTTTGTGATTTCAGCATAGTTAATCTTTAAGTCTATTATACTTTATATATAGATCAGCGCATGCATGGTAGAATGAGATAGAAAATATGGATCTCTATGTATTAAGTATTCATCATGCTAACATCCTGCAACAGTAACCCTAAAGAGGGTCCTGGTACCTTTTTGTGTTTTAGGTGTGTGCTCAGTCTTGACTGAGTGATGTGCCAGCGTTTCTAGGATCTTATTGGTAAATTCTAGGATGCATCATTGGTTCCAATTCTGAGACCTCTTTTTCAGTTGTTATGAGGATGGTTCACGATGAAGACATACCGATTGACCTTAGCGAGTGTTGAATATTGGATTATATATTTGGAGCATGAATACACATAGAGGTTTAACACTGGACCTGATTTCAACGCACACATATGGGTAGATAAGAACCTATATGACAGCTTATACGAGATCTTATTTTCTATCTTTTCAATAGAATTGTACGAGTGGCTGGTCACTTATGCTTCTAAACATAATTGGAGGTATCACACCCTGGTTTGGATGCAAGAATAATTTTAGACTCTATATGATGCTGGTATGATCTGGACTCGTGTTGTGGATACATGGTTCTGTGGTGTTTTGAAAAATTATATCTTGGAATACTCAATTTCAACTTATTCATTCCCAGAGGTTTTTGAATTCAAGTTCTTGTGATATCCTCAAGGAACGTACTTACAAGGTATTCCCTTGGTGATCAAGATCCTAATGGTGACCCTGAATTTGGAAGAAAAACCGATGGCTAGCTAAATATCACCACGCACGGAGGTAGGAGCAAGTTTAGTGAAAGATGGAAGATATAGAGGTAAAGGTAGAGAGAATACATGAGGCTGAAGTATAATGAGGCACGTGAGAGGGAGATAGAGAAACAATGTGATGTTGTAGAGTGGATGGCATTGCGAAGAGAGATAGATCGTGAAGGATTTACAGCTCACGTGGAAGATGTGGAACCAGAGCATCTGGATCTTCCCCATCTTGGAAAGCATATCAGGTAACCCTCCTCAACATCTCATGGAAGTGTGCCAGTAGAGATGACATGGCCCAAAGGCACCCATATGAATCTACCTGACAACCTCACCCTTGCGCTTGGCCTTCCAACATCTAGTACAACAAGTCATCAACATACTAGTTTAGGGAGTAGGATAGAAGGATTAGGTCAGATGGAAAATACAGTTATGGCAGGACAATCATCTTCATTATTGTTTGGAAGCACATTTTCAAGCACATAATCCACACAGAATGTGAGCGTGCAGAATCTTGGATCCACTTTAGGGAGTGGAACCACCTCACAGATGATTGGGGTTCAATATAGTACTACTGTTGGGACATAAGGTAGTACCTCTTCTGGTCCATTTCCATCCACTTGTGGAGGATCAGGTGGTACATGTGGCTCTATTTTTTGTAGATCAGGTGGTTATGGAGGTATAGGTAATACGGGAGGTTCGGGATCTTGTGGGAAAGGACCGCACCAACCTATAATTATTTACATGGAGACATCCCTTCGTCTTATAGAATATAGGGGCATAGAGGATGTTTCTTAACATGTGCACATCTATGAGATACTGTGGCACGTGAAGGGGATCACAGTGCCTAAGTGCAAAGTAAGTCAATTTTCCACAACATTGTAAGGATGTGTACACAGTTGGTATAGAAAGTTTGACCCTGATCAAACTTGCATTGACTATGCAACATTGAAAGATGTTTTTCTTAAAGAGTTTCACATCCCCGAGTTTGAGTAGAAGAGTATTAGCACACTCAAAGACATTAAGCAAGGTAGTACTAAAAGTGTTAGGGAGTATGATGCTCATTTTAAAATGCTATTATCTCAGCTCTCTTATGATATTCATGCCAGTCAGCATACATAGTCATTCGTTGGAGGATTAATTACATTGTTTAGGAGGGAAATATCACATAAAACATACAGTAATACGTGTGAGGCACTTGAAGCAACATTTCTTGCTGAGGTAGTTGGAAGTATTGACACTGGCGTTAACCCATTTTTGGAGGCACAAATTTGAGTTATGGAAAAACAGTTAGAGAAACTATCAACAAATTTAGCACATGAGACACGTATAGAGGTTTGGTGTACAAATTGTGAGGTGGAAGGGCACACTAAGGATATTTATCCCCATAGATCAGTTCTTTCATTACATCTGGACTGTGAGATATGTCACTTGAACCATGATGTTAACTATTTCCCATTACTACATCGCGCTATAAGGAAGAATGTCTCTTGTTATTACAAAATTTACAGGTCCACGACCCATGATACATAAGACTACAGGTTGATTGGTCAGATCCATGATGCCATAGATCTTGGGGTACGACAGAAAAGAGTAGAAGCTAACTCTCGAGGGAAAGGTGAGCATCAGGATCACAATCAAGAGTGCTATGATCAGACTAGAGGATGATTTTAAGGAGGTCATGGCAGAGGTCAAGGATTTCGAGGAGGTTTTAGAGGTTGAGGCCATGGTGGTGGAAGGAGTGATTTTCCTCATGGGACATGTTACACATGTGGATCTCTTGACTACTACATGCACGAATGTCCTCAGAACACTACTTTTTCTTTCTACAGAAAGAACCACAACTATGAGGAATGCCCAGACCTATATGAACATCTTAGTAAGAAACGCAAATAGGAGAACAAAGGTGCTGGGATGGTATGGGTATAATGAGCTTTAGAGAATCAATGGATGCCAAAATTAACACCAGAACCTAAGGAATTACCTGTGATGATTACTACACAAGCCAAGGTTGTGCACGCCAGAGAGGAAATGTAAAAGAAGTCTACTATTACTAAGGAGGAGGTTATGCATGTAAGATATCTAGATCCCACCCATAAGAAGGAGGTTTATCAAGAGACCATGGAAGTCCTTAGGAATATTCAGGGAAAGATACAGTGTTTGAGGGAGTAATCTCGGAAGTTGGAACAAAAGAAATCAGCCGAGATAGTTCAGTCATACATAGATGGAATTATGCAAGAGAATATCATTATATTGTTAGGGAATTGTCTTAGAGGGAATAATCCATGCATGGGTATTGAAAATGGTCGAAATATCCTGCATGCTAATCTTCCCCCTCATAGTTTGGATTATGACAAGGAGATCACTTTGAATGTTGTAGTGGATGGATGGCTTTTGAGTAATATCTTAATTGACACAGGCGCTAAAGTCAATGTTTTTACTTTGGATGCATGGGTACAGATGGGGAGACCTCCATTGCAGCCATCCTCGAATGTGTTGTTTATGGCTAATTGAACTAAGGCCACTCCCATATGATTTTTAAAGGACACATCCATTATTATACAAGGGGCCAAGTTTACTAGGGACTTTGAGGTTTTAGCGCTTGCAGAAGCAGATAGTTTCCCAGCTCCACTTGGATGACCATGGTGCTATGCAAATAATGCTAATCTCTAGTTTAATAAGGGATATATTAGTTTTGAGAACAAGGAGGAAAGAGTTATTATCCCTTTAACTGATGGAAATTCTACACCCTATGTTGAGCCATTAAGTGAAGAATACTTGAATCGGTTCTATGTGCGCACTATTCAAGACCCAGAGGTACTCGATCCATCCAAGGAAGGAATTTTACAGTAGGAAGATGCCCATTTTGTTAGTGACACTACAAGTGTTGCTTGTGATAATTGGGCACATGAAACATGTGATATGGTTGGGCGTGAGGTCAATAGTGCCCTTGCAAGGAAGATAATCCATCGTGTTAGGCACATAGGTCACAAATCTATAGCTTCGTACACTGGAGGAGGGGATCCTACAACATTCCTACTTGTAATGGAAGAACAGAGGTCAGATCAGGATGAAAAGAGGAATATGTTGATATACATAATATGTGGGAGAGAAGTGCGTTAGTGGGTAGTTTTTAGAGATAATATTTTTGAATGGAATGAATTCATGGTCGCCTTATCTACTCAATTTTTCAAGAGCAATGCACCTACTCAAAATGCATTTCTCATGGTAATCAACTTGCTCAACACCACATCCAGTAGTGTTAGAGATTCTAGACAACATGATAGGAAGCATTACCATCTTCACTTTGGGTGCATAAATTCTATTCCACTCTATAAGGATGTGCACGTGCTTGGTATGTATATGCAGAACTACATAGAGAAACTAGAAATTGGAAGGATTTGATTTCAGGGATGATCCACACTTTTTACTACTTCTCTACTAACCAACCCGTAGAAGAAGCATTAAAGGTTGTCAAGTGCTTAAATATGGGAGATTGTGCAAAGGGAGAAGACCTCATTCAGGATTTATTTGGTAAAACAGAGTTGGAAGCAAGGTTTTAGGAAGACGAGGTAATAGACTCAATCCTACTTCAACATGCCTTGCCATGAGAAATAAAAAAGGAAAGATGGTATACATAATGGATGATGAGGAAGTAGAAATTATAGATGTTGATCATTCATCAGGGGTGCACGAAGTCTTGGATAGTGCAAATAAGGATGCACACGCCTATCATGAACCTATGAAGAAAAAGAAAGTAAATATTGGCTTAGAAGTGGAGCCTAAGGAGGCTATAATTGGATACTATTGGTTAGAGCCGGAAGTGGAAAAACTCATTGAGTTACTATGGGATTATCCAGATTTATTCCCATGAGGGCATCATGAACTTAAAGGCATGCATGAATCACTAGTGGAAATGAAGATAAAATTTAAAGAAGGTACATGCCTAGTCATAAAGTGACCCTATCGAATACAACCCAATTTACGTGAAAAGGTGAAAGAAAATATTGACAAAATGATGCAGTCTAGAATCATCAGAACCTTGGACGAATCATAATTAGTTAGTCCAATGGTGATCAGTATCAAGAAGGATGGTCAAATTAGGATTTGTGTGGATTATAGAGAGATGAATTCTGCATGTGTGATAGATCCTTTTCCTACGCCATTCATTGAGGAAATATTGTAAGGCGTGGCAGGGTGCAAAATATTTTTGTTTATAGATGGCTTCTCTGGGTATCATCAGGTTAGGATTTCCTATGAGGATCAGGAAAAGACCACTTTTACTACTGAGTGGGGCAGCTTTACCTATACTGTGATGCCCTTTGGACTAAAAAATGTGCCTGCTCTCTTTTCATGGATAGTGGTTCAGGCATTTAAAGATTTCATCCACAACTTCTTACAAGTTTATTTAGATGATTGGATACTGTATGGTCTTATTAAATATCATTGTGAAAATTTTCGCTTAATGTTTGAATGGTGTAGATATTTGAGTATCTCCTTGAATATCAAGAAGTACATATTCACTACACCATTTGGGATACTGTTGGGGCACATAATATACAAGGAAGGTTTGTTGGCTGATCCAGCTAAGGTTGTAGTAATTATATGCCTGACAATGCCTACTAGTCAAAGTGAGGTGCGCATATTCTTAGGCCACACAAGGTATTATAGGAAATTCACAAAGGGGTATGCCAAAGTTTCCGCACCCTTGGAGGAGTTATTGAAATGGATAGGTGCATTCTACTGGGGAGAACTGTAGCAACGTGCATTTGAGACATTAAAGGAGAAACTTACTACTGCACCTATTCTACATTTTCCTTCATGGGACAGACCTTTCCATGTACATGTGGATGCCTATGGTATGGCCATTGGTGCGGTGTTGGCTCAGCTGAGAGAAGGTATTATACATCATCCTATTTGTTTTGCCAGTAGAAAGATGACTCCTATAGAACATAATTGTGGAACTACAGAGCACAAAGCTTTGTCAATGATCTATGATCTACACAAGTTTGGACAGTACCTGATAGCTACACCCTTTGTCTTTTATATGTATCACATGGCATTGAAGTATTTGGTAAACAAACCATTCTTACAAGGGCATATACTCAGATGGGTACTCTTGTTTCAGGAATTTGATTTTACTGTGGTAGTGAAACCAGGGAAGAGTAATTCTTGCCTAGATCACTTGTCAAGGATTGATTCAGGGGAGGACATGCAATCAATAGAAGATATAATGATTGATGCACAATTATACATGATACAATGTGCACCTTCAGAGCTAGAGAACATTGCTGTATTTTACGTACCGGTATGGCACAAGAAGGTATGAAAGAATTAGAGAAGAAACAACTTGCAATTTGAGCTAAACCTTTTATGTTGATCAATGGTGACCTATAAAATTTGGGAAGAGATGAAATATTGCACCGATGTGTGTTAGAGCATGAGTGTAGAGATATTATGGAAGAGGCTCATGGTGGTATTGCAGGTGGAAACTATGCAGGTGATGTTACTACGCGCAAGATTCTACTTACTGGCTCTTGGTTTGAGACCCTATATAAAGATTGTAAGGCATACTGCAAGGCTTGTGATCACTGTCATCGTATTGAAAAGCTAGGGAAATGAGATGAAATGCCCCTCTGACCCATTTCTAGTGTAGAATCATTTGAGATATGGGCTATAGACTTTGTGGGTTCTATTACACCGGACGCGCGAAGGACTGGATCATGCTATATTATTACTTGTATAGATTAGCTCACATGGTGGGCAGAAGCAGTGCCTACCAAGGATTGTACTGCAACTATAACAACAAGATTCTTTTGGGAAAATATTATTACATGGTATGGATGTTCCTTAAGTTTGATAAGGGATAGGGGCACACATTTTTTGAATGAGACAATCAGGATTTTATTGGATTAATTTATGATTACACACCATAAGACTACACCATACCATCCTCAGGCAAATGGAACGGCTGAGGATTTCAACAAAAATTTGAGCCAAACATTGATCAAAATCTGTGATGTTGGAAGAAAGGATTGGGATGCCAAAGTATCTATTGTACTTTGGGTATATAGAACTACATACAAGATATTTAACAAGGCTACACCATTTCAATTGGTATTTGGTGTGGAAGTAGTGCTTCCTATTGAATTTATGCTACCTTCTTTGCGTATTATGCACGCTGGAGGTCTAGCTAATGAGAAAGCCTTATAAGCACGAATTGAAAAGCTAATGAAGATGGACGAGTGCCGTGCAATAGCCCATTAGAGTCAGAAGCAAGACAAGGACATGTAAAAAGCATGGCATGACAGGAACATCAGGGCTAAGAAGCTTGAGATTGGACAAATGGTGCTTCTTTATGATTCTAAGTTTTTGTGCCATCTAAGAAAGCTCAAGGTACATTGGTTGGAGCCGTATGTTATCAATTCCATACTTGAAAATGACACTTTCTAGTTAGAAGCGCTTGATGGGTCACAACTACCGGGTTACTTTAACAGGAATAGGTTGAAGCCCTACTATAAATAAGTCTTCTTGGTGTTTGTAATAAGGTAGTATTGCCATTTAGTTTAGATTTTCAATTCAGTATTCCCTTAATGTATTTCTTTTCATGTCACTATGATTTATTAGTTTACGTTTGGTGTTTTATGTAATAAGCGTGCTTGCGTGCCAGAAGCTTATTACTAGTTGATGAGTTATTATGCACAGAGGACTACACATACCTATAGTGTGGCATGGTTGTTGATATCTTGGTTCTAGAATATTGAAAATAAGTATTCATGAAAAGAAATAAACTGCTACAGGTATTATTCAAGTCAAAAAATTGAGAGGAAGAGATTGCTTCTAGGAAGGATGATCATAGATGGAAATGAATGAAGAGCATTATAAATTGAGGTAAGCAAAGGCCGTGAAGAATACCATTGGAAGGTGCAATGATGAGGTGCTTGGGCACAGGGAAGTGTGCTGAAGAGAAGTCTATAGCTAGAAGGTAGGAGGTCACGCTAGAAGGTTATGACTGGGGAGCGAAGATGTACTGCGGAAATTTGAGATTTGGTCAATTAATGAAGGGATTGTTCATAGGTGAAGAAGCAATAAATGCCCAAAATTTTCAAAATTTATATATGGGGGAGAGGGCGAGTACATTCTTACTATTGCAATTAGGATAATTTGAAGGAGCCAAGTGCGATCAAGCTACAAAGAGATTATTTAGGTGTGAAGAGTGTGAATGGAGATGTGATGAGTAGATCTGTACGCAATGGAAGCTTGTATCTCTGGTTATGAAGGGTTTGGGCAAAGCATGGAATTGGAAACAAGTGAGAGCACTGGATTACACCTAGGGCACACTGAATCAAGCTAAGGTTTGGTTCACACATTATAGGAGATTAGAGGCGAGTGTTTTCAAAAGATTTGAAGGTATAGATGGCACCAAAGAAAGCATCTGTAGCAGGAGTGAAAGGAAATAAGAAGGTGGTCGTGGAAGAAGAAGAATAGATGCCTGAAATTAATTTATCAGAAATGCAATATCGAGAGGAAGTGATAATAGGCTAGAAGTGGGAATCACACATCCGGAAAAGCAAGATAAGTGAGTATAACCACCGTACCACAGAGAACAAGAAAGAGTTGGATACATTATTAAATATGAAGACAAATAAATGCACAAAAGAGGAAATGTCGGTATATGACGATGCTGGAGAAAAGCTATTAAAAAGGATTGGATTTTATTAGTTATGTGAGATCCCCTACTTTGAAAAGTATGAGCCTTTGTACCAATGGCTCATGAGTAGGGTACATGAATACTTATTCTACTTTGTAGGGTGTAGAGTAAGGATTACAACAACATTGATCTCCACTGTAACAAGATTGAAGGGCACTGGGGAAGATCTGAATGGTGAATTAACAGATAAATCCGTAATCTTGGAGACTAGAAAGGAGATAGGATATGCCAAGGGTCCGCACGAAATGGACATAGATAAATTAAAGTAGTACCCTATAGTGCAAGTAGTTGTACATCTAGTAACAAAACTGAATGATTAGGAAATCTGGTCATAGTTAAAGACCATGTGGCTACATGTTGTGAGGAAGATGTCAAAAGGAGTAGTCTACAACATATAAATTTATATTACAGAAACTATCATCGAAGAAGCACTCTCATGAGGTAAGATCAGTTTTGGGGCTGTTCTATTGTCTCTAGTATTTATGGAGATTGGGGTACCCGATGGGCCAAAATAGAAGATCTGGGAATATCCCATGGAGAATAAGTCACCTGCAGAAAGGTTCAGTAAGTACTTGTGTGAAGGATCAATGACCGAGAAAGTCAAACAGAGGGATGAGAAGTGGCATGATAGAATTCACGTGGCTTTTGAAGAGGAATGGTGGATACCAAAGGAGTTACCTTCAGTAGTAGGAAAGGTAGTCCAATTTTCCGTATACCAATACTTTGTATAGCAAGGTTCACCATGAGGGATGGAGCATGGAGCCCATGGTGAAAATTTCCTTATGCCTTATAATAAGGTATTTTCAAGCATCAGTTCATAGGTTTTCAGATGCACACAGATTAAATTTCAATGCAGACAAGGTAGATTATGACTACCACACGTTGAGAAAAACCTAAGTATATCCAGGGCTGCCTATATTGAAAGGATCATTTCAGAGGTGATAAGCATCAAGCTAGTAAGCTTGGCTGTTGGAGACATTGGAGCAGCAATTGTGTACCTCCAACTCAAGCCCAAGCTTGAGAATAATAAGTATGTAGAGAATGGGTTCGCACTCCCAAGGCCACCAAAGGGAAAGCACATTCCAGCACCTAAACCCATAGAAACAATACAAGTGGAAGATGAAGAAGATGAGCGTGAGGATAGTGGTGATTTGGAACACAGAAGGAGGCAGCCCTTAGACAAGAAGGAATCAAAGCACGTGGCTACACAAACTCATGGGCAGGAAGGAGAGGAAGAGTATTCTGAAGAAATATAGGGAGATTGCCACTTCAAGAGAGTATTCAAGAGAACAAGGACTCAAGGTGCTACTCCACAATCAGTGCATCGATCACCTAGGCTCTCTCCACAGAAGGAGACTACTGAGAAGAGGAGGAGGAAGTTAAAGCTAAAAAAAGAAGCGGAAGATTCTGAGGAGAGCACGCTAGGATCCCCTACACCCCCTGAGTATGAGGAGGAGTGAAAGGATATAGAAGGGAAACAAGAAGATCAAAAGGATGAAGTAGAAAAGGAAAAATTAGAAGCTGAGCATGACATTTCTCAGGGCATAGTAGAGCAAGTTAGAAATCTAGACGATTCAGTTCATAAGGGGCCTAGATCAAGGAGGATGAGTGGGGAGTATAGTGCACTAGTCATGGGCTATACTGAGGACATGAGAAAAATTGTCTGCGCTCATTTTTAGAGCACAGTAACCCCTAAGGAGTTATATGATTGGGAGCTAATGGATGAGGATATGGCCACAATGTGCACAAGAAAGAAACTATCTTATTCCATGCACACTCACATAGATGAACATGATTTTGATATATGTGAAGAATCATGTGTATCAAGATGATTGAAGAAATCACCTCAGGCCAGGCATATAACAATAAAGCCTACTATTATGTCAGATGAACAGGTTAACAATGCGTTGGTGAAATTTTTAACTAAAGTTGCATGCATAAATATGGATAAGGTTGCAACTATTAGGGTGCTCTGCAAAGAGATCAAAGCAAAGGATTCAAAAATAACACACCACACACAGGAGAAGGACTTGGAATAGAAGAAGAAAAATTATTTCATAAGCATGGCAGAGGAGATTGGGGAGATTGTTTTAAAGGAGAGACCACATCTAGAGTCCAAGTTATCGGAAAAATTCCCTTCAATACTACATTATGTGCATACCTTGGTGGACTTAGTTCTTGAAGATGGAACTTTGTGCATGCCTACACCAAAATACCCCACGCAATAAGAAGAGAGAGAAAAGGCCTCAATACTGAGGAAGATTTCATCTTATGAAGGACTGTTGGAAGCCTTGCAGGAGGAGTTGAAGAAGGCGGATCAAGCATTGAACATTTATACAGCTTCTGAAGTGGTAATAAGGACAAGGACCATTGCTGAGGACAATGAGGTCCTGAAAGCTATGAAGGATGAGACCTTGGGCCGTACGGAACAGTTTGCTGTGGTGAAAAAAAGTGCAAAGCCCTGACAACAACACAGGAACCACATATGGAAACGTTGGATGAGCTTGTTAAACTCATCACACAAAAGAGGTCTGTAGAAGGCACACGGGAGGTCTGCATGGTAGAACAATGCATGTTCAAGGGTGCGAAAAGGATCGAAACACATTCACATGCAAGGAACAATTGTAGATTTGGGACTTAGCCGTTTTTACATACACGGGCTATTTTTGGAGGTTGCGTGCAGAGCACACAAACTAGTGGAAACTTACACGACACACATTATCTATTTTGAGATGAGAGACTACCAATAACTTTCATGGATGTACGCTAAGAATAGATCTACTACTACCAGTTAACTGAAGGAAGTCTATTGTTAGCGCACTTACATGTGTGGCTATTATTTTAACGGCACTTGGATATTAATAGCATGTGACCTATTTTTGGGATTGGATAAGCGGGGAAGGAAAATTCCCCAACCTTATATGTATGTAATGGTATATGTAATAGATATAGGTGGAAATTAAGAGGATGATTATGATATAGAGAGAGATGACGTATATATGACCTATATTATTGTAAGGTTACTATATCAGATTTATGCGCGCATGGGTATGAAATGCCATTATTGTAAGAAGATTCTGTGTAATTGTTATGTTTAATATAATGGAGGTTATTGAATGAATCGAAGTGTTAATCCTGTGTGTAACTGGATCTTGTATGTTTGTGATTTTAGCATGGTTAATATTTAAGTCCATTAATCTTTAGATATAGATCAACACATGCACAATAGAATGAGATGAAAAATACGGATCTGTATGTATTAAGTCTTCATCATGCTAACATCCTATAATATGGACCCTAAAGATAGGCCTGGTACCTTTTCACACTTCAGGTGAGAGCTCAATCTCGGTTGAGTGATGTGGCAGCGCATCTAGGATCTTAAAGGTAAATTCTAGGTTACATAATTATTTCCGTTACCGAGACCTATTTTTTAGTTTTTATGAGGATGGTTCATGATGAAGACATACCAATTGAACTTAGTGAGTATTGAAGATTTGATTAAATATTTGGAGAATGAATATACATGGAGGTTTAGCACTAGACATGAGTTTGACACACAGACATGGGTAGATCAGAACCTATATGACAACTTATACGAGAGCTTCTTTTCTATATTTCTGATAGAATTATACGAGTGGCTGGTTGCTTATGCTTCTAAAATGAATTGGAGATATCACACCCTGGTTTGGATGCAGGAAGAATTTCAGACTCTCTATGATGCTGGTATGATCTGGACTCGTGTTGTTGATACGTGGTTATATGGTGTTTTGAATATTTATATCTTATAATACTCAATTTCAACTTATTCGTGTTCAAAAGTTGTTGAATTCTAGATCTTGTGATATCCTCGAGGAACGTACTTACAAGGTATTCCATTGGCGATCAAGATCCTAATGGTGACCCTGAATTTGGAAGAAAAACTGATGGCTAGCTAAATCTCACCACGTGCAGGGGCAGGAGTAGGTTTAGTGAAAGATGGAATAATTGGGGGAAAAAAGGCAGAGAGAAGAGAGGTAGCTTAAGTATAATGAGGCACACAAGAGGGAGATAGAGAAACAACATGATGTTGTATAGAATATGGCATTACAAAGAGAGATGGCTCGTGAAGGATTTACAACTCATGTGGAAGACATGGAGCCAGAGCATCTGGATCTTCCCCGTCTGGGCAAGCATGTCAGGGAACCCTCCTCAGCCTCACATATAAGTGTGCTAGCACAAATGACCTGGTTCATGGTCGCTCAACATAATCCACTTGAAAACCTCGCCCTTGCATTTGGCCTTCCTATGTCTAGTACAACAAGTCATCAACACACTAGTTTGGGCAATAGGAGAGCAGGAGTAGGTCAGATGGCAAATATAGTTATGGCATGACAATCATTTTTGTTATTTTTTGGAAGCACCTTTTCAGGAACATCATCCACACAGAATGTGAGTGCACAGAATCTTGGATCCACTTCAGGGATCAAAACCACCTCATAGAAGGTTGGGGTTCAATATAGTACTACTGTTGGGACACAGGGAAGTACCTCTTCTGGTTTGTTTCCATCCACATTTGGAGGATTAGGTGGTATAGGTGGCTCTAGTTCTGGTGGATCAAGAGGTTCTGGAGGTAGAGGTAATATGGGAGGTTTTGTATATAGTGGCCAAGGACCGCACTAACCTACAAATATTTACATGGAGATGTCCCTTCGTCTTCCATAATATAGGGGCATAGAGGATGTTACTGAACATGTGCATATGTGTGAGATACTATGGCGCGCGAAGGGGATCACAAAACCGAAGCGCAGAATAAGTAAATTTACCACAATGTTGCAAAGATGAGTGCATAGTTGGTATAGAAATTTTGACCCTGATCAGACTTGCGTTGACTATGCAACATTGGAAGATGATTTTCTTAAAGAATTTCACATCCCCAAGTTTGAGTAGAAGAGTATTAGCACACTCAAAGACATTAAGCAAGGTACTACTAAAATTATTAGGGAGTATGATGCTCATTTTAAAATGCTATTATCTAAGCTCTCTTATGATATTCATGCCAATCAACATGCAGAGTGGTTCATTAGAGGATTAATTACACCGTTTACGGGGGCATTATCACATAAAACATACACTGATCTGTGCGAGGAACTGGAAGTAGTATTGCTCGCTGAGGTAGTTAGAAATATTGACACTGGAGTTAGCCCATTTTTGGAGGCACAAATTGCAGCTATTAAAAAACAATTATAGAAACTATTGGCAAATTCAACACATGAGACACACAAGGGTTTGGTGTACAGATTATGAGGTGGAAGGGCACACCAAGGATAGTTGTTCCCATAGATCATTGCATTCATTACTTTTGGACTATGAGATATATCACTTAAACCATGATTCTAGCCATTTCCCATTACCACAACGTGCTATAAGAAAAAATATCTCTTGTTATTGTAAAATTTGCAGGTCCACGACCCATGGTATAGAAGACTGCAGGTTGATTGGTCAGATCCATGATGTCATAGATATTTGGGTACGACATACAGGAGTAACAACTAACTCTTAAGGGAAAGATGAGCATTAGGATCACAATCAAGTGCGCTATGATCGGACTAGAGGATGATTTGAAGGAGGTCGTGGAAGAGGTCGAGGCTTTCAAGGAGGTTTTGGAGGTCGAGGCCGTGATGGTGGAAGGAGCGAGTTTCCTTATGGAACATGTTACACATGTGGATCTCCTGACCACTACAGGCACTAATGTCCTTAGAACACTATTTTTTCTTTCTGTGAAAAGAGCCACAACTATGAGGAATGCCCATACCTATATGAGCATCTTAGTAAGTAACACAAAAAAGAGAACAAAGGCACAGGGGTGGTATGGGTAAAATGAGCTCTAGAGAATCAGTGGATGACAAAATTAACACCAGAACTTGAGGAATTACCTGTGAAGATTACTACGTGAGCCGAGGCTACGCGTGCCAGAGAGGCAATGCGAAAGAAGTATACTATTACTAAGGAGGAGGTTTTGCATGCAATATATCCAGATCCTACCCATCAGAAGGAGGTTTATCAAGAGACCATAGAAGTCCTTAGGAATCTTTAGGGTGAGATACATTGTTTAAGGGAGAAATCTCGGAAGTTGGAACAAAAGAAAGAATCCGAGACAGTTCAGTCAGACAGATGACCTGAAGGACTTATGCAAGATGCTCTACCAGGAGAATATCATTCCATTATTAGGGAATTGACTTAGAGGGAATACTCTATGCGTGGGTATTGAAAATGGTTGACAAATCCTGCATGTCATTATTGTAAGAAGATTTTGTGTAATCATTATGTTTAATATAATGGAGGTTATTGACTGAATCGAACTGTTAATCATGTGTGTAACTGGATCTTGTATGTTCTTGATTTTAGCATGGTTAATATTTAAGTCTTTTATTATTTATATATAGATCAGTGCATGCACGGTAGAATGAGATGATAAATATGGATATGTATGTATTAAGTCTTCATCATGCTAACATCCTATAACAGTAACCCTAAAGAGGGGCTTGATACCTTTGCACACTTTGGGTGAGTGCTCAGTCTTGGCTGAGTGATGTGACAATGTGTCTAGGATCTTACTGGTAAATTCTAGGCTACATTAAATATGCAACAAGGATATTGACTATTTTCGAGCATGATAACTATAACCATGTCCCAAAATTTTCAATTCTATCACTCTAAGACACCCCGGATATTTCTAGTAAGTCCAAGTGACATCTTAAATAATGTTTTATCATCCCCCTAGGTGATTTAGGAAAGTCCATTCATTCCCACTATGTGATTTTAGGAGTTCATTTGCAAACTACAGGTAGTTGTGGGAAGGGCTACCACTAGCCTTCCTAGGATTGGCTCAACCACTTGGAGCAGAACGGAAGGGCCAAATTCAACATGGAGGTGAATTGAAAACCTTATAATATTATTAAAATAATTTTGGAATGTTTGGGGAAGTTTTGAAAGACTTGGAGCAGTCTCAGTACAAAACCGGGTTCACAAGCCTAGGCAGTACACATGCCTAAAAAAATTTATGGGCTTCAGAAGAATATTTTGGGATTCTCTAGACGGAGTTAGAATTAAAATTAAACATGTTTGAAAATAGGATTCCAAGAGCTACATGATGGAGAAATCATATTTTTACAACACCTTGGCGCATAGGATTTATAGGCAGTTTTTCTCAGTTATAAGTGGATTCTCAAATCACAAATCTGATTTTTAAGGGATATCATGGATGAATCAATACATGATATCCCCACCATTGGATTAAAAATTCCATTTACAATCAGAATCATATAAAATTTCACCAATAAATTTCCACCGGGAGCTCAAGTTATCACCGTCACAAGTTCAAGACTTAGCCAAATTCTGGGAGGACATGTGTCAGCTCTAGTAGCCTGGCGGGATTTTGTGTCCCTGATGTCCCTAAAGGTCAGGGAAATAAAGGTTGAAAATTTTTTCCTATCCCCCTTGAATCCCTCTTAACCCACATATGACCTCCTAGATCGCCAGTTCACCCCTTAGGTGCTTGCGGAGCTTCAAATCCCCTACCGTTGGATCAAATGCCACATGTCAGGTTGAGGTGCACTGTGCAAACTGATGTCCCTCATGTCCCTTTGAGGTGAGGGACATAAAACCTTGAAAAATTCACCCAACCCTCTATGAGAGAGTTTTGGTCAACCATGTGACCCGCTTCCAGCCCATTAGTGCTTTAAAGCTGATTTTCTAGCACTAATCCCCTACCGTCGGATCAAGGACACGTGTCGCCTCCAAGATTTCTATGTAAATTAATGTCCCTCACATCCCTTTGAGGTGAGGGACATCAGGGACATAAAAATGTGTGCAAGCCCTTTCCATGCATTTTTTGAATATTTAAGTCTGGCACTTGGCCCTTTCCTCCCCCTCATTTCTCCTTCACATCTCCTCACCATGTGATGGCCATGTTCTTGCTTGTCTAGACACCTGGTCCACCATTTCCACTCATAACCAACACCGCCATGAATAAAAAATCCTCCAATCCTTGAAAATATACAGGCCTTAGAGAAAAATGGATTGAAATGATGAAGAACAATGAAAATGGAGACTTGTTGCCAGATAACTATGAAGCCATCCACGCCAAAAATCCTCATATCTTGCAAAATAAAATTCGGATCAAGATTTCATATTTTGCAGACTTCCAAATTTTGTAAGATTATCACGATGCAAAAAATGATAGGTTAAATGGTGTTCTGAATCATTTTCTCCAACAAAAATCTCACTTCACACCCCAACTCACGTTTGTCAGATTTCCCAACAATCTAATGATATGATAGAGCCAAAAACTTGCACATGAGCTCCAAATGAAAAACCTATCGCAATGGAGTTGTTTTGTCATATATGGAGACAAAACAAGACCTGAAATTTTTGAACTCCATTAATGGTTGCCATGGTAGCTCCATGCCCGTAGCCAGTGCCAGGTTAAAATTTCACAATTTATTTCCAATCATTCTAACAAGCTAAATCAAGTGAAATTCGGAGGACACGACCACGATGACGAACCAAATATAGAAAAATATAATGCTTCAAAAACTGACCACTAGAAACCCACTTTCCTAAAATAGTAATCTTTCCTACACATGCTTTCCATTTTTGGTAAGTCTTCATCAAAAGTGATTATGGAAAAGGAAGTGTGCACTGAAGATCTCAAAGAGGCCACACTGATTATCCAGAGAAGAAAATAGTGATAATGACCACTTACTAAAAATAGTAAGTCCCTTATATGTGTGCTTACTAAAAATAGTAAGTCACCCCAAGAAGTGGTCAAAACAAAGGCATTGTGTGCAGGATCGAATGAGGGAGTTCATCACATCATGATGGTCGAGAAGAGGCAAAAAATCAACTCTCACTAAAAATAGTAAGCCTTCCATCTAGACACTTACTATTAATAACAGGTTGTTCTCAAAGGGAAAGCTTGGCACAATGAGACATAAAGGGATGCTCATCTAAGGGAACTACATAATTTTTTTTGACACTCACTACATAGTTTGGGTCATAGGTATATCATACTTAGACTGGGATTTGCAGCCATCAGTGGAATAGTTCACTCAACTTGGCAAACGTTTGTGATCTAATTTGAAGGAGTTTCATAGTGTGTAAGGAGTTTGAAGATTTAGAGTTTCACTGCATTTGGATCTTTCCATCAACGAGGATCAACAAAATTCATTGGGAATGACATCTCCTCTTCTTCTCTCTCTTTCTCTCTCCTCTTCTCCTCAAATTTCTCTCACTTTATAGTATTCTAATTTCACATTGGGGTTTACACTTTTTGATGCCTTTAAGTCACCTAAAAGTGAATTTAGAAACATAATGTAAATTAAGTCACCTTGATTTTATAAAAGGGACTTAAATATTCTGTAGGAATATTAATAGTCTAAAGATGGAAATAAGGCATATGGAGGGTTATAAAGAAGATGAGGAATCACTTCTACTCTATAAATTGTAAATTCATTCCCATTTCAAAGGGTTTGTCATTAATTTTTTAAGCTCAAGAGTGTATTCTACCTTAAGAGAACAAAGGAGATAGCCAAATTATTCCTTTACCTCCCTTTTCAATTTCCTCCATTTCTCTAATATGTACAACTTTTGTTTGAGAAATTAATACAAGAAGGAGTTTCTAGATTTATTTTACTAAGATATTTCTTGATACTTTGTGCTCATCAAATTTCATTTGGTCTTAATGATGCTTACAAAATTTTTTCTTCTCATAAATGCAGGTGATGATAATTATAACTAGTGTGTGTAGGAATGTGATTTCCTACCTATAACATTAGTTCTCCTACCTCTTTTCTCACTCCCCTCTCACTCTCTACAGATAAATTCCTCTCTTGCAGGTATTTGTAAGATTTTTCGCAAGGTCAGTGGAGTGCCCCTGTTGGATCCTCATTTGAAAGGCCACCATAGAAATGCACATTTTCTTACGCATGCATATATGGAATTTTCACTGGTTAAGTAGAGGGAAATAGATTCCTAGAGCATTGGAAATAAATCCATAAGTTTATCCACCCAAAAAAATTTCTCACCAATAGTTTTTGGCACCCACTGTGGGGCAGACTTGGTAACATCTACACCCAAAATACGACTGCAAGGTCCCAAAATACAAAAAAATTAAATTCATGAAGATCCATTTCTAAAAGATACACAGTCAGTTCCTACACGTGACCTTGTATATTCCACAATGTCTTTTCATATTCCCACTGCAAGAATTTCCAAAAGCTGGTTGAGGGAAGATACACTAGGTTGAATAGGTTAAGAGGCAGTGTTGTTTCCAATTTCGAGGCTTTGTAAAATTAGCAAGAATGAATTAGAGATAATCCATACTTCTTCTCTCAAGCCTCCTCTCCATCTGCCACTTCAAGCAGTTCACCTGGAAATCCCATCCAAACTCATGTTTATACTCCCCCTTCAAATTCTCCCATTTTTCAACAACCATTGGGCATTAAACCCCTGGAAGAAGAATAATTTGAAGAAGAATTTGTACAAGCAAGGGATGAAGCAAAAGTAGAAATGAAAATGGGAGACGAAGAAGAAATACCTCAACCCATTATTCCATGGGGAAGGAATACATACCCACTTTCTCTTGAACCACCTCTCCACGATCTACCAAAAATTTCCCACAAGAAATTTCCAAAGTTCAAAGGTGACAAAACATAACATACTGAAGAACATATTGATGCCTTCATGAAGTCATGTTGAATTCTTGGTGTCCAACATGAAGAATTTGTGGCAAGATTTTCCATGGAGTCCCTCCAAGAAAAAGAAACAGAATGGTTTTACCTCATGCCTACCCAGTCCATCATAGGTTGGAATGACATCAAGGATGCCTTCGAAGAGAGATTTAAATCAACTGTGTTAGTACCCAAATTTAATCTCCTTAAAATTCCAAGTAGCATCATGGGTTTGTAAGGACACTCAGAGGTAGATAGATAATCATGCATTTCATTTTGTAATCTATCTGAGTTGTTAGCACTCAGGTTTTGAAAGAAGTGGGTATCACCTTGAAAGGATGTGATCTAATCCTAACTATTTTAGGTTGTGCCTTTCAACCAAGGTAAGAGAACCTATTTTGTAACCTTTTTTTATTCAAGAACAATGATAAGTCCTTCTTTTGCATAAATTTTATAGAGAAGACCTTGGGAAAGTATTATCAACACACCAAATCTGACTCTCATGAGTTGTCACTTCCAGATCATGGAGATATTTTCACAACAAGGTAAAGGTTACTAAAGACATTTCAAATCCTGATTGTTTCTGCATGTTTTGGTAACAGAGATTATGAATTTGTATACACACATGACAAATAGGGGTAGTATGGGTGTGATTAATTGTTTTGAATGAATTTTGGTAGGAGGTGAAGCAGGATAAAGTTGATTATACCAAATCTTTGGGGAGCCTCACAAAATGGAAGGTTAAACTAAAAAAATTCCACATAACAGCTAAAATGTTTCTTTAACTAGAATATGTGCTTCAATGGAGGCCCATATTAGCACTCTTTCACACAATATTTGAGATTCTATCATGAAGGCTCGAGTTAGAAAATCCAATAAAGCATCAAGATCTGAGTCAAATCACGCCTAAGGTACACCTAGAGGCTTATAGATAATCTTTGTCAATAGATAAAAGAAAAGTTATTCTAAATCATTTATTCCAATCCCAAATGAAAGCTTTTCTGAGAAATTAAATTACAAATACCACTAAATTGTCATAAGGATTGAGGCATGTGTTATTGAATCAAATTTAATGCAAGATCGCAATAGAAACAAGAAAAACTGCTTGTATACATTCAGAAATAAAACAAACACATTTTACTCAAGACAACATAGAATAACTGAAATTTGATTAAATCTATCAGTATGGGAAAGTTTCTAGAACAGTCTCAGAGCTTATCAATGGTTGTACACTTATAACCACCTTGACATGATCAAATTTAATACAAAAGAGATATACAAGCTTCTCAAACGACTTCTCAAAATGATGGGCTCTGTCAAGCTTTTTCTATCAGAAAATGTATTCCCAACCCCTCACACTCCAACCATTTACACAAAAAATTTGTGCCATTTATAACATTTACAACAGAGCCCCCTCTCCCCAAAATACAAAAAATGTTTAATGCACTAGTGCTCGCCATGATTTTGATCATGATTCTCATAATCAGATCTGTAAAAATTCTTCAGGTGTTTAAGGGGGTAGATTTCATTGAATACCTCCCGCATTCAGATCCTTCCTCTAGTAGATCACTCTTTCTTCAATTTTCCAACCAATTCCACCCCTAATCTATCAAATCTGGCTCCTTGTGTGCTTGGGAGAAGAAAAATAGAAAATCTGATCGAGCACGATAGTCAAACCATTTTAATGGTGAAAGATGTCTTTCAGATCTTCCCACCAAACTCAGATATCAATATTAACTCCCCTCTCTGCTTGGCATGTAGGAAAAACCAAAAAATCATGGAGACTCACACTTCCAGATGTGTTTCAGAGAAATGGGGGAAAATCAGATTTCAACTCTCAGCTACTGTTGATCTTTACTTTGAATTTGGGTCGTCCACATGGAAGATTCAAACTTAAAAACATACCTGGGGGCTTCCTCTGACTTTTTACAACTTTTGAAAAAATGGAAAAAAATTCCATTTTTCTCCTCACCTCCGCCCTCAGGAAATGAGCCTAACATGTGTCCTAAGGTGGGTCTTAGTGGAACCACGGCCAAATTATGCCATTTGACCCTCTTTTTGGAAAAAGGAAAATTTTCCAAGTTTTCCCCACATCTCTACCCTTCTGCCATTGACTGAGGCAAAACATTGACTATTTCCCTCATCAGGCTTGCAGGCCATTTTGATGTTTTAACTCCTTTTCTCCCAAAAGGAAAACTTTCCAAATTTCCCCTGAGATTCTGCACCTCTGGCATTGACTAGAGCAAGCTTTGACCCTTCCTTTACTGGGATTGCAGACCATTTTGAGATTTTAATCGTTAAGAGGAAAAAATCCCAATTTACCTCCAATGGTCCACCTCCCCACCCTTTTGACTTTTCAAACTGCCACGTGTCACCATGGCACATCTTGAGGTGGTCCAAAAAATTTGACACTTTGAACGAGCGCGGGCTCACCATGTGTCCTGTTCCAGAAAAAAAATTCTGAATGATTGAAGCTCAACATAAGGTGCCACATGTCATACTCTGAGGCAGTCCCCTTTGGCCATTGAAAAGTCTAAGAAAAATGTAAATTGAGCGGAGGCCTCCACATGTCTCCATGGTGCTATTTGAAAATGGTCACCAAAGTAGAAACCTTGAATGAGCACGAATTCACCACATGTTTTGTTCCGCCAAATTGTACCAACTGCATAAAAAAAATTCTAAGTCTGGGAAAAGCAGTAGAAACCTCCACGTGTCCTCCTAGGCTACTCCAAGGCCAAACCAATAAGTAGATCCTCAAACGAGCACTGCTCCACCATGTGGAATTTTTTTGATTTGAGGCTATTTATAAATTTTTTGAAGTACCCAATCAAGCTGCATTCAACCAAAAGGTGCCACGTTCCTTGTTGATGCAAGGATGCAAATTTGACTAGGAGAAATGCTTGTCAAACCGTAGAATACAAAAAAATGATCATTTGAGCTTGAAAATAAAAATTTCTCCAAGGACAGAGATTTTAGAAATGTTAAAAGGCTTAAATTTGTTTCTCAGAGATACATCCATTCATTTCTTTTTGAGTATTTAGGGCAGAAGCAATAAGGAAGAAAACATGGGAGAACACGAGTTACAAACCCTTTTCTAGAGGAACTATGAAACAAGGAGCAAACCATGGACCCATAAATTATTTACGACCCAGGAACAGATTAAAAATTTCAACAAAGATTAACCAGGCACAACACAGGGAAAAAGAAAGTGACAAAGGCCACAAATCGATAGATTTTCAAAGGCAAATTGGGGCGAGACTATTTTGAGCACCAACATCGGTTCCGACTCAGGGATGGGCATTCCCTGTGAGTGCCACAAGAACAAAGGTAGACCAAGTGTGAAGAATATCCATTGGGTAAAGGAGTTATCTTGTAGAGTAGATAAACAAAAGCCATCACAAAAACAAACATAGAAACCAACAGAAATAGGTCACCGAGGACCAGAATGAAAAAAAACACAAAAGACATGAAACAAACAACAAGCTATACATTATACATAAGATCCATTCCTTGATTTAGGGGAATCAATCCAAGAAATTATTCAAATACCTGCCATTAACAAGAAACTTGAGCAGTTCACCATCTAAGTCATTGAGAAAGAAGGTATGGTCACCAATCTTGATATCAATGGTATAGAGGCCCATCCATAATGAGTCAAATTTGCCATACTTTCCCTTATCCTCATGTTTTCTATTCCATAGCAGCACAAGATCTCCAACATTGAAAGCTCTGGGAGTGACATTCTTGTCAAATAACTTCTTTAGTTTCACTCTGAACTTTACATGCCTCTGGTGGGATGCCCTCATTTCTTCATCAAGCTCAACAATCTGGTTAATGTGAGCATCATGATGACCTACATGTTGATCTTCCAGCTATTGCATAAACTGATATGAAGACAGTTGCATATGAAGGGGTAGTAGGGCCTGAGTTCCATATACCAACTCAAATGGACTCTTTCCAGTGACCCTCTTGATAGTGATCTTATCTGCCCAAACAACAAACTTCAACTGTTCACCCCACTTTCTCTTGTTCTGCTCCAATGTTCTTCTGATGATCTTCAAAAAAAATTTATTACTGGACTCAGCTTGTCCATTTCCTTGGGGATTGTAATTAGAGGCATATTTCAAGTTGATCCCATACTCCTTGCACATTGCCACCAAAGGTTTAGCTCTAAATCTTATGACATTGTCAGCAACAATCTTGATTGGTACCCTAAACCTACAAATGATGTTTTTTAGCACAAAGTCCATGACAACTTGATGTGTTACCTTCTTGGTGGGGATTTCCTCCACCCACTTAGTAAAATAATCATTTGCTACAAGAATCCACTTATGGCCAACACTTGAAGGGTCTGAAATATTACTAATGAAATCCATTCCCCATTGCTTGAATGGGGCTTCAATTGATATAGGCTGCAAAGGAAGGGAGAATGAAGCTTTCAGTCTTCCAGAGAAGCACTGACAACTCTCACATCTTCTAACCAAAAGAGTTATATCCTTAAAGAGGGTTTGCCACCAATAACCAGCTCTCATAATCTTATGTGTTGTGACTCTTGCAGAAAAATTCCCCCCACAAACTCCTCCATGGAGATCAACAATTATCTTGGGGGCTTCTTCTTCAGTAATGCACCTTAAGAGTGCTCCCTCTGGATTCTTCCAAGCTAGCCCATAATTAGTAATGACATATTTCTGGGAGGCCAACTTAAGGGCCCTTTTCTCGTTCTTACTTAAATACTCAGGGCAGTTCAGATGTCTGAGATAAAAAAATACATCTTTGTACCACTCATAACTCATCAATGTTTGAAAAACATGTACCCTACCTTCTTCCACCTCATTTACCTCAATAGTTTGCAAGTTTCTCTCATCCATAAGCTTAACCAAGCCCAAACCTCTCACTAACTTTGTGGTTTGGATATCCATATCATATGCTTGAAATTTTTTCACCCACTTGCATCTTTTTCTTGAGACTTCCATCTCTGAAAATATGTCCTTGACCATGGTGTGGCGAACATAAGCAACAATTTTATAACTTAGAATATAAGGCCTAAAAAACTTTGTTTCTTTTAGCAAGAAAAATTCCTATTTTTCCATGATAGTGTACTTCAGCTCAACCCCCTACAAGGCCTTACTGAAAAAAGCAATAGGCCTCTCAGCTCCTTCATCATCCTTCTATAGCAGGACATAAGCAATAGTGTTCTCTGAAGCAAAGGAGAACAGTTAGAAAGGCTTCTTATAATCTGGAGTGTCTAGAACAGGTGCATGCTTTAGTGCCTCCTTAATCCCATTGAAATCTTGAATGGAATACTCCTTCCATTTGATGACATGGTCTATCTTCAGTATGGAAGTGATTGGAATGGTCAACTCATCAAAGTTTGATATGAATCTTCTAATGAAGTTTATTTTCCCAAAGAAGGACTGAATTCCTTTCTTAGTCCTTAGGATTGGGACCTTGTTGATGACCTCTACTCTTTCTGGATCAATCATCACTCCTTCTTATGACACTATGTGACCAAGAAACTTTTCCTTCTGCAATCCAAAATGGCATTTCTTTGGATTGAGTGAGATGCCATATTCTCTACACCTTATCAGCATATTCTCTAAGTGCAAGCAGGTGATCAGTTCTCTTTCTATAAAATATAGTTACATCATCCTGGTAGACAACAGTAAACTCATTGATGTAACCAACAAAAGAAACATCCATTGCTCTTTGAAAGGTGGCTCCAAAATTCATTAGACCAAAGGGCATCCGGACATAGACATAGGTCCCCCAAGGAGTAGTAAAGGTTGTCTTGATCCTTTCTGATTCCTTCACCACAACTTGGTTATAACTAGAGAAACCATCCAAGGTGGAAAGAAATTCAGAACCAGTCACTAACTGCAGCATGTTCTCCATATTTGGTAAAGGATAATTATCCTTCACTGATGCTCTATTTAGATTCCTAAAATCCACACACAGCCTGATGTCACCATTCTTATTTCTTACTAGTACTAGGTTTGCAACCCAAGAGGAATACCTTGTGGGCTGGATAATCCCTCCATCTCTTAGCTTCTTTAGTTCTTCTTGCATTTTAAGGGATAAGAGTGGATTGATGGGCCTCTTTTTCTTCCTGAATGGATTTGCATTATATTCCAGGGGGATCTCATGTTGAAACAAGTCCTCTCTGTATGCTTTTAGTTTAGAATAGGTCCAAGCCATGTAATCTTGGAATTTTTTCAACAACTAGATGTATGACTGCTTCTCCTCCTTGCTGAGATTACTGCCTAACCAAAATTTCCTTGGCTTCTGCTTTTTACCAAGGTCATGCTCCTCAATATCCCTTGAGGCTTCCATACATCTGTCAATAATACGATCAACATTATCAAAATTGGACTCAAGAGAAACCAACCCTCTAGGAATGGTATTAGTCTTTAGTTGGATGATACCCTTGCCAAACAAGGTTTCTTTTTCTTCTGTTTTACAAACCATTGGCTCCAAATCAATGTGTTGATTAGGAAAATCTCCCTTTTCTACAAAAATCTTATGATATGAGAATCATCATCAAAAACTTGCCAATGTTGTTAGGGACAGAGGGTCTTGTCAATAACTCAACATCATATTCACAATATGGGGACATTGTACAATTGTCAAACCAAGACCCCAACAGTGAAATTGTTTTTACCAAGTCATTGAATTTCCTGTCATGATGCATAATGTTGAATGAATCAAACATCTCAATGAAATCCCAAACTACATGCTTGTACTACTTCATTCACTGATTCTTTTTGGCATACAATTTTCTGACTTGTGTTACTATTAATTCTGAGTCTCCTTTAACAATGATTTCCTTGAAACCATATTTCCAAGAAATTCTTAAACCCAACAACAATGCCTCATACTCAGCAATGTTGTTGGTGCACTCAAAGTTGAGTTTGAAGGAGAAAACAAAATTTTCCTGACCAGGAGAAAGTAAAACAACACCAACACCATTCCCAAACTTGGAGCAAGCTCCATCAAACAACAGAGTCCAAGGACAACCTATCTATTAAAGACACTTGTATTCGTCAATCTTGTGCTCCTTTCTATCAGCAAACCCTACAAAGTTGTCTGCATCAACACTTGTGTACAATACCTCATAGGATGCATTGTTGGGATCCTCAATAAGGTGCAACATTTTCTTTTCCCCATACAACCTGACAAGGCTGCCCTCAATTGGGATGGTAGCATAGGACATATCCATTTGGACACTCCCACAAATGCTTTCAGCCCATTTTCTTGACAATAGCATGCCCCATTTGGTTGGGCAGTCAACAATGACAACATCAAGTTTTAATTTTTTACCTGGGTAGGCTGCAAGTTACACCACCAAACCCTTCACACATCCCACTACTGGCACTTCTCTGGAGTCCATAGCAGTGCACTTCCCATATGTTGCTATCACTTTGATGTTTAGCTCATTCATGACTTCCAAAGGCATGACATTGCATGATGCCCCTGAGTCAAACATGCAGTTATGCAATAGTCTGTCCTTAATGATCAAAGTGGTGAAGAATGGATCCACATTCATATGAGATTCCACCAAGGATGTCCCCAAATAGACCTCATGTGGTTCATCTAGCTCTTCTGATACTGGTGGTGCTTTTGGTTCTTCAATGAGTGATGGGGTCTCCACAATGTTTATGTTTCTACCTAGGGTAGTCTTCTCTTCTTTCAACCCCAAGTATTCAAATGCTCTTTTTTGTGCTTAGGAATCCTAAGAAACTCAAAAATTGGAACAGATAATTTGATTTGACTCAAGACCTGGGCAATATCATATGGTACATTTTTTGGCAAGTCAGTATTGGAAGGAAACTCAACACACTCATTAGGTGGTACAGGATTTTTGACAACTTGGGCATGAGGAGGGGTATGATTCTTGTTTGGAACTGTAGGGATTTTTGCAAATTCCTCTTTCATAGGAACCTCTTTAGGAATGTTTGAAAGTAAGGGACCTTTAGGCTTGGCTTGAGGCCCTACCCCTTTGGAGCTTTAGGCTTGGCTTGAGGCCCCGCCCCTTTGATAAGCTTACTTCTTGTGTTATATTCTTTCTCTTGAGCCATAACAACATTCATCAGTAACTACCTATCTTCCTCATATGGGATTCCCCCATCATACTTCTTTATCATTAAAGCCCTCAAATATTCAAAATCATTATTGGGCAATTCAAAAGTTTGTACAAAATCTACTTCTAAAGTATGAGAGAGAGAAAGAATGGGTACCCTATGAATGCAGTCCCAAAAAGTGGCAGCAGTTTCGGCACTTATGACCTCAGTTGAAGTTTCCTGTTGTTGTAAGCTTGTGGAGCAACCCATCATGCAGACATCATCATCATTATCATCAGTTTCTTCTTCTTCTTGCTGATCTTCTTCACAAGGATAATGAGGCATGAAACATTTTTCACACTAATCAATGACATCTATCTCCTCCACAACAACAACTCTGGCAGCCAAAGGATCAGGTACCATTATATTATCCTTGGCTTGATACTGTCTATTTCCAAATCTAACAGGTCCCTTGCCTCTGTCATCAGAACTTTGGTGGTTTGTGAACCTATCTTAGACTTGCTGCTTGTGTTGACCTTGTGAGCTTTACCCAATTCCTTTCTCAGCCCAGGCCAATTTGTAGGAAATTTCTTTGACAGCCCCTGCCAAAGTCTTCACAACTTCTTCTAAATCAGCAGCCTTGCTTGTTTGGGGTTTTTCTAGGTTAACCAACTTTACACCTTCCCTCTTTGGAGGCTTTGAAATTTCCTTGATATTGTTCTGTATTTGCAAAGATGTGGTGAAGGCCTGCCTCAAATTTTTGGGGTTTTTGTCTCTCAAATAATATGTGGCCTTTTTATCAAATGCATCAATATATTTGATCAAACATGACTCATCACAAGGACTTATCTTAACAGGAAATCCCCTCAAGGTCTTATTAAACCTTGTGTTGAAATCATGTATTGACTCATTAGGATTCATTATGATGTTTTCAAATTCTGTCAAAAGAAACCTAGGGTTAGTTCTATCACCATACTGCAATCTAAATGCATTGGTCATCTCAGTCCAAGAATCAATAGAGTTATTTGGCAATGCTTTATACCAGTCCCTGACATCTTCCTCCAAAGTATGAATAAACAACTTGATATACTCATCTTCATGTTTAATCTCAAATTCTTCCATCATATTGATAAAAATATTTAGATGTTGATCACCAGTAATATCATTGTTTCCTTGGAACTTTGGCATTCTGTTCCTTACATCTTGAGGCATTACATTTGGATATCTCGCCATTCCCACAAAATTTATAGTTCCAAAGGTGTTTACAATAAAAAGGGGTCTAGGTGGGGGAAAGGCCATGTTGTTTTGAGGAGGTGACCCTAGAGGGGTGACAAATTGATGAGGAGCAGAGGGTCTTTAAAACACAGGGGTACAACTCTCAAAAAGGGTATCCCCTAAAGACCTAGTTTCTTGGAAATCCCTATTAGCTTCAGAGAACATAGGAGTAGAGTGTGAAGCAAACATTTCAAAATCAAATGAAGGCCCCTCTCTTGCTACAGAGTTCAATTCCAAAAAGAGGCTACCTAATTTAGAATCACTCAAACTGAAATCTTCAATAATAGGCCGGTCACTTTCATCAATGGAGATCCCCTTTCCTATCTGCTAATCTCCCACAACTCTCCAGGATTTTCTTCCTTTTGATTTTGCTTTTCCTAGCTTTGGAAACAATGTCCTAGAAGGATCCCTAGCAAAGAAAGATATTCTTCCTTCCAGATTTTCCAATATTAGTAACAAATATGACTTTAACAGAGTTCTAAGACACTGGTACTCTTTAATAATTACATCAATAGGGAGCCGCTACTAAGGATTTCCAGCTTAATCGTGCAAATGCACTAAATATGATCTGTCAAATGTTTATGAACACTAGAAACTGGAAATGGAGAGACTCTGACCTTTCTTCACCCAAATTTACCAAATGAAAGCTAGTGCACTAGGTGTGAAGACAAAAGGAACTGCACACAACACTTCGAGCATACAAGAAGTGTTTTACTAGGATTTTTATTTTGAGTTGAACTTCCCGAAAATGGTGCCAAAAGCGTGTTAGTACCCAAATTTAATCTCCTTCAAAGGCCGAACAACATCATTGGTTTGATAGGACACTCAAAGGTAGATAGATAATCATGCATGTTGTTTTGTAGCTGGGGAAGCAATCTATCTAACTTGTTAGCACTCAAGTTTTGAAAGGAGTGGGTAACACCTTGAAAGGATTTGATCTGATCCTAACTATTTTAGGTTGTGCCTTTCAACCAAGGTAAGAGAACCTATTTTGTAACCTTTGTTTATTGAAGAACAATGATAAGTCCTTCTTTTGCATAAATTTTATAGAGAAGACCTTGGGAAAATATGATCAACACACCATATATGACTCTCACGAGTTGTCACTTCCAGATCATGGAGATATTTTCACAACAAGGTAAAGGTTACTAAAGACATTTGAAATCCTGATTGTTTCTGCATGTTTTGGTAACAAATATTATGAATTTGTATACACACATGAAAAACAGGGGTAGTATGGGTGTGATTAATTGTTTTGAATGAATTTTTGTAGGAGGTGAAGCATGATAAAGTTGATTATACCAAATCTTTGGATAACCTCACAAAATGGAAGGTTAAACCAATAAAATGCCACGAAACAGCTAAAATGTTTCTTTAAATAGAATATGTGCTTCAATGGAGGCCCAGATTAGCAATATTTCACACAATCTTTGATATTCTATCATGAAGGCTCAAGTTAGAAAATCCAATCAAGCATCAAGATTTGAGTCAAATCATGCCTAAGGTACACCCAGAGGCTTACAGACAATCTCTGTCAACAGATGAAATAAAAGTGATTCTAAATCATTTAGTCCAATCCCAAATGAAAGATTTTCTAAGAAATGAAATTACATATGCCACTAAATTGTCACATGGATTGAGGCTTGTGTGATTGAATCATATTTAATGCAAGATTGCAAAAAAAACATGAAAAACTTCTTACATACATTTAGAAATAAAACAAACACATTTTTCTCAAGACAACACAAAATAACTCAAATTTGATTAAATCTATCAGCAGGGGAAAGGTTCTAGAAAATTCTCAGAGCTTATCAATGGCTATACACTTGCAACCACCTTGACATGATCATATTTAATACAAAAGAGATATACAAGCTTCTCAAATGACTTCTCAAAATGATGGGCTTTGTCACGCTTTTTCTATCATAAAATTCAGTCCCGACCCCTCACACTCCAACCATTTGCATGAAACATTTGTGTCATTTATAACATTTACAACAAATCCCCCTCTCCCCAAAAGACAAAAAATGTTTAATGCACCAGTGCTCGCCATGATTTTGATTGTGATTCTCATAATCAAATTTGCAAAAAGTCGCTAGGTGCTCGAGGGGGTAGATTTCATCGAATACCTCCCACATTCAACTCCTTCCTCTGGTAGATCACTCTTTCTTAAATTTTCCAACCACTTTTGCCCCTAATTTGTCAAATTTGGCTCCTTGTGTGCTCGGGAGAAGAAAAATGGAAAATCTGATCGATCACGATAGTAAGACCATTTTAGTGGTGAACAACATCTTCCAGATCTTTGTACCAAACTCAGATATCAATATTAACTCCCCTCTCTACTTGGCATGTGGGAAAAACCAAAAAATCATAGAAACTCACACTTCTAGATGTGTTTCAGAGATATGGGTGGAAAATCAGATTTCGACTCTCAGCTACCATTAATCTTAACTTTGAATTTGGGTCGTCCACCTGGAAGATTCAAACTTAAAAATAGACCTGGGGGATTCCTCTAAATTTTTACAACTTTTGAAAAAATGGAAAAAAATTCCATTTTTCTCCACACCTCCACCCTCAAGAAATGAGCCTGACACGTGTCCTAAGGTGGGTCCTAGTGAAACCATGGCCAAATTATGCCGTTTTACCCTCTTTTTGGAAAAAGAAAATTTTTCCAAGTTTTCCCCATAGCTCCGCCCTTCCGCCATTAACCGGGGCAAAATATTGATTATTTCCCTCATCGGGCTTGTGGGCTATTTTGATGTTTTAACTCCTTTTCTCCCAAAAGGAAAATTTTCCAAATTTCCCCCAAGATTCCGCACCTCCAGCGTTGACTGGAGCAAGCTTTGACCCTTCCTTTATCGGGCTTGTGGGCTATTTTGAGATTTTAATCCTTAAGAGGAAAAAAATCCAATTTACCTCCTATGGTCCACCTCTCCATCCTTTTGAATTTTCAAACTACCATGTGTCACCATGGCTCATCTTGAGGTGGTCCCAAAAATTTGATACTTTGAGAAAGCACGTGTTCGCCACGTGTCCTGTTCTGGAAAAGTTTTTCTGAATGCTTAAAGCTCAGTGGAAGGCACCACATGTCATGCTCTGAGGCAGTATCCTTTGGCCATTGAAAAGTCTAAGAAAAATGTAAATTGATTGAAGGCCTCCACGTGTCTCCATGGTGCTATTTCAAAATGGTCCCCAAAGTAGAAACCCTGAATGAGCATGAGCTCACCACATGTTCTGTTCTGCCAAATTATACCAACTGCATAAAAATTTGTGTAAGTCTGGGAAAATCAATGGAAACCTCCACGTGTCCTCCCGGGCTACTCCAAGGCCAAACCAATAAGTATATCCTCAAACGAGCGCCGCTCCACCACGTGGAATTTTTTTGATTTGAGGCTATTTATAAATTTTTTGAAGTACCCAGCCAAGCTGAATTCAACCAAAAGGTACCATGTCCCCTATTGATGCAAGGATGAAAAATTGACCAAAAGAAACACCCGTCAAACTGTAGAATACATAAAAATGATCATTCGAGCCCAAGAATAAAAAAATCTCCAAGGAAAAATATTTTAGAAATGCTACAAGGCTCAAATGTGTTTCTCATAGATACATCCATTCATTTCTCTTTGAGTATTTAGGGCAGAAGCAACAAGGAAGACAAATCCCAACCGTGGAGGATAAAAAACATGGGAGAAAATGAGTTACAGACCCTTTTCTAGAGGAACTAAGAAACAAGGAGGAAACCATGGACCCATAAATGATTTACGAACTAAGAACAGATTAAAAATGGCAACATAGGTTAACCAGGCATGACACGGGGAAAAAGAAAGTGACAGAGGCCATAAATTGATAGATTTTCAAAGGAAAATTGGGGCAAGACTTTTTTGAGCACCAAAAAATTGAAGAATGTCAGGACCTCCTAGTGCAGTTGGCTCAAATAAAGAAAGGAGAAAATGAAATCATGAGAGACTTCGTGGCTCATTTTTAACGGTTGTTTTGCAGGATACCTGAAGAGGATTTTCCATCTCAAAACAATATCAAGAAATTCTTCATCAATGCTCAATCATCAAAAGTAGGATTTTTACTATAAAGGATGGACATTGAACTTGATGGCGATATTATCCTCTCTAGAAAGATCAAGAATCCATCAAAGGGAAATACCCAACATCCTGGAGATGAGAGAAACAATCCATCGCTTCAAAAGTTGGCGAATGAGATAAAATATTCGAAGAGGGAATTATTTGAATGAGTTTCTTCCCAAAGAAGAAATGAAAATAAGATTGCAAGAGCACCATGAAGGCTTTCCTTGGAGGCCCCACCTATCAATGCAAGTTGTAGGACTAAGGAAATTGAAGAGGAGTTTGAAAATGAAAGTGAAGGTGGTGGTTTCCTAAAAAATGATGAGTTTGAGAACGATACACAAACCAAATTCTATGAGCATTCTGTAGGTTATGAATAAGACGAAGAAGATGCACCTAGTTTCTCATATGCAATATTCACTCATTCTCAGTCTAAGAAAGGAGCAACCCCCTCCACTATTGTAAAAAAAATAAGGTTGATGATCCTCCTATGGTGACTCCACCAAACAAAATAATTAGTCGAGGATCACCACTTCCTCCTTCCATGAAGTCTGCATTATTGGATCTTTATCCTGTAGTGAGTAAGAAGGATCCCACTATTCCAAGTAAGTCTTCTGATACCTCTTCCAATTCTAAACCCAAATTTTCTCCTACAAAATCAATACCTTGAAAGCTCGGAGTGTTCCGTTCAAAATATTGTTCATTCCTCAAACATCAAATCCTGCTCCCAAGCCTATCCAAACTCAAAATCAGTCCCTTTACCCTCCTTGTTTGCATCTGCTCCATTTGACTTCATATAATATGTGAACAAAGCCAAAGTGAAAATTATTCAAACTGAATATTTGTTGACTCATCCTGAACAATTTGAGAGTTTTGTTCGATATTTCAGGAGTGGTATTCTAATACCCAATGCTGTAACTTCTAGTTCCAAAGGAATGTTTCCAAACCCACTTACATCACCTACACAGAACATGCTTTCTTTGAGTGCATCAAAGACTGATAAAGCTAAACCTTTCTACGTCTCCCTTCTTGTTGGAGAATATGTAATGAACAATTACATAGTAGATTTTGGTGCCTCAGACAACATGATGCCTTTAAAGGTCACCAAGGATCTAAAATGTACCATGAATCCACCTAGTGGATCTTGTAACTCTTTGGAGTTAAAAGAGGTCCCACTTATAGGGAAGGTCAAAGATGCATAGGTGGCTCTCACCAGATTTCTAGAAAAGAAATTTTCAACGATGATTTTGGTAGTAGACATCCCAGCCTCGTTCAGAATGTTGTTGAGTAGAAGTTTTTGTCGAGATCTGGGAGGTAAAATTTAGATAAATTGGTCTTCTACAACCATACTAGTGAAGCGAGACTTGGGGAAATTACTTCTTAATAAGAAGATGAGGTAAAAGGTATGAAAGTTGGGAAGCCCAGAAGCTAACATTTTGTACCAGGGTAGCAGGTGGATGAATCACTTTGTGAAAACTGAGGAGGAAGAGGAAATTCCCATCTTGATAGGTCCAGACATGCCTTCCTGGAGAGATTCAGACTTTGAAGAAGCACTGAGGAGATTTGAGTTATAAGAGGACAACCCCGAATTTTTGAATGATACAAACCATGAAGAAGAGGAAATGGTTCTTGATCATCTTCAAGTAGAAAAATCAGCTTATATGCTTATCCATGATGAGGAGTCATTCTCATTCCCATTTGGGGATGAAGATGACCTTAGATAGGTCATCTATGGAAAGACAAAATCAGCTTCTGATGAACCCATAGGCAAAGGATAATTTTCTTTCAAGGAAGCTTGATTCAGATTCCTGAAGTCAACACAGATGCGGATCTCACCATTTTTCTTCCTAACAGGAACAATATTGGCAATCCATGTTGAATGGTGGATGGGAAAAATGATTTTAGCTTTCAACAGCTTCTGTATTTCTTGAAAAATGGTGTCAGCTATTTTGGGATTATATTGCCTCTGTTTCTGCTTAAAAGGCTTAATTCCAGGTTTGAGAGGAATAAAATGCTACATATCTTTTGGTTGGAAAGCTTTTAAATCCTCATAAGAGTAAGCAAGAAAATCCTTATACCTCTTTAAAAAATCAATTGCTTTCTTCCTCTCATCTATTGTGCAACATTTTCCAATATTCACTAGCTTAGGGTCATTAGGACTCCCAATATTAATCTTGTCATGTTCAGCTGATTGTTGAGGTCCAGTAGAAGCTCTAGACTTCACATACCTGTCATGTTTATCAAATAGTTCCTCCAAACTCACCAACCCTTTAGGAATCTTGTTTCCTTTGAGATTGATGCATCCATCCTGATCTATTTCTTCTCCTTAGGTGACTGCCTTGTCAAAGGGCACACTCTCATGAGGTAGGTTGTCACTTCCCTCAAAATACAGTTGTTTGAAATTACCCTTGAGTTCCAGGAAGGAAAGAAAATGTTGATCATCATTGAAAACTTTCCAGTTATTGGTATTATCAGGTACACTAGGCCGATGGACCATCTCAATGGTGAACTTATCCTGAGAGAAGTCAGGATGAGGAATCAGTAGTGACCCTGAGACTGCTAGTGAATCAGCCCTGCTGTTCTTCTCCCTAGGTATTGCCTCAATGGAGAAAGCATCAAGAAATTCAATGGAATCCCAAACCTGATTCCGGTAATGTTTCAATCCTCCCATTTTTTACTTGAAAAAGGTTTCTAACTTGCTTTACAATCAATTCTGCATCACCCTGAGCTAGAAGATTCTTTACACCTTGTTCTTTGGCCATTTGCAGTCTAAGAATGAGAGCCTCATACTCTGCTGTATTATTAGTATTTTTGAACTACAACTAGAATGAAAAAGGATGTAGGCTTCCTTCAGGTGACACCAGTAGGGCACCAGCTCTAGAACCAACTGAGGAAAAACTTCCATCAAACTCTAAAATCCAAACACCATTAGGATCTTTAGGAGACACTTTGGGGAGTCGAATTTCATCAGGGGACATAATCATGTAGTTACCATGTCCCATATCCTCATAGAGTATTTGTGCTTTAGGATCATCCGTTTTTTACACAATATACTCAGATTGCTTCTCAGGCATCAGCTTCTTCATTTGTCCATTAACAGGTACGAGTGCATGTGACCAGTCCATTTGGATTTCCCCACCCACATCTTTGCAGAAGTTCCTACTTAGCAACATCCCGTATGAAGGAGGGATATCTGCTACTAAGATGGTAGCCAACACTTTCTTTTCAGGAAAAGTAGCAAAAGCCACTTGTGCATCTTTAATTCTTTCGACCAGGGGCACTTCTTTACTCTCCATGGAGTAACAAGATCCATAAGTGCATGTGAGGGTCAAGCCTAAAGCATGAGCTACTTTAGCGGGCATCACATTATCTGAGGCTCCGGAATCTATGACACAGTTACTGAGCCTATGGCCAGCTATAAGAAGTGTTACATAAAAAGGCTTGATTTTGTCATTGGGTGAGGTAACAGCGGCTACCAGACTAGGCTGTGGTGCAGAAGAAGGAGTGGGCAAAAGACCTTTAGAGGTGGTCTTAGAATGGGAATTAACAAAGTGAATCATTTTAGCAAAAGCTTTGGGATGGGTTTGATAATACTCAGCCTCTGAGATTTGGACCTTGGTCTTTTTCAGGTGATCAACAATATCAAAGGACCCAGAAGTGGATGGGCCATCATCATTTGAAATCCTAGGCTTATCAACTTTAGGAGAAAAGAAGAAGTAACTTTAGTAGCAGGATTGACAGGACTCACCTTTGGTGTAGATGAAAGGGGATAGGAGATCCTCTTTTTGCAATTACGGGAATAGTTGCCAACTGCTCCTTAGATTTCTTGATGGGCTGCGTCACTTTCTCCCTCTGATTTGTCTGCTCTCGAGTCATGACAGCGAATGATTCACTATTCATGTCTGCTACTACTTCATCATAGTCATCTCCATCATCAATGCCCTCAGTGGTGAAGAAATTTACTCGAGATCCCTCAAGTTCGTCTGCTTCATCATCAACTTCTTCCACAAACTCCTCGCAAGCTTCATTATCCTCATCATCATCTGGTTCTTCCACTTCACAGGTCGCATTGACAGGGACTTTAACAGGAGGTCCTTCAAGTGCTAATCTTGTTTGAGAAGCAGGAAAATGATTTCTGGGCTGAAAATTTCTCCTTGGAACGTCTGCATAAGGAGCATGCTGAGCCAATTGTTTCTTTATAGCAATGAGATCATTCGCAAGTTTTTGAACTAATGGATCAGTATTAGGTCCAGGGGTGGAAGAGGAGGAAGCAACAGACTTAGATTTGGAAGGGTCTCTCCTCAACTTCCCTGACATGATCAAATCATCTTCGACACTAACATCAAGAGTTTGATCCTCAACCAATGTTACGAGATTAGCCCTTCTCAGTGCATAACTAACTTTAGGCAATTGGGCATTTAGGAAGAAACATTTTTGGATTTGATGAACAGGTCGAGTATTTGGTGGAATTTTATTAATCAACCTGTTGAATCGGGCCACAAATTCTCTCATGGGCTCTTGTGAATCTTTCTTTATCTGAGAGATTTGGGCTAGCAAGGCATGCACATCTTCTACTGGTTTGAAACGGTTTTCAAACCTAGTTCTCATTGTGTCCCAGCTAGTGATAGCACCAGCCGGAAGGTGATAGAACCAATCAGCAGCATTATCTTGTAAAGTCTCAATGAACAGTCTCACAGAGACGTCTTCATGTTCAACTCCCAGAACTCCACATGCAACAATGAAGGCTGCGATGTGTTCATCAGGATGCACTTTGCCATCTCCTTTGAATTTAGGGAAGTTCTTCCGGTTACCTCTGGGTAACTCATGCAAAGGCTGAGGAAGGGCAAGGGGCCCGACGCGATGACCCCAGGGTAATAGTACCTCCATTCTTGAAAAAATGGCTTGGAGAGGAACTGCAACACCAGCAAGAATCAAAGCTCGAAGATTAGGACTAGCAGGCTCTAAAGGAACACCACCCATAGGATTTCTATCTTCAGCGGGTGGGGTGCTTATTGAACGAGTTCTTCTATTTGTTGTCGAAGGGAAAGGAAAACCTTGCTGATCCAAAAGCTGAAACTGAGAATCTTCAATACCGAGGGCCCTCCTCCCTCGAGTAAAACGTGGAGTCACCAGATCAAAGGATGATCAAAAAATACAGGACTGGAATATGATTATCCCCAGCGGAGTCGCCAAAAACACTGTTGGTCGTCAAATAGGACTTTATGAAGAGCAACAGTCAGGGGACAAGAAGTCCCTCCTCTTTAATGGGAGAGGTTCCCTTATTCAGAAACAAACTTATTTACAAATATACAAAATATGATTTTCTGGTTAAACTTGGATATTACGAAAGTGTCTTTCGTAAGGATCATCAACTACAAAAGGACTGAGGAATGAGAGTGCGAGAATGAGCAGAAAGGCAACATACAGAATTATAGATAGCAGAGTAATTCTTTATGTATGCGAAGTTACAGTGAATTTAAACAAGATCATTTATATCGTATAAATAAGATGGAATTTAAAGACACAAATTTCTGTAAATAACATCTGCCAGAACACAAAGTTTCTTGACTTATCACAGATTCATTAATCAAGGACACAAAGTTCCTTCTTGGTTCTACAAGATCACCGTGTATTGCAAAATTCAAGAGTATGCAATCAGTGAGACTAACAAATTAGTAACAGATGATCTTCACAAACATTAAACGAAAGCTCAGAGATAACGGAGATTAGATAGACAAAGAATGAAAAGCCCTTTTGTATTGATTTCTTTGTAATCTATTTACACTTTCAGAAAATATGCCAAGTTCTTCCTCCTTTCAGAATGGCGTAAAGAGGCCATTATATAGCTTACAAATCAGTTACTCTTCGTAACCACTTATTTTAACTAAAGAATAGTTAAGGACTGCCAATCGCAATACCTCAACTTCTTACAAAGAAAATGGAAAAAGAAAGGGAAGAAGAGAAAAGAATAAGGAGAAGAAGACAGGTGGCCGGTTACTGGGAGGGACCCACTGACTTCAAAATCTGCTGCCTGAATTTCTTCAACGCCTCAGCTATGTCTCTGCCACAAGGGACTGACGTGTTGGCCGCAGAATGAGTCCAAAATCCAAGACACTTCTCCATCTCTTTATCAAACTCGACATGAGTATGATAATCTTTATTTTCTTCTTCGATGGCAGATTGAAGAGAGCAAATATCCTTCATTTTCTCCTTGGAGATGGAACTTTCCTTGAATAAGTTATCTTTGACAAAAGCTCTGAATTGAGATTTGATTTCTTGCAAGGAAAGGGGCATACCAGAAGTTTCATCTTGAAGATGACAGTGTATGTCTTTGAAAGCAGATACCACAAGTGTCTTGAAAGCTTCACCCTTCTGCCAGCTGTTCTTCAGCTCTCCCAAAGCCTCCTCCAAGACTTTGATCTTCCACTCCATGCTGTAAACCCAAGATTTTGACAGATTATCCTTTGCATCATCAAAAACCTTATTCGTGAGTAAAATGTTCTCATCTATCTGTCCCATAAGGCGGAGGTCTACTATGCAACTGCTCCAGAGTTTGAGCTCTTTATCCATGATCCCGATAGTAGAAGATAGCTTCTGTTGCAAATTGTTCACTTTTCCATGGAGTTTAAAAGCTTCATCGATGAAGTTCAACCCTGCAACAAGCATATCATCCACCATGGCTTCCATAGCTCTGCCATAGACAGAATACTTGTGCATGTCTTTGATACTCTGTACTTCATCTTGGCTCAAAATTATAGGTGGTGGAAGAGTGGTCAACGGAGTAGGGTCCAAAAAATTTGTCCTTAGACAAAAGAGACTTGATGAAACCTGTGAGAATTTGGGCCTGTTCTTCCAACTGTTCAATAGTTTGCTGCCCTTTCTCAACCCTCCCAATGACTCTTGTGACTGTTTCCTAGAGGTTGTGGATCTCACCTTCAGGAGTAGAATCTCCCATTGGAATTCTTGAGAGCTCCAAGTCAGATGCCAGTAAGTCCTACTCTGATTTGTCTACTGTAGGCTTAGCAATCTCTAGGAATTGCTGACCTTGAGCATCAGACACTATTCTGGAGGTGACTTCTGGCTTTCTTGGCACGAGAAGGAGTGGTGCCCAACAAGGCTGCGACAGCATCAAAGTTTGGCCCTGAGCTCCGAGAGGAAGATTTCCTCTTTCTACTGTCAACAAGAGGTTGCACCCATGCAAAAGAGGAAGAGGAAGCAGCAGGAGGGGCAAGAGGGACCAAGAGACATAGAGCTCATGACGCTCAAGGTCTGCACAGCTGTGGTCTCAAGTTGAGATGTGAGTGGGGCGCTCGTGAGACAATTGCTGCAGAAGAATCAATAGCACTTGGAAGTTCAGTGCTCTGGACTTCCTTGTCCTTATCAGTTGGGTCTTCAGGAGCATTTGCAGGGGTTGGCATTTCACTTTCTTCACTTTCACTGAGAACAATGATGTTCTCTGGTCCCATAGGCACTTCTACCTGCTTTCTTTGAGGGTCATTTTCCATAGGCTCCTTCTTAACCTCCTTGAGTTTCTTCTGGTACACTTGAGTGGATGAAGAAGGAGTGGAAGCTGCAGGTCCTTGTGTTGATGAGGCAGGTGGGGTTTGCACTGGTGTTTCTGACCTAGGAATTGATGCCTCTCTCCTTGGTGTTGAAACATCCTTGGAAGAGGATTCTCCTGAGTGCCTTCTGAGCTCTCGAACTTTCCTGTCAAACCAGACCTTAGTCCTGACTAAGACTGGAGCTGAGGATCTCAGCCAGATCATCTTTTTCTTTCCTGTTCAAATCCAAGTCCTCCAAGGGGGTGTGCTTAATCACACTGTCATACTCATATGAGTATAGATCAGAATTGTCATCCTGGAGTCCTTCAGGAACTTGGTACAAGCCGAGTTCTTGGATCAATTGCAGGGAGAACCTGCCACAATGCCTTCTCCTGGCCTCAAAATCATCTGCACAGTCAGCCCAGTAGTCTTATGTATCTGCCCTATGATGGTAGATTATCTTGATGTTCTGTTCAATGAACTTCTTCAAGTCGAAGAAGGTTCTTGGCTTGAAGAAATGAACGGTGATAGGGACCAGGGCTCTCTCTATGTTCTGTGCGTCCAGGCCTGTTTTACAAGTATAATTTCCCAAAGAGATGGGAAAGTGTAAACTGGTAATCTTCTTGTCTCTGCAGGTTCTGTGTAATTTGTCTAATTGCCTGCATACTTCTATCAAAGCCATCTTATCACTACAGAACATGGGAAGCCTCAGAGGGGTGCTCTCATAGCCAGCAAGCCTGATATAGGAGAATTTCCTGAACTGGATAAAATAGGCATTGTAGTGTGATATCAAGTTCATGGCTTCGTTAGAAAACCTTCTAGCAGTGTCACCCTCGAGAAACCTAACCACGTACATGGTGAAAGCGTCATTTACCCTTTTGAAATTGTGATTGATGGTCTCCAGGGTGAACTGCGGGCAGTAGGCATATACAAGATCATTTTTGTGGGCATCTATGTAAGAGAAACCAAACCATTACCTTGATGCTGCCAGAGTGTACATCAGGTATGAAGTCATATAGAATTTCTTCGTTTTCTATACGTTGGACAGCTACTCCGCTAAGTTCATGTTGATGATCTCTACCCAGTTGATGTTCTGTGTTCCCTCGCACACCATGTTGATGAGAGGGAACATCCAAAAATGGAACTCATTAGTAGAGGGCAAAGCCCATGACCCGAGGCAGCAGGATTATGAAATCTGACAATTCTTCGTTGAAATCTACCTGTAAAAGGGTCTTGGATAGACGGGAAGCTCCCTTCTTAGGGTTCTTTAGCCAGGACTTTGCCACTCACGCCTTATAGTTGTCGCTGTCTTGATCGAACAGGGGCCTATGCTTGATTCCGGGAAACGGACCTATAGCATTGTCCATTTCTGGAATCCTTAGAGCAGTGCTAATGGTGGAAACATCCAGTTTGGCGATGAGTTCTCCGTGTACATTGGTCAATTCGCTCGAAGCCGGGTTGAAGTGAGCTTCGCATGAAAGCACTGTATCAGCACATTGTACCGAGATTATTAAACCTCCATCGAAAGCCAAACCGTTGTCGTGAATCATCTGTGCCATTGGTGTAGGGTTTACATCTGCCATCCTCGACCAAAAATCACCAAATTCAAGATGGCGAGCTTCACTGTCCCCGATATTGGGAACGGAAGACTCCAGCGGTGAGATTTGTTCCTGTCCCTGAAATTTGATCTTCATGTTGGCAGTAATTCGGGGGGCTGCAAGCCGTAAGCTAGACTTAGAAAGGAATTATAGAGATAACGGATACGCGTGCAGGGAATTTAGATTTGCAAGGGTTCGAGCAAAGGATAGCATGGAAGCGGTGTGAAAAACGCATAGGGGGAATGCTCATTATATAGCCGTTTAGGAGAGAGAAAGGCAATGAATGCGCATTTAATACATACCTACCAATTTGAATAAGCAAGATATTCGGGTAGAGCAGAAAAAATTAGCACGAATGGTACTTGGTTCATTTGGGACATGTGGGATGCGAAAGCGCGAAGCACGCAGCTCGGCCGATTCGGGAAAAGCGGGGAAAAGACGCGCAAATGCTTTTTGGGACATGCGAGACAAAAGTGCACGAAGTACGCGACTCGGCCGGGTCAATCGGACCGAAAAGGTGTGACAATGGGTCCAGGGCGAAGTTTGGGACATTTGGGATGCGAAATGCGTGAGGTACGTGGGTTCGAGCGGTTCGGCCGAAAATGGGACAACTTGTCCGGACGAACTTTGGGACACGCGGGACGAAAATGTTCCGACGAGCCTGAAAAAGGTTACAAACTTCGGGGAAACCAGAAGATCGGGGGACAGAGGGCCCAATTGAACTTGGGACACGTTGGGACAAAAATTGTCTGACAGGCCCAAAAAACACACAAAATGACCCAAAAACGTAGGCTTTTCACAATTTCTCGACCTTTAACAATTATCAGTATAACAGAAAAGACACTTAAACTCAAAATTTTGAAATTTTCACATTCTTAAGAGTAGGGGAATTTTGAGTGGACAACAAATCTCAACATCCAAAATATGCCTTTTCAGGAATCATATGGATGCATAAAGACATGAAAACCCCACCATTGGATTCATAATTCCATTTCCAGTTAGAATCATATAAAATTTCACCAATAAATTCTACCTGGAGCTCAAGTTATCACCATCCCATGTTTAGGACTTAGCTAAATTTTGGGAGGACCGTGTCAGCTCTAGGAGCCTTACGGGATTTTGTGTCCCTGACATCCATTAAGGTTAGGGACATCAAGGTTGGAAAAATGTGTGCAGCCCCCTTGAATCCGTCTAAACCCACATATGACCTCTTGGATCACCAGTTTAACCCCCAGGTGCTTGCGGAGCTTCAAATCCCCTACCGTTGGATGAAGTTCCACGTGTCAAGCTGAGGAGAACTATGAAAAATTATGTACCTCATGTAACTTTGAGGTGAGGGACATCAAACCTTTAAAAAATCACCCATCCTTCTAGGAGAGAGTTTTGGTGACCCATGTGACCCGCTTCCAACCCCTTAGTGCTTTAAAGCTGATTTTTGAGCACTGATTTTTGAGGTGAGGGACGTCAGGGACATAAACAATGTTTCCAACCCCTTGCCTTGCATTTTTTTAATATTTAAATTTGGCACTTAGTTGTTTCTTCCCCCTTATTCCTCCTTCACATCTCCTTACCATGTCATGGCCATGTTCTTTCTTGTCTAGACACTTGGTTCACCATTGCCACTCGTAATCAGCACTGCCATGACTCAAAAATCCTCCAATCCCTAAAAATATGTAGGCCTCAAAGAAAAATGGATTGAAATGATGAAGAATGAAGGAAATGGATACTTTTCTCCAGATAACTATGAATCCATCTGATCGAAAAATCCTTATATCTTGCAATATACAAGTCAGATCGAGTTGTTGTCTTTTGCAGACTTCCACATTTTGCAAGATGATCATGATGCAAAAAATGAGAGGTAAAATGGTGTTTTGAATCACTTTCTCGAAAAAAAATCCCACTTCACGCCCCAACTCATGTTTTTTAGATTTCCCAATAATTTGATGATCCAATTGAGCCAAAAACTTGCACACGAGCTCCAAATGAAAAACCTATCGCAATGGAGTTATTTTCATCGCATACGGAGGAAAAAACCATACCTACAAATTTCAAGTTCCATTAATGGCTGCCAAGGTAGCTCTATGCCCAAAGCCACTGCCAAGTTACAATTTCAAAATTTATTTCCAATCATTCTAACGGGTGAAATCAAGTGAAATTTGGAGGGGACATGACCGCAAAGATGAACCGAATCAAGAAAAATATACTCCATCGCAAACTAAGCATCAGAAACCCACTTTTCACAAATAGTAAGCTTTCCTACACATGTTTGCCACTTTTGGTAAGTCTTCATCAAAAGGGGTTATGGAAAAAGTAGTGTGCACTAAAGATCTCCAATAAGCCACAATGATTATTTGGAGCAGAAAATAGTGAAAATGACCACTTACTAAAAATAGTAAGTCCCTTATATGTGTGCTTACTAAAAATAGTAAGTCACCCCAAGAAGCGGTCAAAACAAAATCATTGTGCGTAGGATTAAATGAGGGAGTTCATCACATCGTGATGGTCGAGAAGAGGCAAAAAATCACCTCTCACTAAAAATAGTAAGCCTTCCATCTAGACACTTACTATTAATAGCAGGTTGTTCTCAAAGGGAAAGTTTGGCACAATGAGACATAAAGGGATGATCATCTCAGGGAACTGGACAATGTTGTTTAACACTCACTACGTAGTTCGGGTCACAGGTATATCATACATAGGCTGGGAGTTGCGGTCATCAACATAATAGTTTGCTCAACTTGGTGAGCGTTCATGAGCTAATTTGAAGGAGTTTCACAGTGTGCAAGGAGTTCGAAGATTCAGATTTTCAGTACATTTAGAGCTTTTCATCAACGAGGATCAAGGAACTTCATTGGGAACGACATCTCCTCTTCTTTTTATCTCTCTCTTTCTCTCTCCTCTTCACCTCAACTTTCTCTCACTTTCTAGTATTTTGATTTCGCATTGGATTTTGCACTTTTTGATATTCCTTCAAGTCACCTAAAAGTGACTTTAGAAACATAATGTAAATTAAGTCACCTTGATTTTATAAAAGGGACTTAAATATTTTATATGAATATGAATAGCCTAAAGTTGGAAATAAGGCATATGGAGGGTCGTGAAGAAGATGAGTCAATTTTACTCTATAAATTGTAAATCCATTCCCATTTCAAAGGGTTGGTCATTAATTTTGTAAGCTCAAGAGTGTATTCTACCTTGAGATAACACAGGAGATAGAAAAATTCTTCCTTCCCCCCTTCTCAATCTCCTCCATTTCTCCATAATGTATAACTTTTGTTTGAGAAATTAATACAAGGAGTTTCTAGCTTTCTTTGACTAAGAGATTTCTTGATACTTTTTGTTCATCAATTTTCATTTGGTCTTAATGATGTTTACAAAGTTGTTTCTTCTCATAAATGCATGTGATGATACTTATGACTAGTGTGTGTAGGAATCTGATTTCAGACATGTAACATTAGTTCTCCTACCTCTTTTCTCACTCCCCTTTCCCTCTTTATAGACAAAGTCCTCTCTTATAGGTATCTGCAAGCTTTGTCACAGGGTCAGTGGAGTGCCCCTTTTGGATCCCCAGTTGAAAGGCCACCAGAGAAATCCACATTTTCTCACACATGCATATAAGATAGTTGCACTGGTTAAGTAGAGGTACTTAGATTCCCAGAGTGTTGGTAAGAAATCCATAAGTTTTTCCACCCGAAAATTTTTCTCGCTAACAAGTCAGTATGTACAAAACATTTCCCACTTTGGATTTAAAGGACAATTTCATGTAATGTGGTTTGTTTCTCTACTTACTCCATGTTATTGAGGTTAATATTCCATCCTCTTTAACTAGTAATCACATTTGTAACTTCCAGTAACTTCATCACCTTTGTAAGCTCCTTGTTCTCCACTATATGGCCTATTGGTGGCATTTTACTCTTAGTTGTGTCCTTGATATCCATCATGAGTTTCTTGTGGTGGAGATACATTCCAAAAAGAAATTTGTTGTGGCACGAAGAGGGTTTGGAAGCCCTATTATTTTGCATAGATGGCAGTGCCCAACTTGGAATGGATTGTGGAGACTATGGTATCCAATCTAGGTTTTTCAATGATGAAGAAGCAACCCACTAAATAATTGTTCAAGGAGAAGTAGCCATTTCTATTTATTGAGTAGTTGGTTTCATCTTAAAATCTAATTTTGTTTTTAATGGAACCATATTCCTGTTAACTTATTCATTCAATTCCATCAAATCCCTAAAATTCGTTGCTTCATGTGTAGTGGATTTGTAGAAGGTACATACCACATTTTATGATTGTTTGACATAGTTTTGTACTAGGTGATAGTTATTAAGTGAGTGTCCCCAATTCTTGCATACTTTCTGATACTCTCCCCATCTCCCTTAATTTGTTGAGGTGCATTCATTCATATGGTTTCCTTGTTTATGTTAGTCATGCGTCGGTTGGAAGTTCGAATCTCACTACTGCCACCCTCCCAACAACCATCTCCATGCGCCATTCTGCTACTCAGTATTTCAACAACGGCTCAAAGGAAGTCTCAAACCACATAGTTCATCTCTCTGTACATATATAGCGAGAATGAGCGTGAGAATCTTGATCCTTCACTATGGAACGTCTGAAATGCTGGCATGTTCTTATCAGAAGTAGATCTTACTACATAATCCCTCAGATTGCAATAGGTGGCTTTACTTGTTCCCTCCACAACTTGAAAATTGGATTTTCTAATCACATAAAATTTAACCTAATTTCATGGACTCCGAAAATAGTCTTTCACAGTACATTTTCTGCAATGAATTTCGAAGTGCGATTTATTTGCCCTTGTACATTTATTTCTGCAGAAAATGAACTTTTCCTTAGCGGGATTCCACACATCCTAAAATTTAAGCATAACTGTGGATCCGCTAGCCATATCTAGGCGGTATGTGGCTCTTCCAGGTAGAGCGGCGGCGAGCACTTTGAGACATTATTTATGTAGTCATCTATTACTCCTTTTCCATTCCCAGTATTTCTCGCATGAGTTGGCGAGCAGATTTGTCAGTGCCACGAGACCTTCTATGATTTGACATCGTTGGATGTTGTCTAGTGGGGGCTTATGGTGATGATCAACACCTTTCTGGCACCAAAAACTAACTTCCTAGAATGACTTTGTACCAAATATTTTTACAATGGGATCTAAACCTAGGTACTACGTTTGCACTAGGTTAATTGATACTCGAGTGTAAATAGTTATTCCTTTTTACTATGTCTTACTACGGCGTGTGAGAAATGTTAGTGCTTCATGGCTTTAAGAAACATATGTTACGTGGACTTGGAAAACATGTTAGCATATGGATTTGCACGCATGCAAATGACATGCAATAGTGTGGGAACAAAGTCCCTCCTCAATGAAGGTAAGGTTGCCTTTATTGAAAACCAAAACTGTATTTACATTTGTACATTCAAAATTGTATGTAGGGGTGTTTTAAAACATCAATGGAAAGACAAAAGTGAATGAGGGAGATGGAATGTAATGAAGGAAAGGAGTGGAGTGGAACGAATTGAAAGAACATGCAAGAGTTAGGTAAAAACAGAGCCTAATATTGCACGAAGAGGAAAGATGAATAACTAACACAAATATAACGAAGTTTGAGTTAGATAAACAAGAATGTGGAAAAGGTAACACACGTGAGCAAGTAGATAATCAGAGCTTGATCACTGTGAACTAGAACAACAGATTAATAATGTTGACAATAAGATCAAAGACAATATTTGCATGCAAGATTCAAACGCTAACATCTAATGAACATAAGAACATCAAATGCTATAAGAGACAATGAATGGGACACAAAGTTCATATTTAGTTAACTCCAAAATTCCTTCTCAAAAGAACACAAATTTTGTTTCTTTGAAGTAAAGCTTGCATACAAAATTATTTTTTTGTCCTCTCTCAAAGTCACCTTTACAAATGAGTCCCGTGACCTTCCTTTTATAACCCAAAAGTTGGTTACAAAGTAGTTAGAGTTTTAAATGCATATTAAATAGGGCACTTAAGTGACTTTTGAATTTTTCAACCAACTTTATTAAAAGCAACTAAAAATATAAACCACTTAAGTTAAAAATTCATTTAATGAAAAATACATAAATAAAAGAAATGGGTACATGTGGAACCCCACTTAAATGACTTGGATGCACACCTAGACATCCTAGTCAACAATGTGCCACCTAGATCAAAACACATAGGGTCAGTGCCTTATCCATTAGGCCAAGATTCCACCTATCCCGATCGTACAAGAATGAACTCATTGAACGTAATCCGCAATCCTTCATGTGATAAGAGAGCCGATCTTGAAACTTGAGCAATTCATCCACTCCTCCGTTTGAGCAACATCCTGGTGTGAGCAAATTCGTCTTCATTCATATTCACATTCACAATTACACACAATTATCCACATGCTCCGAATAGCCTTACATGATGAATTATTCATTTGTCATGAGATTGTAGTCGTTACGCCACCTTGGCTTGTCAGAATCCAACTTTTGATCTTTCGTCATTAACAAGATCTTTTAAGAGCCAAAATTGCAATTCACTTCCTAGAGTTATGTATTTTGTCTTTATCACCATCCTAAAGTGTTGGCATTCTGATTCGCTCACGATCGTCCAATTTGAGAACACTCCAACTTTAAGACTGATCAATGAAGTATTGCACACAATGCTAATTGAGAGCTAATAGGGACATGCTTGAATGATGTGGCCTTGCTTGATGATCCACACAATTGTACTTATCATTGGTCTTAGTTTTTTGATGAGTATCTCCATACAATGATCAAGCGAAAATAATTTTTGTGGACAAGATTCTCCCATTATCGATCTTTGTCGATAACAATGGCTTTTGACTCCGAAGAGACCAATGTCAATAGGTACGACTTATACTGCATAATGAGGAAGTTAGAGGTTGCTTCCGCTTCAGAGCCGTTGGAGTTGAATCACCACACTATGCAGGTTTCATGGTGCATTCATGCAAGTGATGACCAATTCAAAACAAGTGTTAAGAAAATTGTGACTCGCCTTCGGTTGATATGCGATCACAGAATCAACCTATGTCGACATGTCCCAAGTTAGTATCGGCGATGTTCTCATACTCTGAATGGAGCGTCGAGGTGAGTACAATGCCTAGGAATACATACCGCAACATCATTTTATTTGAAGATGACATGATTGTGACATAAGCGTGATTTCAGGGTATTACTTCCATCTTACAAAACTACACAAATCACCTGTAAAACTACCTTTGGAAAAATAGCAAATCTTGTTCTAAGAAGTTTTCACTTGATTAGGGAGTTATATTAAGGTACCACAAGTTTTCGTGTTATAGGGTTTTTTCCCAATAAAATTCTTCAGTTAAGTATTAAAGGTCAAAGTTGACTCTTCTGAAACTGCTAGGAAAATGCAAGTGTAAAACTGTGAAAATATTGTTTAGTTTTAGCCTGATAAAAATACCAAACGTCACCCTAGGAATCTAAATATTGGCAAGGGATCATATGAAGTAGGGAGAATTGAAAGAAACAATTATTTTCTCTTGACGATCATCTAAGTTCGAAATATCAACTCTCAAAGTGAGTCACCTTGACAGGTTGAAAACTGCATGCGTGGCAAAATCAAACAAATTGCATTTTATTTGGCTTCTTAAAAAATATCAAACGAAGTGCCACGCATTTGAGTTTTTGAAAAGAATTACATGAATGTGGGAATAATTCAAGGAACCAAACCATTTCTCTTGACAATCATCAGGGCTCAAGATATGGATTCTCAAAGTACGCCTTCCACCAAGTTGAAACTGCGCGCGCGGTAAAATCGAGTAAACTTTCTTCCCGACAATCATCCAACTTCAATATATCAAGCTCCAAAGTTTATTACTTCAACAAATAAAAACCATAGCAAAAATAATAACTCTTTTTTTAAAATATCCGGTCGAGATGACTCCACGTAGGATCAACTTTAATCTTTTTATTTCTTTATTTCTCCGTCATTCTTGATTCTGGTTGCTTCAGCGTAAAAAATTAAATTGATTTTCTGGAAATGCGTGGGCTATACGAGCCTGATATTTTTTCTTTAGCAGTGATTTATTTTGTTTCTCCTTCCCTAGTGCATTGATCTTATTTCTCCTTCCTAAACATGCGTGGCATTCTTGTTGTTCTCTCTCTCTTCTTTTTAAAAAATAATAATAAAATAAAATAAATTCTTATGCAAGCATTGGTTTGTTTTGTTTGGTTTTTTGTTTAATTAGCATGAGTGGGAAGATTCAAAATGGCTGCGTAGGTTCTTATAATCTAACCTATGTGGGCATCCTTATGCTACAACCTACGTGAACCTCCTTTCATTAGTAACCTCTGTGCTGGCGTGGAAAACTGATTATCTCTCTCTCCTGGGCAACATATTCTTCTCCCTGGATTTTTGAGCTTCCAAAAAAATGCGTGGAGATCACGTTTTGTCTTTTTTGTAGGCTGTGTGGACTCTCTCCTTCATCCTGTGTGAAAACTAACCTTGGGCCAATGTGGAGGATCTGACTGGGCCTTCATTTGGGTCTTATTTATCCTTTCCAAGTATGCGTGGATATTCATTTGCTGACACAAAAAACAACAAAAGAAACTTGCGTGGATTATTTTCTGGGAAATATTTGTATCATTTTTGGTATGGAAACGTGATCTTCAACTTCTCCCCTTTGTGGTTGTGTGCACACTATCCTTGGGCATGGGTATTCCTTTTTGTGGCTGTGTGGATTGCAAACAAATTTTACTCTTGGCGTGGCTTCCTGGAGCAAGGCATGTTGCACAGAGCATAGAGGAGTTGTAGAAAATGAATAAGGATGGCCTCTTGTGTGATTCAGAAATAGAGATAGCTACCTATAACTCTCAAGGTTGCCTGGCTCTAGCTAATTCCCGTGTCAGGTTTCCATGTGAAAGTCAGGTAGTTCCTGTGGAACAAGCTTTTCCTTCTTCAGGCTTTGGATATCTGAATATTTCCTTGTTTCTCCTTCTTCCCAAATTCCTCTACTTCTACAACCTCTTATAACCCTCTCCTCATTAATTCTTGTATGATAAAATCAAAATTAAAATTGTCTACGACAATTTAAAGCAGAAGAAAAATTACCCTCGGCACTTGCTCACGACAATTACGACAATTAATAAAAAAAGAAAATTTCTTCCAAGTTTTTTGAACAACTTCTATGAGTATTAAATTAATATTTATTAATTAAAAACCCTAAAATTTAATAAATATTAATTTTATTAAATAACAGGATAAATATTAATTAAATAATTAAAAGACGGTTTGTGTCGTATCGGGAGAAGGGCTCATTCAAAATGGATGAAATGAAAGCCAAAATGACCGTGAGAATAAGACGATTGTGATGAAGGATAAAAATTACGTGAAAGAAAACTTTGAAATTTTTATATATTTTTTAAAAAATTATGCTTATTGATTTTACGAAGTCAAAATTAGTTGACAATAGGAGGCTAAATCTATATTTCAGGAATACATAACTATTATAACTTCACTCGACAACCCTTTCACAATTTCTTGTTAATGGAATCCTACATAATCGAGGGTTGTGTAACGATGTCTCCATTTCCCTATTAACCTCTTCCACACCCATCTCTTCTTCTCTTAAATTTAACATTATCTATACTACATGTGGTTATCTTAATCATCTTCATAATTCTTGTAAAATTTTAAACTTATCCAATTTGTTTACACAATCCCACGTAATCAAATCTCTATCTATCTCTAAGATTATATATCCTAGAAGAGGGTATTATCATTTGCTTTGGGGAATTTATATATTTAGTCTGATTTAAGTTCTATAAACTATGTTTTCTTATGTTGTGCAATACCATGGTCTCCATGATGGTTTCTCCAGGTTCAATACTAACTTCCTCATGAATCTACCTCTAACTACTTCTAGATTCCTAGCTTTGGCTTCCTCATTTAGTTCTTTGGTTTCCTACCTTTGGCTCTGTATTCATGGTAGACACCATGTTTCGCACCTTCTCAGACAATTTTAATCTTCTTCAGAAATATCAATGTCTTCTTTAAGAGTATCCTTCCCTCCTTCTCTGGAAACATTTCCTACTTCACTCCTATTCATAGTTGGTTTATTATTTCATTCAAAATGATTAGAACTTCCCCTTGTACTGCATTTTCTAGTTACTCTCTATAATATTTCAATTATAATCTTTTCTTCTCTCTAATACTTTCCATACCTTTCAATAATCCTCTTTAATTTTGATCACTTCATCTTTCCCTTTCTAGGATTACATCTCTTTGGAATCTAATTGAATACTCCATACTACATGGAATTGGCACCATGGCCTTTTCCGTCGCTAATATCTTGACCATAAAAGGAATTTTTCTATAAAAAAATCCTCTTAATAAAAATAGAAATTATGCTTCAATAAAATAAATTGAATAAAAATGGATGGTAATTTCATCCACTAATTTTAATTTTCATCTTACTGACTGTATGTGAATTGTGCCTGCGTGTGTTGCAAACTGATGGTTTTTGTTTGATTTTCCTGTTGGTTTTGTGAACCTGGTTCCTCTTGAGTTAATCATGTTTAAGTCTCTTTTTGGTCTTGTATCTCTTTTATGATTTTTTATGAGTGATATCATGATGTATCTATTTATGTAAGGCCTCTGGGAGCCAATCCCTATTTATTACCTTATCTAATAAAAAATAGTTTTCATCTAATGATCAACAACATGGGTCCATAGAACATCCAATTTATGCAACATTTAAACTTTTTCCTTTAACCATTTGTATTATTCTTTATGTTCATGTCTAAAGAAGTAAAATTCTGACTGAGATAGCCAACTGGTCACCTATTTAAGAATATCATAGTAGAAAATATCATGAATGTCTCTATAAATGTAATTCAAATGGATATTTTTAGTAGGAATTCCTGTCAAAATATATTCAACTTTTGTAAATTATTTCATCTTCTTCTACATCCATTTTTACACATCTCGTTATCCTATCAACCATCTTAATATTTTGAGGTCTCAACAATGGAACCATTTCTAGTAGAGATCCCTAGATCATGACATCAAAACTTGTAATAGGTTGTAGTCTAGGTTGATTTATCTTTAGTTCATTAAGCACTATACACATGATGTATTAGGTCTTGATTCATAGTTTTGCAATATCTATATGAAGGAAATGGTTTAATAAAAGAAGATATAATTAACTAGAAAATGCATTATATAACATGAATACTTAATACCAAATAAAAAAATACATGCTTAAGAATAGGAGGGATTAAGGTAGATTTGTATTATGATCCAAGATCAACCTTCTGCATATATTGACTACATAATTTTATACATTATGAAGTGATTTTTTAGTTACCACTTCCTTTCTATTATTATTTTACAAAAAGAGTTTATTAATATTTTGTATTTATCTAATAGATAGCTATATATTCTACTATTGTCCTATCTAAATATTACATTATAATGGGATTGTGCAGTCATACAAAATAGACTCATGTCAGCTTTCTAATTCTTTTTACACCCAAAAATACCCTAATCTGATCTCTAAATTAATAATTTTTGACAATTTCATTATAGATATCCATGCATGTTGTGCACATGACAATATCATCAAATCACATGCAATGATATTCATAAATGACATCTACCACATGTTCTCTTTTTGTTTGCAACACATTGAAATAATTACACCATCATCACGAAGTGCATTGTCACAATTATTTTCAATATACTAGACGGGGTCTAAGTAAAGTATATATGGTGTTCAAAGGATTCCATTTGAAATCCGATATGCCCCAACTTTCCTCTTTTGCACAAGACCCAAGAAGGGGTAAATAATGAACCAGGTTGTATCCATTGGATAAATACCCAAAAACTAAACTCCATCCACTTTTTTTCCTTTGGATCTCATGTATTTCTCTCAAAATGACAAAAAAACTCCTTTACAAGGGGAAAAATATTTGTTTTTTCTTTTATTAGCATAAGATCTCTATACTTTTTGAATAATATATGGAGAAAATCATAGAGGATATGTTATGAAATATTTTTACATTATGAGTGATGCCTTCCATGTTGGATGAAATATTTGAATTCTTAGTATGGGATTCCATATGTGCATTTAAAAATAATAGGGATCATGGGAGTTTCTCTGCTGCAATAGCCCTCCTCTAGTCTCATCTTTAAACTAATAAGTGATGAAAACAACACAGTAGATATATAAATCCATCATCTACATGTAAATATAAACCAATAACTCACAATGATTTCATAAGTAAAGGTTATCTACCACATATTTTCCATCTATTTTTAACAAATAAATGAAACTATGACATCACCAAGGAGTGCATCATTCAAACAATTGTTAATACAATGGATAAAGTCCATTCAGAGTATGTCTTCTATTTAGAGGAATCCACTTGCAATCCCACCATGCTCGAAGTTCTTGATTTGCACATGTAGTCACTAAATCATGCACTTTACGTGAATATTTAGTCCTAGTCTCATACTACTATTCATATGGTTCTTGAGTGAAAAAGAGTGCTAATTAACCCATGTATTTGGCCATTTTAATTTTCTTGTTGTCATTTTTTTTATATTTTTCCTTTATTTTCCAAGTCAATACTGTCACATTGTGTTTTTCCTTCTCTAATTGGGGTACCCTAGGAACCCTAATCCCATTTGCGGTGCCCTGGTCCTTTTTACACTTTACTCTCACTTTTCAGGCACTTTCTAGCCATTTTATATTTCTTTCTTTTTGGTGGTAGGACTTTTTGGGATTAATTACAAAATTATATAGAAAGAACCATATAAATATAAAGTAATGAGACCATAATGAGGGACCAAGCATTAACCAGTACTACCACTACCTAAATTTGCATCCATCAAAGGCTTATACTACTCTATTTACATCTGTCTTGCTCCATCACAAGGGACACAAGAATGGTTTTCTGCATCACACTTCATATGAGGGGAGTTACTTATAACCCCTTGTAGTTTTCTATTTACATTCTACTTTCTGTTTATTGTTCGCTACTCACAAAGTGTGACTCAAATCTAAGAAAGGCTTATACTACTCTATTTACATCTGTCTTGCTCCATCACAAGGGACACAAGAATGGTTTTCTGCATCACACTTCATATGAGGGGAGTTACTTATATTCCATGCATCATCTACTTACATTCTACATCTATTTATTGTTCGCTACTCACAAAGTGTGACTCACACAAGAACACATAGGGCATGATTTACACACACACACTTAGAACTACATTGAGTTTGAGATGTAGTACAGTGCTTAGTGATAGGTCCATCCATTTGGAAGTTGAGGGAAATATGACCCATTGATATGCATCTTTACTTTTTAGGGTTTTGATGGTTTACTTGGGGTTTTGTAGTTGTTTCCTTCATCTCTGATTTACAACGGCATACAAATTTTTTTAGAGACATTACCACGATAGGAAGTGAGCATAAGAGATCACTCAACGACACCTCAGAGAAGGTTCCCTAGTCATTTCCATAGATTAGGGTGCCATATCTAATACCTTGGTGCCCCCAGTGCCACTATCCTTCTCCAGGAACCCCAGTCTATTCAGATAGCTCGGATCTACATTTTCCCGAGTCCCTATGCAATGGTTCCTTCCTCTTGTCCAATTGGTCTCCACTGGGACACAGTCCCGCAAGCTCTAAAAATCAACTAAGGCCTTTCTAACCCTTCTTGCACATTAGCGTTTTTCATTTTATTTAATTATTTTCTTGGGCGTATTTTAGTATTTATTTATCTTTTAATTACTACTTTCCATAGCATCAAATTAATCTATATTAGACTATTACAATTTCCATTTTAGTTTAATCATTTTGGTGAACCCAAACTCGATCTTCATGCTTAGGATCCTATTTTTTCCTTCCATCGTTCCTCCTAAGGTCTGTCAAGTCTCCTTGCTTCAATTGATTAAAATGTACCCATCTTGTAAAGACGATCTCAAAATTATCATATAGACTATGTATATGCATATCAACACGTTTCTTGCTCAAGTCAATGCTATTTTTGATCATCTTTCTAAGGAATCTCTTGAATCCAAATCTAATCAATCTATTTGCAAATCCATTCAAGCCTTTCATTTTTTATTTCAAGATAAATTTAAGACTGTGTAATCCACAATTACATCTCTTAAATTTGAAATCCAACAACTTAAGGATGCTTCTTAGGATCATGTTAGTTCTCCTTTTGCATCTTATCTTCACTCTATGTCTTCTACATGTATGCATATTATTGAACCTCAAATCTTTCCGACCCATGCACCTCTCAAGCTTACAATTAATGCCTAGCAACAAGACATTTCCTAAATTCATAACTCATCAATTAATCATCTTGACATCTACTTATTGTTATCCTCCTTATCATCTTACAAAATATCAAGGTCTTCCATATTGTAATTATCATCAAATAAATGGACATAATGACAATGATTATTATGCTTTACAATGAATAATTAAGCATCTTGAGCATAAAGGTTTCATATAATTCACCACAAAATGTTATGTTACATGGTCCTCTCGACTTGTTACCTCTCAATGGGTTCTTAAATATGATTCATCTAATGAGCATCATACCATTATTTCTTATGAAATTCAAGAGTTATGTAAGAAACCACCCCTCAAAATCAATACAACACCTCCTCTCAAGTCATCATAACATCACCAAATCAACATAAGAAAACTCCTTTAAAAATTAGTTCAACACCTCCTCATCTCAATTCATCCAGAACATTACCAAGTCAAATTACCTAACCACCTCTCAAGATTAGTCCATAGTATTCTCTTATCAAGTATTTTACAGTGTCATTAATCCCACGCAAGCTCCAACTAATCAATTTTCTCAAATAAAATACTCCTACTGATGTCCAAGACACATTTTAAATTCCACCACCATCGCATGGTCCTCCTGTTGCATCGGCCTACTATTGTATTTTCCCTCACTCTTATCACGACATAGATAATGCTCTCCCACAATGATATGGAACCTCTCATGTCATTGCATAGATAGTTGTCATCATAGTAAACTTTGGGGTATCACACTTATTTCTCCCCCTAACATTGAAAAGCATCTTATTTCCTCATCACTTCACATTTAGTCTATCACATACACCATATACATCTTGACACACTCTAGTACCATCATTACCCAATGACACACTCTTGAGATTCATTTCTCACTTGACTATTGGTGGCTTCCTACACACATGAATCCCATACACTACACATTAAACACTACACCTTGTGCATTCTACACATCACATGGTCATATATCATCATCATATTTACTATACACATCTACTTATACGCGCTACACTCAATACACTATGACCCACTCTAGTCTCGTGTTCCATACTGGACTATTGAGGGTATACATCACAGATGGACCTCATCACATTAATCATTCAATCTTTTATCATACGAAATTCTTAGATTAGTGACATACACTATAGGCTAAATAGTCACCTATCCCATCATCTTGTAGTGGTATACAATTTAGGATATACCAACACTCCCTATATTCATCTTGTAGTGGTATATGCCTAGGATACATCACCACTTACTCTATTCATCTTCTAGTGGTATACACTTTAAGGTACATCATGATTTGTTTTTGATATACGATTTGGCTATTGGGTCACTCACACATCATCTCTAGGTTGTATATCATCAAAACACATACACATTCACCATAGCGCACTACACACAACACATAATTCAACCATTTCCCAATGACGCACTCTCGTTTATGGTTCAGTATTGACTGCTGAGGGAGAAAAACATATTAACCTCACTACATAAAATTTCATTCACTTGGGGGTCACATGGCTCCTACCATCCATCTTGCATTCCATTCCATCCATCCACAACATACTACATATCTTGGTCACATTTACTCTTTCTCGCATATTCTTGTTCATGGTTGTCTTATTACTCATGCTAGATAGATCTCTTATATGTCATTATCTTTACCATACACACATTTACGTTCACATTCTTTTCTAATTGTGATCACAAATACAGGTCTTCTACATGTAGCATGGATGTTTGGCTACTAACAGTCCCACAATGGCTACTCGAGGCATCCACATTTGTATCCTATAGGTGTTATTATTTCATTTTGTATTTAGCACTTTACTCTATTATTTATACATGGTTTTGACATACATTTTATCTTTCTAACATGCTAATGGGTGCTTCATGTGTAAAATTTGTTTTGCAGGATTACTTGATACCATGGCTATCTGTTGTTTGTACTTGTATTTGTTTTCTATTATATACAGACATTGCACTTTGTTTGGTGTGCAAACTTGTTTGTTTATCTATGGCTACTATAGCCTTGAGTGTCTTATGAAATCATGAGTGGTATCCCATGCTTTTAATCTGATTTTTCTTGTCTACGATTGGTTTCTTGTGTGTTTACTTAAATTCTAGCTTGCAATTTGTGTTGGATATCTTATACATGTTTTCTACATGCATATTTGTTTGTACTAATACTTTTTTATCATATCCATTTGTTTGTGTGTCCCTTAGTTTCTACCAAATGCATTCCCTTCCCCCTACAGGGAAAAATTAAAGTTTATGTGGTGGGTCCTCTTTTGGGGACACATTCTCCTATCTGTGATGTCGCATGCTCTGAAAAAGAGGGGGAAATCATTTGGGGTTTACACACTACACAGTGAAGTACTAGTACAGTTTAGTTTTCATTTTTTCATCCATGACACAGTGGGTTATACAACGAGTGGGTTTAGACCAGTCTAAAGAGCTCTGATGCACAGTGTTTTTTACATGACATGTTATCCTTAGCATCCTGGGGAGAAGTTATAGGTTAGAGGATACATTATCCTTTCCTCCCTACACTACTTCGTCTAGTCGTGTCAGATCGCCCAAAAAACCAAGAAATACAAAGATCTCTTCATATTTTCAAGGAATAAATTATAGGTTAAAGAATAACACACCTTTCTCCCTACACTTATTCAGCCACAATGACGTGAGAATGCCCTAAAAATTTGCACTTCACCAAAAATTATAGGATATCTTTTTCTACACCATTTATCTCATCACAGATCAGGTGCACATGTTCCTTTTTCATTTTCATACTTTCATTACATAATTTTTACATACATATTTAAACATGATTTTTACACATATACATATGTATTTTACTACTTGAACATCTTATCCTTTCCAGGTCATTTCGTATAGGAAGAATGCAATAAATGACAAAAAACAATAATGACACCAACAACAACACCACACACAACATATTAACATGTAGGTACATCACACACATTTGCAGCTATAGATGCACTTCCTCCTTATGTTCAATCTCATCACTTTGTACATGTTTTCATATTTAGTCTCCACACTCCATTTTTTCATTCCATGCTTTGTCTAGTACCTCGACATGTTTTATACAGTACTCTACATGGATATCAGGTATGTATCTCTATCTACTTTATGTTACCAAGCTTTCCACTCACCAATATAAAGTGGGGGTAAATGTAGTCATTAAATCATAGACTTTACCTAAATATCTAGACCCAGTCTGATATTATAACTCATATGGTTCTTGAGTGAAAAATAATACTAATTAACCCATGTCTTTGGCCATTTTAATTTTCTTGTTGTCATTATTTTCAATTGTTCACCTATGTTTTCGCAATCGATTTTATCACACTATGTTTTTTCCACTTTGACTAGGGCACCCAGCCAAGATTGAGGTGCCACAGGTGCCGTAATCCCCTCTATGGTGCCCTAGTCCTCTTTACACTTTAATCTAACTTTTTAGGAACTTTCTAGCCATTTGATATTTCTATCTTTTCGGTGGTCAAAATTTTAGGGGTTAATTATGAAATTAGATCAAGAGAACCATATAAATATAAAGTTATGAGACCATAATGAGGGACAAAACACTAAACACTACTAGCATCACCTAAGGTTGCATCCATCAAAGTATTCTACTACTCTATTTACATCTAGCTAGCTCCATCACAAGGGACACAAGGCTAGTTTTCTACATCACACTTTATAGGAGGGTAGTTAATTTTATTCCATGCACCATCTCCTTACATTCTACATCTAGTTATTTATCGCTACTCACAAATTATGACTAATAAAAGAGCACCTAGGCCACGATTTATACACTCACACACCTAGCACTACATTGGGTATGAGATGTAGTGTAGCGATCATTGATAAGTTCATCCATTTGGTAGCTAAAGATAGTACGACCCCTTCATATCTATATTTAGTTTTTAGGGTTATAATGCTTTTATTGGGGATTTATAGGTTTTTAATTCATCTCTAATTTGCAGTGGCATAAAATGATGTTTAGATACTTTCAAGCGATAGGAAACAAGCACAAAATATAACTCAATGATATCTCAGATGAGGTTCCCTAGTCATTTCCACAAATCAGGGAACCAAGGTCTTAGACCAAGGCACCCCAAGCACCCTATCCTTCTCTAGGTTCCCGAGTCTATTCAGATAGCTCAAATTTGCATTTTCTTGAGTCCTTATGTAATGGTTCCTTCCTCTTGTCTAGACGGTCTCTATTGTGACACAATCCTGCAAGCCCAACAAATCAACGAAGGTTTTTATAACCCTTCTTGCACTTTAGGGTTTCACATTTTATTTACTTAGTTTCTTGGGTGTATTTAAATATTTATTTATCTATTATTTACTACTTTCCATAGCATCATATTATTCTAGATTAGACTACTACAATTTCCATTTTTATTTTTATCATCAAAACCCCTAGAAGGTGTCAAGAATAAATAATATTGTATTCATTAGCTATATAACCAAACAAAAAATGATGTTTTTTTCATTCAGATCTCATATATTACTCTCAAAAAGATAAATAAAATGTTATGAATTAATATTTTATTAGTACGTACATTGTATTTATGATAATAATGTGATTTTTTCAGTTGTTAAAAAAAATCACATATTTAGGAAAGATGAAGAGTTTTATAGTTGAGATAAAATAGGGAAGATTGTTGTATTTGGTTTAAACTCCTTATTTATAGGAGTTACATATCCCATATGAATCAATTAGATTGTTATTGATTTTTTAATCTTTGATCTTTATTGTACAAATTGAACCAAAATTTGGATTTGGTATCAGAGCGAGGATATGGAGATTTATTTTTAACATGGGGAAACTACAAATTGATCTATAATTACCCCAACTTATGAAATTTCCTTGATTAATTTATTAAGCTTGAGAATTGGCTATATTTCATTTATTTCAATCTACAGACCTGTGAGATGCCTAAGAATATGTGTCCTTAGATCTATGTGCCTCTCTAAGTATACAACTGTATGAAATTAAAAATTTTGTCATGTGTGGGGGATCGTTAGATGTGTTATCATCCTATAGCACTAATTAGATCACCTGTATTGTATTTTATTGTACTGATTGATTTTGACACAAAATAGTTAGAGTGTGGACCGTGTAAAGCAGAGTGTGTGGGAGGAAGTGTTTTTGTGTGACACTAAGCAAAGAAGATCTTGGAATTATTACAAAGAATCATTTCTTGGAGGCCAAATAAAATATGAATATACAAATCCAAAGCATTAATCAACGACTTGTAGGGAATAACCCAATATATCAGTAGTAAAGAGCTCTTTCTAAACATATTTGGGTAATTCATGTAATAAAGAGCTCTTTCTAAACATGACTTTAAGTTTGTCCATACATTTATGTTACTTGGCTAGCTTGTTATTATAGCCATCTCGTCCCTTTGAGAAATTGGGAACACACACATCCACATGTCAATACCTATAATCTTTGATATTTTTGCAAGCTTCAAAGTGTTTCATCTATAGTAGAAACCAATAGTAAACATCCAATATCGTGTGTGTGAAGAAATGTAATTTTTTTTAAAAAATTGGTAGCTTCCATCTAAGTTTATTCTGGTTGTTATTTTGGAATTAATATAGTTTGTTGATAATTTTATAGGTCAATATAATTTGACTCTTAAATGGTGTTCACAGTGAGTTAGATCTCATTAGTTTTAATCATGATGAATTATAACTTATTATTATACAAAATTAAATTCAAAATTTGTGTCATTGTAAAAGTCCATAAAATAAAAAAAATTACCTCACGGATGCATTTTCGATGTTACCCAATGTCTAGAAAATAAACTATTTCACATTACGGGAGGGAAGAAAAGAATAATCACATTGTGGAAAGAGTTGAGCGACATGATCATATTTGCTAAGTAAGTAACATCATTTATTGGATGTCATAGGAAACAAAGGATGGAGGGTGATCAACGCCTCTCATCTCTCACCAACAACGGGGTTGCATAAAACACAAGTGGTACCTTTTATATATTATTTCAGTTGTTTTCTTTGAGTGGTGTGTGTAGAAATATATCAAGGTATTCATTCCTTGCTAAAGTTTGAAATGAGGAGTATATGTATTCTGGAATATGAGAACAGTTGTATAGGAGGGAAGTTGACTACATTAATTCTCTAACTGTTGAGATTATTTGACTGTCAGACTTTTTCATCGATTGGTTAGTGAAAGATAATTCACTATAAGAGAAAGTGTGAACTATTAGGTTCATGTATGTAGATGTATTAGTGGAAGTGTGATTGTCTAGTGATGGATTCATTGTTGTGAAGTGGATGGTCATGTGCAGTAAGATCTATACAGCAAGATCCATATGGTATTATGCAAACCTAAAAGTATGCGAAGGCATACAATTATGTTCCAGTTCTTGAGATGTGTTTTCTCCCCATGTTTACACTAAGTGGGGAATGTTGGTAATTCATATTTTATTAGTGTGTACATTGTATTTGGGATAATAGTGTGAGTTATTGAGTTGTTAAAATAGATCAAATATTTAGGAAATATGGAGAGTTTAATAGCTGAGATAAAATAGGGAATATTGTTGTATTTGGTTTAAACCCCTTATTTATAGGAGTTACATATCCCATATGAATCAATTAGAGTATTATTGAGTGTTTAATCTCTGATTTTTACTCTGTAACCTAATTTTTTTTATAAAATCCCTCACTACGTGAATCGTGTTGGGGTTAAACCATATAACAATGTTACACAGATCTAATATCAAATAAAGCATACAAGAAAAGAATGCAGAAATAAGCTAGAAGATAAAATAAATAAAAAGAAATACAACACCATATTTAATGTGGTTCACCCAGTGTGGGTTACGTCAACCATGAAACAACTAATAATATTATTCAATGTTTTACAGAGGAAATACAATGAAGATTTTTTTTCTTCCAACACCTCTCAGGATGTTCAATGCTTTTCCCCCACTCAGCTACTATTTCTTGTTCACCAAGAAAAATAACATGCAAAACAAATGCTATTTTCTTCTCTCATACCCACATAAAATGCATGCATATATATTTATATTGTGCAACTAACTATAATTTTACAATCAATAAATCATCTTTAAAGCAATAGATTTATTCAAATTCTCATTAAAGAACAAAAGAACCATCGCACAGGTGACCGATGTTGGTCACTTCCGGAATGATGTCAATTACCTCCTGACCGATGTAGGTCACCTCCTAACGGATGTTGGTTATCTCCTGACTGATGCCGGTCACTGTTAAAACTAGCAACATGTAAAAGCAAGCTTTCGGTGAAGCAATTAAGCTCCACACTCAACAATCTCCCACTTGGAGATCAATTGTTGCATTGTATTGTACATCGTTATTCTTGAATCCTTTTCCTTGGCCCGTTTCTTCCTCTTCAATTCTCAAACTCAAAGAATGACAGAAGTGGAGTAAATCTCTAATTTATCATTTACTAATGGCTTCGTTAACATATCTGTAGGGTTCTCATCCATATGGATTTTCTCTAACATCAGTTGCCCATACTCCAACACCTGTCATATGAAGTGATACCTCGACTGAATATGTTTTGTTCTTGAATGAAATGCTAAGTTCTTTTCTAGATGGATCGTGCTCTGACTATCACTGTATAATCTGCAATCCTCTTGCTCCTTACCCAACTCTTCCATGAATTTTCTCATCCATATCATCTCCTTGCTAGCTTCTGTAGCTGCAAAATTTTGTCTCTTTAGTAGAAAAAGTCACAACCTTCTATAATCTCAAAATCTGGATAACTTTCATTCCACCTACTGTGAAAACATATCTGGTGGTTCTCCTCCTTCCATTCAAATCTCCATCCATATCTAAATCAACATAGCTACATAAATAATTATTTGACCCTCCATAGCATAACTACATGTCGGATGTCCCTCTCAAATACCTGAGAATCCATTGAACTGCTTTCTAATGTTCTTTACCTAGATTATCCATAGACCTCCTCACAACTCCCACTGCCTGTGTAATGTCTAGTCTAGTACAAACCATGACATACATAATACTTCCTATTGCCGAAGCATAGGAAACACATGTTATGTACTCAACCTCCTCGTGTGATGAAGGACATTGATCTTTTCTCAATTTGAAGTGTCTAGCCATAGGTGTACTAACAATTTTGGAATGTTGCATGTTAAACCTTTCCAACACCTTATTGATATAAGCCTCCTGAGACAAATACAACTTCTTGTTTTTCCTGTCTCTATGAATTTTCATGCCAAGAATTTTCTTTGAAACTCCCAAATCCTTCATTTTAAATGTGTGAGCTAATCTTTCTTTAAGTTTAATTATGTCAAAATACTAACACTTGCAATCAACGTATCATCCACATACAGTAACAAAATAACATAGCTCCCATTTTAAAGCTTCTTAAAATAAACACAATGGTCAAATTCACATCTCATATAACCATGCCCATGCATAAAACTGTCAAATCTCAAATATCATTGCCTTGGAGCTTGTTTGAGCCCATATAGGCTCTTTTTCAACCTGCACACTAATTTATCCTTACCCTTGACTTCATACCCAAGTGACTGCTGCATATAGATCTCTTCCTCCAAATCACCATGAAGAAAAGTTGTCTTAACATCAATTTGTTCTAAATGAAAATCTTCTGTTGCAACCAAAATTAGAATAGTACGAATAGAAGTCATCTTAACTACAGGAGAAAAAATCTCATCAAAGTCAATGCCTGCTTTTTGTGCAAATCCCTTTACCACAAGCCTCACCTTGTACCTTTTTAGTCCAACCTATTCATCCTTGATTCTGTAAATCCATTTGTTCTATAGATTTTTCTTACTTGCTGACAACTTGATCATATCCCATGTCTAATTTTGTTCCAAGGACTCCATCTCCTCATCCATGCCATACTCCCACTACTCATGGGCATCCACCTACATTACTTATTCAAATCTTTCTGGTTCACCACTATCAGTCAATAATAAATAAGAAAAGGAAGGTGAAAATCTCTCTAGAGGTCTATTTACCCTTTGTGACCTTCTCACTAAGATCTAGGGTCTCTAGGGCTCACTCTATACATGTTGCACATTCATGTCAATCTTTGCCAATGACTGACATCAGTTACCTATAACTGGCCACGATTCCTCTGTTTGTTGACTGAGTACAGTTACCTCACTGACATTGGTTCTAGGAGTACCAATGTTGGTTCCATTATTTATATTTTATGAACCCAATCCTATTTGTCGATGCCGGTTAGCCTGACCGACATTAGTTTCTATAGAACTGATGTCGGTGTTTGTGGATGTCTAATTTAGGTCTAAAAACTGATTTTCCCTCAAAATATCCTCAACCTATTCATGTTTAGGTACCAAAACCTGATCCCTGTACATTATATTTTCATTCCAATCAATGTCATGACTCCTAACAATCTTAAAATCTTCTAAATCCCAAAATTGATATCCAAAATCACTAGAGCCATAGCCAATGAAAGTACATCACTTAGATTTAGCATCCAACTTCTTTCTATTTTCCCTATCAACATGCACAAAATATTTTGAGCCAAAAAATCTAAGAAAAGAAAAATCTACTTCTTTTCCATACCAAGCTTCTTCTGGTATTCCACCATCCAGTGTTGTTGAAGGTCCATGTTTGATCAACTACACTGTTGTATCCACTTCTTCTGCCCAAAAATTCAAAGGAAAACTGACATGTATCCTCATGCTTCTAGCACGTTCCATGATTGTCCTATTCATTTTTTTGTAACTCCATTCTTCTATGGAGTTCTAGGAACCATTCATTCTCTTTGTATTCCATTCTTTGAACAATAATCATTGAAAGCCTTGCTACAATACTCACCACCATTGTAAAATCTAAGGAACTTTAATTTTAAGTTTGTTTCATTTTCAACAAGGGCTTTCCACCTTTTAAAAGTCTCAAAAATATTAGATTTATGCTTAATATAATAAATCCATACCTTCCTTGTGGCATCATGTATGAAAGTCACATAATATTGGGATCCTCCAATAGAAGCTACCTAGGCTGGTTCCCACACATTTGAGTGTACAAGATACAATTTATTATCCTTCTTTGTTGACCCAACCTTGAGAAATATCACTCTCTTCTTCTTTCCAAATATGCAATGCTCACAAAATTCAAGATGTAATTGTTTCAAATCTGATCACTTACCCTTAGCTTTTAAGATTTTCAGTCCTTTTTCATATGTCCTAGCCAATTATGTCACATGGTTGCATATGAATCTATAGTAGATAGTATAGAAAAGGAATCACTAACATAGGTAGATGGATATAAATTTCCTACCTTCTTACATATTGCCACAACAAGATATTCCTTGGTAACCTTCCAAGAATTAGCTGTGAATGTAACCATGCATCTAGATTCACCTAGTTACCTTGCAGATATTAGATTTTTCTTGAGACTTGGCACATGCCTCACGTATTTCAATACCCATGGATTTCCATTCTACAACTATAGTTAAACATCACCTTTACTGGTAATATTGCATGGCTCATCATCACCTAAATAAACTTGTCCAAAGTCACCCTGAACATAATTTCTTAAATAACCCTTATTACGGGTAGCATAGAAAGAAGCTCCAGAATCTAAAACCCAAGACTCTAATTTATTATCCAAGGAGAGAATAAGGGCATATTACTTTACCTCGCTTGCAATGTTTTCCTCTTTTCCTTTTCCTAATGTATTCTCTTTGTTTTCCTTGGACCAACACTCCTTTACATGTCCTCTCTTTCCATAATTCCAAAAAAGTAAATCTTTGTACATGGATATAGATCTACCATGTCTTGACTTTGATCTCCCATTCTTCATGCTCTTTGATGATCTCTCCTCAAATATTCCTCTGGTTTCTATAGTTAAATTGTTTCTAGATGATTCTTCTCCTAATATTTTCCTGCGTATTTCCTCATTAAGGATTACACTAACCACATCATCAAATTTCAAACCTTTAAAAGCAATCATTGTATTACTAACAACCATTACCAAGTTATCCCAAATATTTGGCAAAGATCATAAGAATACAAGTGCTTTCAATTCATCATCAAACATAATTTCTACCAATTTTAATTGATTTACAATAGACCAGAAATCATTCAAATTATTAGATACAAATCCACCTTCTTGCCTCTTAGAATTAAGTAAATTTTTCATCAAATAAACCTTATTCAAAGCATTAGGAGTTTCATGTAAATTTTCTAAATATTTCATCAAATCTATGATGGTTTTTACATCTGTAAAATTCGAAACCACTGATGCTATTAGGTTCAATCTTATAGATCCTAGAGCCTTTCTATCAAGAACCTTCCATTCTTCATCAGTCATCATGCTCAGCTGTCCATGCTCATCCAACGGTAAGTATATATGTTGATGATACAAATAATCTTCCACATGCATCTTCCACACTTGATAATTATGACCATAAAATTTCTCTACTCGGTATTTTCTATCTTCTACCATTTCTCTACTCCCATTCAATCAAAAAACCCACTGTGAGTAAATCTTGTCAACACATAAAACCTCCAAATGAAATTTCTAATGCTACTTGTTGGGATTAAACCATATAACAGTGTTGCACAGATCTAATATCAGATGACACATACAAGAAATGAATGCAGAAATAAGCCAGAAGATAAAATAAACAAAAAGAAATATAACACTACATTTAATGTGGTTCACCTAGTGTGGGCTATGTCCACCAAGAAATGGCCAATAATATTATTCAATGTTTTACAAAGGAAATATAATGAATATCTATTGTCTTCCAACACCTCTCAGGATGTTTAATGTTTTTCCCTTATTCAGCTACTCTTTCTTGCTCACCAAGAAAACTAACATGCAAAAAAATTGCTATTTTCTTCTCTCATACCCACATACAATGCATACATGCATATATATTAGGCATCTAACTATGTTTTTACAATCAATAAATCATCTTTAAAGAAAGATATTTATTCTAATTCTCGTTAAAGAAGAAAAGGACCATTGCACAGGTGACCAATGTTGGTCACTGCCTGACTGATGTTGGTTACCTCTTGATCGATGTCGTTCACCTCTTGAATGTTGTTGGTCAGCTCCTAAACGATGTCAATTATCTGTTGATTGATGGCGGTCATTGTCAAAACCAGCAACATGTAAAAGCAAGATTTCTGTGAAGCAATTAAGCTCCACACTCAACACATCCAATAAAATGAGCATCCTTTCCTTTGGATAATCAAATAATCTAATGGAAACAACTTTAATTCCTATAATTTTCTAAATGAGGGATTCATGGAGGCAAGGAGAGACAAAATTATGGTGATCAATGGATGGGTGTGTCAATAGATAATTCTATTCCATCTGTCCACAACGTGATTTATGACTCATTGCTGATGGAATTTGACATTAGAGAGGATCTACCTAAAATTAATGATATTTATATTGCTTATGAAGTTTAGCCAAATCATCAGCACAAAATTGGTAATGGATAAATTACAACTATGATTACATATTTACAATGAAAAGGATGTCATTCATGATAACAATATCATGGTAAATTGACATCTCTATAGAAACCAAAAAAATAAATGTCATTTATGTCTCTTCCACCCATTAGAATGTTTTTGACTTTCTGATTCATAATATAAACCTCTCGACATAAATATTAAATTTTGTACTCATACATCTTGAATATTATAATACCCAACATTAAAAAGGAAATAGTTAAAAAATCTTGCATCATTTCATCCAAAAATGAAATGCAACCAAACATGATACATCCCAAATAATGTTAAACAAGTGCACAAGCATAGAGAAAACCTCTCTATATTTTTTCAATATGATTAAATATCATGAATTTTTTTTTATCATATAAGAGCATGAATACGTCGAGAATTCAAGGAAATCAGTTATGTTTTAACATGTTCTTGACATGGATTTCTTTTATGGGTAAATCATCCATACAAATTAAACTATCACATATTATCTACCCTAGGTAGATGTTTGTTAGGAATTAGAGAACAAATATGCGGAAACAATTACTCAAACCACAACACTAGGAAACTATATAGCAGAATTATACTTGCAGAAATATAACAACATAAATGAATAATGCACAAAAAAAGACAAGACAAGATTTAACGTGGTTCACCCAATGTGGGCTACGTCCACCAAGAACTTGCTCAGATTTTATTATCAACAAGAGTAAAAAAACTCTCACAGTCTTCTCTCAATTATGAACTCACAATAGAATTCCAAAGATGTTAAACCACATCTAAACCACAATTGACACCCAATTGCATAACCTTGATCACTCTTGATCACCTCTTGATCATTAAGACTCAAGACCTCTTGAACACTCAAGATATCTTCAAGATACCCTAACACCTCTATTTATAGGATTACAATCCTTTTAAGAAGTCCTAAATCTGACCCTAGAAGATTGAAAGTTGTGATTTTTCAACTTCCCATGGCTGGAAAAACAGTCCCAACGTTAACAACCAATTAACAACAATGTCATAGCAACGACACAATGATTGCACAGCAATGTCATAGCAAACGACTGTAGAATTCTCCTTAAGTCTCCAAAATTAACCATTCGAGCTCCAACACTTCAACACTGATTCAAGAAGACCAAAAACAGGCTCACACCCCAAAAATCTCCCACTTGGAGACTATTTCCACTAAACAAAGTTCTTAACCCTTCATTATGAACCATGAAGGCCAATCAAAGTTGAACACAAATTCAAATTCTCCCTTGCGACTGCCTTGGTCATCATATCTAAAGGATTCTGACTGGTATGAATCTTTTCCAGCTTTAACTTATCTTCTTCCAAAGTTCTCCTGATGAAATGATATCTCAGCTGAATGTGCTTCATCCTATAGTGGAAAGCAAAGTTCTTCACTAAATTAATAGTTCTCTGACTATCACTGTGTAGTCTCCCAACTTCCTGCTTATGCCTCAACTCATCAAGTAACTACTGTAGCTAAATCATCTCCTTATTTTCCTCTGTGGCATCAACATACTTAACCTCTATGGTTGAAAAAGCCATAACTTTTTGTAACCGTGAAATCCAACTCACCGTTGTATCACAAATCATAAATACATAGCCTGTCGTGCTCCTCCTGCTGTCCAAATCTCCTGCCATGTATGAATCTACATATCCACGTAATGTAGTGTCTGATCCACCAAAACACAATGCTGCTCCCATGGTCCCTCTCAAATACCGAAGGATCCACTTTACTGCCTGCCAGTGCTCTCTACCTGGATCACTCATAAACTTGCTCACTACTCCCACTACATGGGAAATGTTAGGCCTAGTGCATACCATAGCATACATCAAGCTACCAACTGCTGATGAGTACGGTACCCTGGACATCTACATTCTATCCTCCTCAGTCTTGGGACTCTGATCCTTTGATAATTTAAAGTGACCTACCAAAGGAGTACCAATTGGTTTAACATCCTACATACTAAACCTCTCCAAGACATTCTTTATGTACTCTTCTTGAGATAATACCAGCTTCCTCTCCTTCCTGTTCTAAGTTATTCTCATACCCAGGATTTGTTTTGCTGCCCCCAAATCCTTCATAGCAAAGGAGTCACCTAGCTTCTTCTTGAGTACCTTTATTTCCTGCATGTTTTTCCCTGCAACAAGCATATCATCTACATATAGGAACAGAATAATATAACTACCATCAAGAAACTTCTTGATGTACACACAATGGTCTGAGTGACACCTGGAGTAACCCTGCTCCTGCATAAAACTGTCAAACTTCATGTACCACTGTCATGGAGCTTCATTCAGGCCATACAAACTCTTCTTCAATTTGTAGACTAACCTCTCCTTCCCTTTGACCTCATATCCCTATGGCTACAGCATGTACAATTCCTCCTCCAACTCATCATGAAGGAATGTATTCTTCACATCCAACTGTTCTAAGTGCAGGTCTTTTACTGCAACTAAACCAAGAACAGTCCTAATAGAAGTCATTTTAACAACCGGAGAAAAAAATTCTTCAAAGTCTATACCTTTTTTCTATGCAAATCCTTTGACCACCAACTGGGTCTTGTATCATTTCCTACCTCCATCTTCCTCTTTGATTCTATACACCCACTTGTTCTGCAATGCTCTCTTACCCTCGGATAGCTCCACTAGATCCCAAATCTGGTTTTCCATAAGAGATATATACTCTTCATCCATGGCCTGCTCCCACTTCTTCCTGGCATCCACCTACACTTCTTCTTCAAAGCACTCTGGCTCTCCACTATAAGTGAGTAATAAATAATTTAAATATGGAGTAAATAATTCAGGTTCCCTTCTTACCCTAGAAGACCTTCTCACCTTAGGAGTTTGGGGTTCCTGATGAGTAGGTACCTGAACTAGCTGTGCTGGAACATGTTGTACCTAAGCCGACCCCTTGGACACCTTACTGTCCACAATGTCCTCTAACACTATGTATTATTTCTTTGATTCCTCTTTCTGTTCCTGCAACTAATCTTTATATATGAATTTTTCATTAAGGACAATATCTCTAGACCAAAATATTTCCTTGTCTTTAAGACTACAGACACAAACCAAAGTCATCTTCACCATATCTAACAAAGGTGAATTTCTTAGACTTAGCCTCTAACTTGTTCCTATAATCTTTATCAATGTGAACAAATACCTCACATATAAATACTCTAAGAAATGAGTAATCAATTTTATTACCAGACCAAGCCGAGCCTTAGGTATACCTCCATCCAAGGCCATAGAGGGACCTTTATTAATCAGATAAATAGTTGTGCTTACCGCTTCCACCCAAAACATGAGTGGAAGTGCCACATGTAACCTCTTGCACCTAGCACACTCCGTGATTGTCCTGTTCATTCTCTCTGACACTCCATTTTCTTGTGGAGTATTTGGAACCATTATTTTCCTGCGGATCCCATTTACCGAACAGTAATCAATAAATTCATTACTACAATATTCCCCTCCATTATCTAACCTGAGACATTTCAACTTGAGACCTGTTTCATTCTCAACCAAGGCTTTCCATATTTTGAAAGTTTCAAACACATCAAATTTCTTTCTAATGCAATATACCCAAACTTTTATAGTTACATCATCAATTAAAGTGACACAATAACATGAACCACCAATAGATTTTACCTTATCTGGCCCCCATACATCTGTATACACTAACTCCAACTTACCCTCCTTCCTAGTAGGTCCAACCTTGAGGAATCTCACCCACTTCTATTTCCCAAAAAAGTAGTCCTCACAGAAGTCCAAATCTAACTCCTCTAATCATGGCAACCTGTCCTTTATAATCTACATGCCCTTATGACTCATATGACTGAGTCTCTGGTGCCACAAAGTTTCATCTCCATCGACAGTAACTAAATTGCAATAATTAGCACCACTAGTTAAATACAAAGTACCAGTTTTCTTACCTCTTGCAACCACAAGAGATCCCTTGGTAACCTTCCAAGAATCCACTATAAAACTAGCCATACAGCCATCACTAACCAGCTGTCTTGCTAATATCAAGTTCCGCCTCAACTTAGGCACATGCCTGACATCCTTAAGTAGCCATGTGTTACCATTCTACATTTTCACCTAAACACAAACTTTCCCTACTATGTTGCATTTTTCATCATCACCAAGATATACATGTCCAAAATCACCTTGAACAAAATCAGTAATGTATATGTGGGGTGGCATGGAAAGAATCCCCTAAATATACCACCTAAGATTCGACAATATTATCTAAAGAAAGAATTAAGGCGTCTTGACAAGCATCACCTGCTGCCAAATTTACCTCTTTAGTTTCCTCCTTCTTGTTCTTCTTATCCCGAAGATCCCAGCAATCTTTCTTAGCATGACCAACCTTCCCACAGTGCCAACATTCTAACTTACTCTTGGAATTTGACCTTCCGTGATCATTTGACCTCCCAAGATTACCTTTCCCTCTGTTCTTTTGTCTCACTCTGCTATCCATTGTCAAAGCATTTCCAGAAGTAGAATAATCTCCGGTGCTCTTCCTTCGCATTTCCTCACTTAGGATCACACCTATTACATCCTCAAACTTCAGCTTTAAGTTATTAGAGACTGAATTACTTACAGCCATAACCAAGCTATCCCAGCTATCTGGCAAGGACCACAAAATCAACAAATCCTTGACCTCATCATCAAAGTAAATTTTTACTGAGTTTAACATACAACCATATTAAATTCATTCAAATGATCAGCAACAGAACCATTCTCAGAAATCTTCATATTAAATAAATTTTTCATCAAAAATATTTTATTAGAGGTAGAGGGTTTTTCATATAACTTCCCCAACGCACTCATGAGACCTTCCGTGGTCTTATCCTGCGATATGTTGAAAGCAATTGAAGATGAAAGGCATAAACAAATTTCCCTAAGCACCTTTCTATCTTGTAACTCCCAATCCTCATCTGACATGGTTGTAGGTTTCTTTGCTTTTCTAGCTAAAGGGACATGGAGGACCTTCTGATATAACTAATCCTCCATTTGCATCTTCCACAAACCAAAGTTCTACCCATTGAAATTCTCAACCCTCAATCTGCCCTCATCTGTCATAGCTCCCACTCAAGCTAAAATTTCTGTGTGATTTACAACTTCAGCAAAAAACCCACCAAAGCTCTGATACCAATTGTTAGGAATTAGAGAAAAAATATGCAGAAACAATTACTCAAACCAGAGCAGTAGGAAACTATATAGAAGAATTATACTTGTAGAAATATAACAACATAAATGAATAATGCACACAAGAAGACAAGAAAAGATTTAATGTGGTTCACCCAATGTGGGCTACGTCCACTAAGAACTTGCTCAAATTTTATTATCAACAAGAGTAAAACAACTCTCACAGTCTTCTCTCAGTTATGAACTCACAATAGAATTCCAAAGATGTTAAACCACATCTAAACCACAATTGATACCCAATTGCATAACCTTGATCACTTTTGATCACCTCTTGATCATTAAGACTCAAGACCTCTTAAACACTCAAGATATCTTCAAGATACCCTAACACCTCTATTTATAGGATTACAATCCTTTTAAGAAGTCCTAAAACTGATCCTAGAAGATTGAAAGTTGTGATCTTTCAACTTCTCACGGCTGGAAAAACAGTCCCGATGTTAACATCCAATTAACATCATGTTAAAAGCAACGTCGCAGCAACGGCACAGTGACTGCACATCAATGTCACAAAAAATGACTGTAGAATGCTTCTGAAGTCTCCAAACTTAACCGTTCAAGCTCCAGCACTTCAACACTGATTTTAGAAGACCAAAAACAGGCTCCACACCCCAACAATGTTATCAATAAACACCAACTTAATTAATGTAAATATGAGTTAAATATTCTTGAATACTAAAATACATTAGCCATTATCAATTATCTCAAGGAAAAACTGAAAAATTTCAACCATGCACGTAGTCAATTAGGATATAAACATGGGTGTGTTATTGGAATCTACTAGAAATTGCTTGAAATTCAAAAATATAAAATCTACAATATATTTCATTTAGATGAAGGCAATATAATTCCTAAGGAACACATGAACATACCCTTGGAAAACCATGTATGTAAAAGGATTTCACAAGTTGTAGATATATCTCATCAATTAGTATCTCCAATTATGAATTCTAGGAAGTCAAGACCCCGGATCGATTTCTTGACATTCACTTGTAAAAATGTATCAATAAAAATTCATTAAAAAAGGAAAGTAGGAGTTTAGGAAGAAACTTCATATGGTCAACTTTTCAATTAGAGCTCATTATTCCCTCTTATCTTGACACTTGTTGATAGAAGGGAATATGGGATTTTCATTTCCTTTTACTATCCTTCTCCCAAAATGTTTGAACTCTAAAAGAATTTTTCCTCTTCTAAATAACTCCACATTTCTAATAATTTGGAAAAAGTAATGAGATTAAAACACAATTCTAAATGGGAGAATTTACCATGAGAGAAAATCCTATGTGTTATAAATCAACATGATTTTAAACACTTCTCCAAAATTTAAAAAACATGTCAAATTATTGAACAATAATAATTCTTGATTTGACATGGATTAATTCTATGAGGAATAAAATAAAGAAATAATGATTACATAAATAGATGTTATTTCTATCCTGAACCGTTATTGAATCATTTAAGTCTGAGTGTAAATAGAGAATCATTCAAACTTTCATGAAGCTCAATGATGTGAACCAAATTTGAGTTGCATGTTTCTAATTTTTTCATAGAGTGAATGGTGAAAATAGGTCTGAGACAAAGACATGGATGCTTGAACATGACCCAAGATAAAAAAAAAAAAATTGAAGATACACATCAGGTAAAAAATAGGTGATGCTAGTCAAGCAAGCATAAAGGCATCAAAAGTGGTAAGTTGAAGATAAAATCTTACACGAGAGACACCAAGGATAAGGTGATGACTGAGGGGAATGAAAATGACCATGGTGAATAATGTAGTTAATAAAAATCTTGAAGTTATTTAGGCCAAAAAATGATACAAACTTTTAAAAACCATACCATAAGCCTAAAAAACTTTAAACTAGCTAAAAGAGATCAGTAGCTGTGAGCAAAAAGCATTAGTGTTATAAAATCATGAAATAACTACACCTGAGCAATTTAGACAAAACTAGGGTATCAAAATACCTCCCTACCAGTAGAACACCCCACCATGAATAAATACTAACCACATTTACTAACCATGACTCGACTATATTAATGGAAGAGATCGATTCCATTAATGACCATTGTACATAGAAAATATCAACTATTAATTACAACCACGTCATTCTAAAATCCACAATTATTCTCTGTGAGACAACGCCCATCAGATGGAAAATATTTTATTTTCTTTAGTGTTTAAAATACTCTCAATGAAATTCCTCTTAAAATGTTCATACAAATTAATAAACCTTTTTTATTTAAAATTTTATGCAAGGGTTAATTATCTATAAATTACATTGCTAAATAGATGATTTAGCATCTACTTAAAAGATTCTAAACTATATGTTGGAAGGAGTAGGGGTGGATGACTATTAGACATCTTGAGGAAAGTTGTAAAGCATACCACGTGATTGTTGAGAAAAAACTCAATGTCATTGCCAAAGCCTCCCTTAAATCATTTCTCATCTTACTCTTTCTCTCATTTTTTGCTAAGTGGGGTCCTCCTAATAATGTTACTATTACCTATTTTGTATCGTTTCATTTTATTTTTTTGGTACATTTTTCTCAGAAAATTTTGTATCATTTTTGGTACTAAGTTTACTCTTTGGGTGAATGTCAGGGTCAGTCTAAATCCACATTTTATAACTTATTTTTTAGGTTTGATGTGGTTTTTGGGCATGTGCAGCTAGTTATCTATTTTATAGGTTACAAGTATGATCAACGACATTGAAATAAATCTATAGAGAAAAATAAAAACCAATAGTGAATCTCCTCATGCATAGAAAAGATCAGAACCTGAGCATCAGGGTGGACACTAGTGCCCATATTCAGTCACTAGCACTCAAATGCTCCTATCCTCCTGTAGGAACTTCTTTCCTGCACATTTTTGAGTCCCAGGATCTTCAGTTATCCTTAATGACACACCTTCAATTTTGTTTCAACCATTCACCTGCCCAGATCATCTCTAATTTGTGTGAAATCAACTAAGTCAGCTTATCTTCCTCTCTTTCTTAGGGTTTCATACTATTGCTTGTTTGTTGCTTACCCATTTACTATATTATATCATTTTATATCATTCATTATAGTAGTTACTCTAAAAGGTATATTTAATCACATTTATATTAAACTAGTTGGTGAACCCCCACTCTTTATTCAACACTTGGATCCTTATTTTACATATCCTACTAGCTTTGTTCCTATCCAAACTCTAGTTGTACCATAGATCCAAAGGTTACTCAAGTATCCCTATGTGAATTACTTCAAATGAACCCACCTTGTGAAGATGTTCTTCAAAAACCCCTAGACACTATGTACCTCCCTTGTAATATGCCAACTACACAAGTAAGTGTCATTTTTTATCATCTCTCCAACGACCTTATAAATCCTGATACCATAACCAATCAACCAATATTTGGGTCAATTCAAGATTTACACCATTTATTTAAAGATAAATTTCAAGCAATGGAAACCATAGTTACATCCCTCACAGTTGAAACCAAACATCTTAAGGTTGTTTCTAAGGCCTATGATAGTTCTTCTTCTACACCTCATCCTAATCCCACATCTACTACACATGATCATACAAGTGAAGCCATAATATTATTAGACCTCTACCAACACCTTTAAAGTTTTATCTAAATGCTAAGAAACATAATATTCTTCTTGAGCTCCTCAATCACTATTTGATAACCTTTCTAACTACTCATTACTACCCTTCTTATCCGCTTGAAAAATACAAAGTTTTTCCATTTGTTTACTGTCATATAATTAATGGATAGCATGAAAATGATTTTTATGCTTTAAAATGAATAATTGGGCACCTTTATCATCAAGGTTTTATTTCATTTTCAACACAACATAATGTTACATGCTCATCTCAAATTAATAAATCTCACTATGTATAATGAGCATCATACCATAATTACTAATGTTCTTTCTCTGGTAAGTCAAGATTCACCTATCCAACCAAGTACAATACCACCTTTAAAAATACTTATCACATTACCTCCCCCTATCAAGACATCTTCCGTGTTACCAATCCCAAATAAGTAACCACATTTAAAAATACTTACCCCATTACCTCCTCCTATCAAGTCATCTATAGTGTTATCAATCCCGTGTAAGAAATCACCTTTATATATACTTAGCCCATTACCTCCTTTAATTAAAAGCACAATTCATCCTTTAACTTAAGCTAATGCTTATATTAATGGCCGGGGCACATTTAAAACTCCACTACCATGGGAATTTATCTCACAAATCATCACATAGATCTCCATCACCCACACACTTGGGGGCATCAAACTCCCCCCACAGTCACATGTCTTAATTAGGAGTTACTTATCCACACTATTCACATACACATCTATACATTATTTTATTTACAATTCACGTCAATATTTCTAGCAAAACTTTCTCTCATCTACACTATGTGCACACCTTAATACATATATCTATGCTCCTATGTTAATCCATACATATTCTAATACTCATGCTTACTTACGAACCCTTTTAATAATGATACACATATTACTTTCTATAAACGGTATACATCCTTTCGTACACTATATATACTCCGGATATTATTACTAACAATGATCACAGATATTTGCAAACTTTGGGGCATCAAAATTTCTCCCCCTTCCATCACTATGAATTTTCTCTAGTGTTTAATACTACACTTCATCATCTATGCTTCATGTATAATCTTTTTAAGCACTCCTACAATCTTTGGTACACACATTGTACCATCGTTACCCAATGACACACTCTAGTTCCACTATTCACTCTTGACTATTGAGTGCACACTCCATCAACGAACCACACATCATCTACTCTTGCTACACTTAAATCTCAATAATTCGTTATACATATTCTATAACATCTACTAATCTCTTTTGTTTGACGCTTCATGACTATCTTTCGGAGCATCATCACATCATTGGCTCACATACTTTCTCCTCATTACCTAATGACGTACTCTAGTTCTACGGTTCATACCTGATTATTGAAGGTCAAATTATTATATGAGACTCAAATCACCTACACTTAAATCTCAATGCTTCATGATATATCTTTTCTAGCATCTCCTTGTACATAATACATTCATTTCCAGATGACACACTCTTGTTCTATGGTTCATTCTTGACTATTGAGGGGAAATTATTAAATGAACCTCATCTCAAACACATCCACTAGGGGGAAATTTGGATCCTCCTCCCTTCACATCTTACACACCGCATAATTCCATCACACTCACATAGAATTTGTAGATCTTTGTTGCATTTCATCTTGTTAGCTTATTCTACTTATATGTTACACTTTGTTTCCTATGCTAGTTAGATACTTATTATGTCATTATATTTTTACACATGTGCATTCACTTGGTATCTTAAGGGGAATGCAGGACCTTTCATAGATTCATACACGATGCATGATTCTCAAAACATCTCTTTACCAATCCCGTCAAGGCTCCTGGGGGAATTTGTAAATAAGTAATAATCATAGAAAAAGAAAGTAAACAAATAAAAAATTTATTTCCTTCACTATATAGATCTTACAGACCTCAAGACAAGATCGTAGAAGCACCTAGAATTTTTGGTCTTATTAAACATTTATATTGTGGATGCTCTTGTATATTAAACTCCAAATGGGGTTGCAGATGCTACAAGCAGATTTTTCACAAGGAAGCGAATATCAAATTTACATCAAATGGATGCAATTCTCTCAAAGCTCAAAGGATATATTTTTAAAGGAATTGGAAAGCTTTTATGGATGAGGTTGAGGGAGTGAGGCCATGATAAGTTGAACTTAGGTTGAATTGGTTCACCAAGTAATAATTATAATTACCTAAAATAGTAAGATGACCATGTATATGCAGTTGCATCTTTACAGGGGCAATTCTTATCTTTGAATTCATCTGAGAAGTGGTTGCATGTGCATTATTGTTGACCCCACCTTTATAGGCTTCTGGAAGTGGAGTGAAGTGGAGCATGAGTAGATAATAGGATTTACTTAAATAACTAAATTAATTAGTATTTTATTTTGAGGGAACAATCAACCATTTATTTAATTAAATGTTTAATTATATTAGCAAGAGGGGTGTAGAAATTAACTTAATTAATTCCAAAGACATAATAGACTTAAATTATTTAATTCTATAAGGTGGGAATGTGAATTTGGAAATAGAATTAATTTAATTAATTTTGAAGCGGTATTTAATCGATGGAATTAATTTAATTAATTCCGATGGGGGGCATTGTGGTAGAATATAATTAATTTAATTAATTCTAATTGGATAACAATGGGATAAAAATATGTATGTATTTTTAGGGTGTCTACATTTTCCCCTCTTTAAAGTTCTATTGCAAAGTAATAGTACTTTAAAGATAGTAGATGCATGTAAATTAGTGAGCGGAAAGCGGTGAAGCATTTGGATGCCCCTGCAAGATAGGATAGTAATGGAATTCCCTCTCAAGCGGGTGGGAAACACAATAAAGAAGTGGAAAACTACTTGATAGGAGGAAAATGGAATTTAGGAAGGAGTGTTCTCGTAGCATGAGTGTCATTTGGAGGATGTGAATATAAGAGCAACCATTATTTTGTTGTTGTAGAATAGATCTGTCACCATGATTAGGAAGGAATCAAGATGGTTAACCCACATGCGCATAAAAAAACACACACAAAGAAAAGAAAATAGGAAAATGAAAATAAACCCAATGTGAACATTTAGGTGTGGGTGTCAAGGTTATAATGGAACCAATATGTTATCACACCATCTCTAGTTGGTTTAAAATACAAATCTCAACAATGCAACACAATATTGTAAAAGAATACAATTTATCTATGCCTCAAAACATGGCACAATGAAAATAAAACATATGCAAATGCTCTCAAAAACTAAACTTATGAAATTATTTAGAATAGGATTAGTTTAAAGAGTGGAGTATAGTTAGAAACTCCATGTGACACTCTTGTGGGACCCGCGTTGGAAAGTGATTTGATAGTTAGTTTCCCTAGAGAAATTATATTGCAAAGGGAATAGTAAGTGTTGAAACTCATAAGATTGGCATGAGCAATAAGGGAGACAAAAAAAAAAGTAAATTTTATTAAAAATGCATTGCATTGGTGAAGTTGCGAAAAACATGCATTTTATAGGATATTTTTTGCAAATTTTTAATGTTTTTGAACTTTTTATAAATTATGATTTTTGAGTTTTGGTGTAAAATACTTTTTTTTTACTTGTTCAAATTTGTGACGTTAGAGCACCAAATTTTCCCCATAGTAGCATTAATATGCCCCAGTGAGAAGAAGTAATGGATGAAAAATGACAGTTTAAATAAACTAGTGGTCGCAATGAAACACAAGCAATGTGTGTGAGAAGAATCATGTGAAAAAAGAAATGACAGATATAAGTTAGTAACCGCCACCATATGGAGTGAGAAAAACAACTGATTAGGGTTAAAATAGGTATATATAGAAAGGGGGGTTCAAAATCATTGTGACCCATTTGTGCTATTAAACTCCTTTTTTCATTTGTGAGAAGTTTGAGCTCTATGTCCTGAGAGAGATGACATAATTACAATAGAAGAAACATCACGCAGATTGAGTTCATGAGTTTGGCCAGACTCTAGCCAAGGATACTATGGTGAGTATCTCAAAGTATTTTTTGTTTAGGTTCCTTTATTGTGTTTTTAGGTATAAAAATGAAAATTTAACGCTAGCACATGCACTTGTGTGCACTAACCTAGTAAAAAAATACACTAGCATACAAGCACATGCACTAGTGTTAAAGTTTGAGAGAAGGCATTAAACAAGATATGCGCTAGTTTATTTCACACACTAGTGTTAAACTAAGAGATGGCATTAACATTGAATGTGTTGGAATCAATGTAGATGAGCTGACATCCGAAGGCATGCACTAATGTATAAAAGGGTGCATTAGAATCATTTGAATATTTTAAGAAAGATTTGAGAGATTTATGAAAGAAGAAAAGAATGTTAATTGATATTTTTGAGTGATTTTTTGGAAATACCCCTGATGTTAGATGTGTGGGAGCATCATGGGTGGTTGGGGACATTTCAAAGGAAATTCTTGTGATGTGAGGAGAGGGGATTTACTGTCATGGCAGAGAGATGGCACGGTGAGAGCTAGACATTCCAGTTTCTGAAGGGTGATATGACTCTGACCTTAGAGGATGTGTATTAGATCTTGCATGTGCGGCTACGAGGGATATTGGTAGATTATGATGGGATCATTTCTCGCATACAAGGAAACATCTGGGATATTTTCTTATGACATGATATCCCCAGAGAGGGATGACCTGGTACACTTGTACCATTGATTTGAGAATATGAGGATACAATGGTATCTTGTATATCTGATGGATCTTATGAGCAATGACGTATTGTCTGATAAGATGGATACTCATTTCTAGTTGGGATTAATAGGTTCAATGACTAAACTAATGGCAGGAGAGGTTTTTTCATGGGGCCAGTGCATATTTGCACATTTATATAGGGATCTCCACTTGATTACTTATAGGGTATAAGGAGATTGACTCCTGCGAATTTGCTACAGATATGGTCATGGTACCACATTACTATTGGTCGACCAGTATGTGTTTTGAGAGATAGAAATATAGAGGATCGGTCTTGTAGAGGATGGGAGACAGTGGGTGTAGGACATAGAGGACATATGGGAGATATTGTGTTTTATAGGTGAATGTTTGTTGATTTATAGCTATGGATGGTTACATGTTGGTCATACATGTTTTCCAAGTGGTGGACATATGCTTTTGAATTTACCATGGTGGAGGTTGGCCATTTTATTATAGGAATCCAAAAAAATAATATGGAGTAATATAGTGTAGACAAGATACAACGCCAATTAAGCGTTATACAGGGGATACCCAGTGGTGAGTAGTGGTATACGTGCATATCAAACAATAATTTTAACTTCGGACCATGTATTAGAATTTTTTTAGATAGAGATTATTAGGAGTCATTCCACATGGGATGCACGAGTGTAGATGGTAGATTAAGGTACTACTATAGATTACATTGCATGGTATCTAACGATCATGCCTAGGATGATTACTATTCCCAAGGAAACTATAACGACAGGGATAGAAATAGTAGTGGGGGGTGGAAATAGTTTGAGAGACAGGTCCGGACATGGCTAAAAGAGGTTGAGGCATAGGGAAAGGGACATACACAAGCCCAAAGACTAGGTCCACAAGTTTAGTTAGCACAGGGGCCACCTTGAGGAGGTGATGGGATTCCAGTATCACACACACTACCAGTGCCAGTGGCATAGGTTGTGTAGTAGGTGCTAATTCGGTATGTAGTACAACATGTATTAGAACAGGTTTTGTAACAAGTTCCTCAGTAGGTACCATTACAGGGTCTAGTTGTGTGGAGACATATACCACAACAAGTACCATTATAGATGTTGTGATCACTACCAAGAGTAGGTAATCTATGTGAGATAGTAGGACATGAGTGGTCGGGAGAGATAGTGGTGATGAGGTAGAGGTGATACATGTACCACCTCGAAGAGGAGTCCTATGACTGGCAGGTGGGGTCATTAATGGCAATTGTACATACAGAGAGGGATAGGGCCATATTGCGGGGTAATGTAGCCCTTATTATAGTACAAATGTTATAGAGGCAGTTAGATTGGAGGGTTATAGAGCAGGTTTCCCTTAGGCAGTAGGTACACAAATTAAAGACAGAAAGACCAGTTCACTACAGAGAGAGATAAGATAAATACAGAGAGGGGAAAATTGAGTGTTCTGGTACAATAGCTCACAACAATTTGGGATTCATAATTTTAGCATATAGCGACACCTAGTAGCCTGGTTGACGTCTTACCTAAGATCATGACAACATTTGGTGATGTAGGTTACTATAGAGGGTTATATCAGGCTGTTGTACCAGAGGATCAGAGAGCTCCTACTTATACATAGATATCAAGGAGTATATCCATGAGGTTTCATTGACATTCAAGATTAGTGAGATCTGTACAGATGCCACCACCTGGTGATAGGTTAGGAAGTCTTTTTGTGGGAGAGAGTCATGAAGGATGACTTGGATTATAAGATGAGATATGATGTATTTTTTGTATATGCCTCATGGTGAAAACATTTTTTATCGATTCCCATGATGGCATACCAGTATATATATGATTTTTTCAAGATACATTTAGTATATAGACATTTCATTTTTTATGTTTTCCTACCTGGTGTGTCAAAACGTAAACAAGTAAAAATCATAGACAAAGAAATTAAACTAATCAAACGTGTATTACCTTCATTGTAGACCTCTTGCAAACCTCAAGATAATATTGTAGAATAAATTGGACTTGTTGGTCTTGTTAATGGTTTTGATTATGGATGCTCTTATATATTAATCTCCAGATGTGGTTGTAGATGCTAGCAGATTTTTCATAAGGTTGCGGATGTCAAATTGGTAGAAATTTGACGCAATTTTCTCAAAGCTCCAGGGATAGATTTGTAAAGGAATTGGCAAGATTTTGTAGTTGAGGGTGAGGCCATGAGAAGTGGATCTTAGGTTAAACTGGCTCCACATAAAATAATTATAATTACCTGAAATAGTAAAATCACCATGTTTGTGCAGTTGCATCTTTGTAGGGGAAATCATTATCTTTGAATTCATCTGAGAAGTGGTTACACGTACATTATTTTCCCCCACCTTTGTAGGCTTCTCGAAGTGAGTAAAGTGGAGCATGAGTAGATAATAAGATTTAATTAAATTAATTAATTAATTAGTAATTAATTTTGAGGGAATAGTTAACCATTTATTTAATTAAATTTTTATGTATATTAGCAAGGGTGTGTAGCAATTCATTTAATTAATTCCAAAGACATAATATAATTAAATTATTTAATTGTATAATTTGGGAATTTAACATAGGAAATAGAATTAATTTAATTAATTCCAATTGAATAACAATGTGATTGAAATATGTATGCATTTTTGGGGTGTTTACAAAATCTAATTTTTCTACTATCCTACTCTACACATCGCATGTTCTATTACTTCAGTAGTAACTATTTCTAGTCATTATCACTATACTTGGAACTTATTTATAAATGCTTTGGCATACCATTTATCTTTCTAACATGATAAGGGGTGCTTCATGTGTAGCATTGGCCTTACAGGATCTATACAACTATGTTTCTCTAGCATTCTTTTCTTGCTACTTTTTACTATTGTTTGTGGGATATGCCTTGTGTCTTGATTGATCATTGTATGCTTTTGGAAAACTTGTCCCTAATTTTTTTGTGACATTGTGAGCAATGTCCCATGTATGGAACCCACTTTTTGCAGTCCATCTTGTTTTCCTAGTTAATTTTTATATTCTATTCTCTTGCATGTTATGTATTTTTACTACTAACACTTTCTACTGGCCTATATTATATACATGTTTTTTTCTTCTACCATGCACATCCCCTACCCCCTGTAGGTATCCACTTTCATATATGCATATTAGCTTCGAGTCCTCTCCTTTGGACTGCATTCTCCTACAATCATTGCATGTACCCCAAATTAGGGGGCATCTATTGGGTGAATAAATAACCCTTATAAGATCTCAAAGCTAAAGTACAACACAACACAATACAAAAATAACACAAGAACATAGTTATAGATTATTCCATAATAAAATTTGGACCCAAAGACACTAGCACCTAGTCCAGGACATTAGTGGTGGGCATTTGTGTTCCCCTAGGCGCTTGTGTCCTAGTAGTTAAAAAAGTCATTTTCTCACTCCAACACACGTTTATAGAAAAATTATCCAGTAGTATGAACTTTCCTCCAATTTCAAAATGCATTCTATCAGTTACAATCAGGAAAACAAGAACAAATCAAAGACGTTCCATTCATAGTGGTGCTTATTTGGGAAGTGTCATGGAAGGAGAGAAAAACTAGAACTCTCTCCCAACAATATTCCCTTACCATGAGATATCCCAAATACCTCACCCTTGGCATGAGATCACCTAAAAAAAATTCTCTCAATGTGAGATCACCCAAAAAAAATCACTCTCAATGTTAGATCACCCAAAAAAATCGCTGTTAGCATGAGATCACCCAAAAAACTCATTTTTGGCATGAAATCACCCAAAAATATCACCATCAGAATTCAAAATAAAAAATATCCAAGAAAACAAGATAATTTTCTATCTCACACTCTTTCATACAATAGATGCACACTCTCCTTTACACACTCTTTACATATTTATACACATATTTTCTTTGATTTTCTATATACATAACTTTGACTACTCTCTCACTGTTATTTTGTAGGTCCATCCTTATATGCAATAAGAAGCAACACACATTAGGAAACACAAGCTCTAGTAACACATTATTACATATACACTTCACTTCTACGGTCCACTTTCCTTTTCCTAGTCTCCACACTTTACTTTGTGATCACTTCGCACTTCATTTTTCCACTCAACACGCTATTTTCTACACTCTTCTCTATATGATTACAAGGTATGCATATTCTATATACTTTATGCTATTGATTTTTCACTCAACAACATAAAGTCGTGGAAAATGTAGACACAAACTCTATGCACTTGGGTACATTTCTAGGTCCTAAAGCATACTAATATATACATGATTCCTAAGTGAGAAAAGTATTAATTCACAACCTCTTTCATGTTTTTTTGTTTATCTCTTATACTTGTATTGGCCTTACACACCCTACAACCCTGTCAGTACTTGAAAAATTTATCTTTTAGGGCCTCAGACACTAGCACCAATTTAGGACAAAAGCACCCAAGCACTCCTATCTCTTATGGATGCTCCTAAGCTTCTTTCATTTCTTATTACTCTTTTGGGTTATCATTTACAACTTTGGACTGGCCTTTTATTTGTCAATAACAAAATTCAAACAAGGGAATAATATATATACATAGTTATTACTCACAAATGAGGTGCCAACCACTAATACTTATTTATCATCACGTAAGATTACATTCAAAGGCGCAAGAGCACTTTAAATGAATTCAAAAAGAAAAATCATACAAGGGACAAGGGTTGCATCACTCTACATACACAACATAATGAGAAGTTAATTTTATTCCATCACACACATTCTATACATTTCTACATGCTAGATCTATCTCATTATCACAATGCAACATGCACATAGGAATCTTAGGGCATTATTAAACACACACAGACATAGAAATACATGGACTCCGAAATATAAGGAAATTCTTGGTATTAAGTTCACTCTTCAAATGACTTTCATGGTGAGTCCAACTCCACATTATCCAGCTTATTTTTATAGATTTGATGTGGTTTTTGGTCATGTACAACTAGTTATCTATTTTTTAGGTTACAGGTTGACTAATGACATTGGCATAAATCCCTAGCAAAAAAAAGACCAACAATGAAGATTTTCCTGCATAGAAAAGATAAAAACTTGAACCTTGTTATCCTACAAAATTGACAAGGGTAATTTATAGATAACCATACCAAAAATTCTATTTTGGTCCCCTGGAGAAGTCTGATAATGTTCAAAATGGCCTAAAACTCCCTTTCAAAAAATCAAGTTTTTTGAACTTAGCCATTTTTCAGCTTTTTCCCTCGGCGCAATTTTTCATGTGTCAACAATTGTAAAATTGTGCCTTTTTTGAACTAGGCGCAGGAAATGTCGTGTTCTCATGTCAACATACCCAAATTTGTGCCACCTTAAAAAGTCCTTCGGCGCACTCATTGTTGTGTCACATCAATGAAGTTGCACCCCTTTGCACTGAAATCATCATGTTAACATCCCGAAATGTGCGCTTAGGCGCTGGAAGAGTTGCTGTTGACATCCATAAAGTTGTCTAAGGTGCACTTTTTGTCTGTCTTCCCAAAGTTGCACCAAAGAAAGTTGGTGAAACAATAAATGCCAGTTTTTCTATAAATAGGCACCCGACACCTGTCATTTTCACAATTTGAAAATTGAAAAAGTGTTTTCTCTGCATCTGTCAGCTATCCTTGTCCCCCCCACATGTCTTTTTTCGAGCTTGTGGACCCCAACATCGTCCTTCGTCCTTTATAAATCCGGGTAAGTGGCTTCTGCCATCCTTGTTGTTGTTGTGGTTTTTGTTTTTGGTTGTGTTAGGTTTTAGGGTTTGTATAAAAGATTAAATATAAAAAAGAGGAACCTAACAATCTATAACCAGCTGGAAACCCCTTTTCCTCTCCTTCCAGATTTATAAATTTGGAAGGCCCCTGCCTCTGAAGAAACCAAAAAAATCATCTTTTCCTACCTGTTGCCTTGCCAAAACAAACCCTCTCTTTACCATCTGAGGTATCCAAAAAAGAGAGAAAGAGAAAGATAGAAAATAAGCTAAGTTGTTAAACTAATTAAAAGCATGGCGCACTGTCCTTCCCTACAACATCCACCAAAATTGCACCTTGGCGCAATTTACATTCTTGTAGCATAACCTAAACCTACACCCAGTATAAATAACACTTAGCAGTTTTTCCTAAGGTGCAAGCGCCACTTATGCAACATCAACATTGGATGTTATGTACTGCAAATTGTGCGCAAAGCGTTTTTCCTTTGGCACGTTGTTCCTTCTTGCAACATTTCTCAAAGTTACACCTTGGCACAGCCTAAACCCATGTAACACAACCTTTTTCAGCACCTAGTCAAAGTAGTTTTTCCCTAAGGTGTACAGGTGCATTTCCCTTAGCGCCAACATGACATGTTACATGTTGTAAACCCACGCCCTGCGCTTTACCACTTTCTAGGCGCAACTTTTCTCAGGTCAACACCAAGCGTAATTTTCCTCATGTTGACACCTTCTTAAATGCTCTCTACCCTTTGGTGCCCAAAATTACATGTTATCATCCAGAAAACCACACCCCTTCTGCTGAGCGCAAATTTTATCCTATAAACATTGACCGCAAATTTTTACATGTCAACATCCTCAAAAGTGCACCCAGCATTTTTAAGCCTCTGTAGCATGCTATGAACCTGTGCCTTGCGCCCTAAGCCTTATAATTGCTCATTCTTCATTCTGCAAGCTTTCATTATGAATAACATGATGGTTGACATGGCTCTTCTATGTTGGACCTCCTTGATTCTTCTTGCAGAACAACAATAGCCATCCTTGAGCTCACACATGTCTTCATCAAGTAAAAAACCAACAAAGTCTAAAGCTAAAGCTAAGCAGTCGAAACAAGAGATGAAGTACAAATATCAAAAAGTTAGGATGCCTGACTCATATGCAGAGAGTGATCTCAACATCAGAGACTCTGAGCTAGGGCATATTGATATGGATGACTTCTGGGCTAGAACCAACCAGGAAAGCAGTGGCCCGTGGATGAACAAGTTGGTGGGCAGTGGATTGCACTTTGCAGCAGGGCTTCCAGTAAGTGCCGTGAATAACGAATTCATCATGATGGTTGCCTGTTGCTATAACAAAGACACTAGATGTGTCGAGGAAAAAGAGAAAAAAATGATCATCGACCTCACAGCTCGTCACTTTGAAATAACCTTGGGCATTCCTCATCACAGGAATTATGTTGAAATAAGTCTAGAAGACTACAAGAAGGCCTGGGATGACAATGAGGATAAATGCATGCAAATGATAAATGAGCTTTATCTAAACAACAAGAAGTCAGTGAGCAGATGGCCACAAACCATCCACTGTAGTGACTTCAACGAGGAGTTGAGTGATACAATAACCTTCCTGAACAGAGTATTTGGGCTCCCTGATGCCCATCATTTCCAAAAATGGATGTTGAGGTACCTGGAAACCATGAGCAAAAATGCACCTGATCAGTGTTTTGGCTGGGGTGAAATCATCAGTGACACCATCTCCCAGCAGCTTCAACAAGTCCTAACAACTGGGAAGTTCTACATGAACTCCTACGTTGTATATGTTGTAGCATCAGCGAGAGATTTCACGGGTTTAGCTCGAAATGGGGTATGGCCCCAAGTCAAAATATATGAATTCTACCTAATGCTAAAGCTCAAGGCCAGCATCTCCCAGTTCTCCAAGATTAATGATGCCTTCTTCTATGAGGTAATATGCTTACTGAGGTACCAAACATGAGACATGATCAGACCAGCCTGAGTGTGATTGCTGCCACGAAGAAATGGGGAGCATTGTTCACACAATTCCCCACATTCACATATCTCAGAGTAGTGAATTTCAAGGGTGAACCGACAAAGCTACCAAGGTATGCAAGGCCCAAGTTGATCCTCTTGGACTTGTCAAGGCAACTGATCACTTACCATGAGAAGTGCATGAAGAGAAAGAAAGGAGGAACTCCATTCCCCCTTATAGTTGGCCGATACACCTGCACCACACTGGCTAAAGCACAGGAGATGTATGCTGAGCTAGAATTGCTAAATTTGAAGCACAACTTCCCAGCAAGGCCCACCTTCGATTGCCAGAGTTTCCTCCCAAGGGAAAAAATTGATCCCATCCATGTTCTTGAGATCGAGGACATCTAGATCGACCTGACACATGAAATAGACATCAGGTGAAAGGATCACTCTCGACTGGCTCTAAAGGAGATCGTCCATTATGGTGTAGCCATCATTCCAAAGGGATTCCAAGAGACTGATCAAGAAATTGATCAAGTTTACCTTGACACGGATGGTGACGATTGGCCGTTCGCAGAGGTTGACAGAGCGAAAGCACCTAAGACCATTCAGGAAAGGGTTAAGCCCACGTTGCAACGCACCAAGCATTGGTGCAAAACAGAATGGTCTCACCTACCTTGGAGTAGATTTCACTACTTCTCCTTCAGGTAGAGCACCTCCAAGACTGGCCCAAGTGCCAAAAGGAAAAGGAAAGGACAAGGAGGGTGAATCAAGAAAACAAGAAGAAGCTCCTCAAATCCCTCCTACTACTTCTGAGAAACAAGTGGTCGACCTGGTGTCTCCAGGTAAAGAAGAAGAGACAACAAAAGTTTCAATGGATACATCCACTCAAGATGTTGTCACAACTACAACCGCCGAGGTACCCAGCATCCCTTCTTCCATTCCTTCCCCTCCTCCTGTCATTGAAGCATCTATTCCTATGGATGTGTCTTCTTCTCTCCCTTCCTCCCTTCCATCTCCCACCTCTTCCATCTTCTCCTCTCTCGTGGATCTGTCACCCAGTGTTCCCTCCATCCAATTACATATCCCTTCTGTTTCCATGTCCTTTTCTTCTCCTGTAGTAACTCCAGGCCCCACAAGCAGCAGGGCGTTGGACTCCTTGTCGATGCCACCACCAAGTGTTTCAACATACTTCCCTGAGGCCTCCCCAGTTTCTTCCCCTTTCACTCATGTTTCTTCTTCTATTCCCTCTACTCCCTCTCCCATAAGTCCTAGCTAGATTTTTGAACATCTAGATCCAGCACAAGAGAAAGGTTCCCATCGCACCCATGGACTTCTCCATCATTCCGAAGAAGGGACCCAAGAAGCAGAAAGTGATAACTCACTTTTCTAAGAGCACTTCAGGGGAGAGATTCATGGAGATTGCATACCCGGATCCCACCAAATAAAAGAAGGATCTGTCTCCCACAGACTTCACAGTGACTCAAGTCACAATGGGAACCTCATCTAAAAGCCTACAAGGAGAAGCCTTGTCTGTAGTAGATACTCTTTGCAAGAAGCTTCAGAAAGCAAAAGAGGAGAAAAGAATACTCAAGGAACAAAACAAACATCTCCTCCAAGCATTGCAGAGAATGGGCAACACTCCTCCTGTGACTGCCGTTGAACCCACTGAAGTTCTCAGTTAGGATAAAATAAATGAATATGCTAAGATTGGTGAACAAGGTGCGGTAATATCATCCTGGATTGAGCGAATCCTCAGAGATAGTGAGGAAATGATTAAGAAATTCACAGTGCTCTACCAGGATATAGATCAAGCAAATAAGGAGCTACAAGCAGTAGCAGGTTCCCTCTCCGAAGAGTTGGATAACGCCAGGTTGCAACATGAAATATTCCAAGTAATGGCTAACTTCTCAGCTGACAACCTATTGAAGGTCGACATCATCGATCACCCATGGGCACATAATAAAGCTCTCGTTGCATTAGATTACTGGGTCGATCAAATGGAATATATCATGGAGAGGATAAATAAAATCAAGGATGAAGCCCTGGATGACAAAATACAACATGGAGCAGACAGTTACAAAGATGTCTTTAGGGATGTTCAGTGAATCGTTCACCTTGAGGGAAGTAGACGATACATTCCAGTGCTTTGAAGCTATAGTCACTCAAGGTTTGGCACCAGAGGTCACTTTCAACCGAGAGTCAATTAATAACCTTTTGGCCTGCCATGATTTCATTGGCTTCTTGATCGATGCATGCGAGGAGTTCACCGGGTTACCTTGAACAAGCTCAAGAATGAAAAATAAACTTGCAAAGTAATTGGAAACCATTGCAAAGGTCTAGATCATGATTAACTTTAGGCAATGATCAGCCAGTTTATGGAATAGCGAGCGCAGTGTCACATCGACTCTCCTGATCAGAAGCAAGACACTAAGTTTAAGCAAAGGGATGACGAGGAATAGTTTCTCCTCTTATGTATGCTTTGATCATTTTTTAAAAAATATTTAAAAAGCTTGTTGGCATTTATGATGACATCATCCATGTTGCATCATGGGATGTTTTCCATCCAAAAACTTGCCCAAAGTCAACCTTTTGACTTTTTAGATATTTTGTAAATATCTTGTAAGATATTTTGTAAATAGTGGTTGGTTTTTTTTTGTCCTATTTCCTCTTCTCCTTCTATAAATACTGGAATACTTGTTGTATTCCTAGGTGGACATTTTTTGTATGAAAAAAGAAGTGAGGAGAGAAAGACTTTGTACTTTCTTGTATCAAAAGAAATATTAATACATATGCTCAGAATTTGTGCTCAATATATGTGTTATTTGCATCAGATCTTTCTTAAGTTAGATCTATGTTTTTATTCTGTTGGATTCATTCCCTATTATCGTCATATGTTCATCAGTATTGCTTTATTTGTTTATGCAAGTAGGTTTGGCTCTATTTACTACTAGCCCAAAGCATAAACCTTCTGACCTTTCTGTCTTAGAATTCTTTTCTTTTCTTCCTTTAGATCTATCCTCCTCTGTTCCTTCCTTCCTACCTTTCTGTTCATTGTTGGAACTACCTCTACTGGGATGAGATCCCAAACCCCCTAAAGTTAGAATATTGTAGATTTGCACAGATTCCTGCTTGATAGAATAGCAATAAACCAGTTTCACTTTGCTGTCTCAAAGAGGGGCTATGCCCTGCACACTATTGGTTTGTTTCCCCATGACCTACCTAACCTATAGTTTTTCAGACCAACATTTTTTGGCGACTCCGCTAGGGAACAAACTAAGGAAATAACTAAAAAACTATAAAAATCACTACCAGATTGCAAAATTTTAACTCTTTGTTAAAAAATTAAAAATTTTGTAGAAGATCAAAATTGAAAATTTCCTTATACAAATCCATAGATCTGGACCAAATAGGAGCTTTTAGTTCGCTGAGTTTTTACAAAAACTTGTATATTTCAATAGATCTGAGATTTTGATATTTTATGATATTTTCAAAACCTTGCAAAATTCAAGTCAAAGATCCGAAAATCAGCTTTCTAAATTGACCCAATTTTTATCCTTGTTAATATTTGTCAGAAAACTACAATCGGTTGTTATTTAAAAGGATAAAATTAAAAATTGAAAAAGTACATGCTACTAATTTTTGCCAGAAAAATCAGAAAATCAACAAGTACAAACAAAAGATTGTTGTAAATATGCTCTTAATTGTTGCAGATATGAATGGCTGCGCTAGTGGGTGAACAATTTACTCGTAGTAGGAGAGCTCGTGGAGAAGTTGATCCAATCTTTGATCTACTTCAAAGGCACAATTTCAGTATCACTCCAGCATGATTCACATCACTAAGTTTAGCGGATCGATCAGCAAGAAGTGCCTCACCTCCACGAAAGAGCCGGATTTCACAGGGTGCCTCGACATTGACTTGCAGTGCTCTTTTGCTAAGTGGAACCACACTCCCTGCTCATGTTCTTTTTCCTACTTTCCAAATAGCAATAAATCTTACTGTACCACGGGGAAATGCTATGGGTCCTCTAGCACTGCCGCATCCAGTACACCCCCTTCCCAGCTGAAATCATAAGAATTTCCCAAAATTTGATGGGAGCAGAAATCAAAGCACAAACACACATATAGCTACGTTTATTATGTCATGCAGTATTCTGGACGTGACTCATGAGGACGTATCGGTACATCTCTTTCTTGAGACCTTGCAAGGGCCTGTATCAAAATAGTTCCAACATTTACCAACCAGATCCATCACTAGTTGGGTCACATTACAAACTGCATTTGAAGACAGGTACAAGCCTTCAGAGGATGCATTCATGTTATTGTCGCAAATCATTCACATGAAGAAGGAAGCTAATGAAACCATGCACAATTTTATCACCCATTTCAATTCACTAATCAACTGTGTTCCGCTTGCCATGATGCCAACATTACAAAATCAAAAGTGTTTCTTCTTGAACGCCATGAGTTCAAAAGTAGGTTTCTTACTTTTATAGCAACAGATACCCACCTTGGTCCTTGCCCAGGCTATGGCCATTCAGATAGAGGATAACCTCCTTATATCTAGCGAGTTAAGATGAGAGCCATCAAAATAAAACGCTCCAAATTCTTCTCAAACTACCTCATCAAATCCAGCATTCCAAAAGATGCCGAATGACTTGCTCTCATTAAAGAAACAATTGGCCCAGACATCGTTTACTACTCCGTACCGAGATATCCCAAGGAGGAAATTCACTCCCAATAACACCCCCCAAAGGTCATGTTTTCCTACTTCTCTAAGGTTAGCAATTGAAGCCCCTCTGGTTAACGCTTTAGTTGAAATCGAAGAAGATGATCCAAATTATGAAGAACCTTCATGCAAGGCGAAGATGATCAAGATTTCGGTGAACTGACTTGCGACTCTACTATCAGGTATATGGAATTTGAAGATGAGGAATCTGATGAAGAAGAGGGCACCCAAGGGTATGCGAGTGGACAATCATACGTAGTTTTCACTCGCTTGCAAGGAAAAGAAGAAAAAGTTGCTGCTGAAAAATAAAAAGAAAAGGATGTGGTAACTCCTCCTCTAATGATCGCTAAAAGAGGTAATCCCCTTCCTACTCAACCTCCTATTAAACCTTTTGTAAAGAAACTTTTTCCTCCCATTTCTCCTCCAATTCAGCCTTCCTCTAATTCCATAAAGACTAGTAATCCTCCCCCACAAACACAAAATGAAGGACTCATTATTGCATTAGCGCAGCCATTGGTTACATTTATTATAATCGATCACTCTAAAAATAACAAGATCCAGATGTCTGAAGCTGAGTACCTTCAGTCCAACCTAGAACAGCTTGTAAGATTAACTAAGTATATCCAAAGCCAGGCTGTCATCCTTCCTCCCATTTCCCCAAAAGGAATTCTTCCCACTCCTCCTAAGTCTCATGTAAATGTTGCCTTGACTTCCGCATCGAGGAAAACTGAACCTTTCTACCTATCTCTCCTGATCAATGGTCATAAACTAAGCAACTATATAATTGATTCTAGAGCTTCTGATAATGTCATACCAGCAAAGGTCACCTATGCTTTGGGCCTCACACTTACCAAACCTTTTGGTAGATGCTACTCCATGGAAACCAAACCGGTACCATTGATTGGTCAGATCAAGGATGCACAGTTTGCATTTACGACATTTCTTGAGAAAAGGGTAAAAATGACTATTCACATAGCTGATATTCCAACAGCATATGGGATATTGCTAGGGAGGAGCTTTTTTAAAGAAGTTGGTGGGAAAATTCACATGGACTAGTCCAAAGCCAAGATTCCTGTCAAAGGGGTGATGCAGACATTAGAGCCAGAATCACAAAAGAAATATCTAGTCACCAATTGTTGATTGAGAAACAGGGACGGAAGCCTGTGATATTTTATTAATCTCAATCAGTAAACAATTACAGAGAATGGGCTGCAATATTTATAGATATTGCACAGCCAAATACACACAGGAGAATAAGTTGCACAGGTGCAACCAAATGCCAAAATGAATAAGCTTCCAATAACATCCGGGAAGCAGGAATTAGAAAAAGACAAATATATTGTTTAAAACAATATAACAATCTGAATACAAACAAATATGGTTGATTAACCATACAACAGTATATTTATTATTTAATTAATAAAATTAATTAAATAATCTAACTATGCATAATTAATAATAGGATAATATTATTTATCCTAACATTCCCCCCCTTAATTGTGCATTGTCTGCAGAGATGAGGAGAGAAATGCTCTGAACAACTCGAACTTGTCACGTGCAAGTGACTTTGTGAAAATATCTGCTCGTTGTTCAGCCGTTGGACAAAATTGAAGCTGGATGTTGTGCTTCAATACATGTTCGCGTATGAAATGAACCTGAACTTCAATGTGCTTTGTTCTCTCGTGAAAAACTGGATTGCGAACAAGTTTGAGAACACCTTCGTTGTCAACATACATGGTGGTCGGTTTGTCCTGTGGTATTCCAAGTCCTTCCAGTATGCGACGTAGCCAAATCTCTTCACAGACAGCTTCTCCTGCAGAACGATACTCGGCTTCTGTGGAAGAGTGAGAAACAAAGTGTTGTTTCTTACTTCCCCGTGATATTGGTCCAGATCCCATAAAGAATACAAATCCAGAAGTGGATTTTCTATCATCAATGTTACCTGCATGATCTGAATCCGAATATCCAGTCAAGAAGAAGTTTTCGTTCTTCTTGTATTCTAGACCAAGATCCACTGATCCTTTGAGATATCTCAAGATGCGCTTTGCTGCTTTCCAATGACAAACTTTGGGTTCCTGCATGAACCTGGATAAATAGCTCACTACAAAGCTGATATCTGGTCTAGTGTAGGTCAGATAAATGAGACTCCCAATCAGCTGCCGATAGAGAGTGGCACTTAGCTCAGGAGATGGATCTGAACGAGATAACTGTAATCTGTTCTCCATAGGTGTAGCAATTGGTGTGCAATCCATCATCCTAAACTTCTCGAGCATTTTCTTGGTATATTTCATCTGAGAAAAAAAGATGTGATTCTCTTTCTACCATACTTCCAGTCCAAGACAGTAGTGCATAAGCCTGAGATCTGTCATGTCGAATGATCGCTTAAGATCTTTCTTTATTTCATCAATCATCTTCACTGAACTGCCAGTGATGACTAGATCATCGACATAAACTACAACAATCACCATCTCCCCCCCTTGCTTTTTGAGGTAGAGATTGGGATCGTATGGATTTTTGACGAATCCATGTTGTACGAGATGCTCATCAATCTTGATGTACCATGCCCGGGGTGCCTGTTTGAGGCCATACAGAGATTTCCTGAGTCTGCATACCTTTTCTTCTTGACCAGGTACAACATATCCCTCAGGTTGAGTCATGTAGACTTCTTCTTGCAAATCTCCATTCAGGAAGGCACTTTTTACATCCATTTGGTGAACTTTCCATCCAAACTGAGCAACTAGAGCAAAGATCATCCTGATCATTTTGATCTTAGCTGTGGGAGCAAATGTCTCCTCATAGTCAATGCCTTCTTTCTGTGCGTACCCCTTTGCTACAAGTCTTGCTTTACACTTGTCCACTGTCCCATCTACTTTGTATTAGTTTTGAATATCCATCTGCATCCAATGGGTTTCTTCCCTGGTGGAAGATTGACAAGATGCCAAGTGTTATTCTTCATCACTGATTGATATTCAGAATCCATGGCATCTTTCCAAGCTTTTGACTGTAGGGCTTCCTGGACTGTAGATGGCTCGTCTGTTTCAATAAATCTACTCATCAAAGCAAAGTTAACTTCTTCTCTTGCTTTACTGCAAGTCCGTGGTCCAGGGGTGGATGTATCCGGTGGAGCATCCAGTCTTGCATCTCGTAATGTGCTTGTACACCATTTAGGCATACATTGAGCTGTTCCCATGGGTTGTGGTTCTATTTGATCAACACCATCATCCCCATCATCACTTTCATCTTCTGAGGGAACATTTGCTTCAGTTTTTACAACTGGTGAAAAATCTACATCTTGCGAGTCCGGAGGAGGAGTCTCTACTTCCTTCTTCTCAAAAAACTCAACATCTCTGCTTGTGTAGACTTTTCTGGTCTTAGGATCCATCAGTCTGTACCCAAGGGTCTCTTCACTGTATCTAATGAAGATGAGATTTTGTGACTTCATGTCCAATTTCTTTCTATTCTGTTTGGGTATGTGCATGCTTGCTTTGCATCTGAATACTCTGAGGTGTGCAATGGATGGTTTCCTCTTTGACCATGCTTCTTGTGGTGTAATTCCATCAAGAGCAGTTGTGGGCGCTATGTTTAGCAAATACACTACTGTTTTTGCTGCTTCTGCCCAAAATGTCTTTGCAAGTCCGGAATCATCGATCATGCATCGCACCATTTCCATGATAGTACGATTTCTTCTCTCGACAACAACATTTTGCTGCGGTGTGTGTGGAGGAGGCATTTGTCGACGAATCCCGTGAGTTTGTAGATAGTCTCTGAACTCATCACTGGTGAATTCCCCCCCTCGATCTGAGCGGAGAGTTCTGATGTGATGACCAGTTTCTTTCTCAACTGCCACTTTGAACTTTTTGAACGTTTCAAAGGCTTCACTTTTCTTGCGAAGACAAAAAATCCACATTTTGCGTGAATAGTCGTCAACACAGAGCATGAAGTACTGGAACCCTGAATGACTTGGCTGCATTGGACCGCACAGATCGGTATGAACCAAGTCAAGTTTTCCATGAGCTCGAAAAGTACTCGTTTGGAATGAAACTCTATGTTGTTTTCCTGCTAAGCAGTGAGGACACTTGTCTGTATCCTTCTGAAGAGATGGTAGCCCATGTACCATATTACACCGGCGAAGTGTGTCGAGATATTTAAAACTTACATGACCAAATCTTCGATGCCACAACTGAGCTGAGGTGGAGTTTTTAGCCACGAGTGCTTGATCATTTTTGTGAATGAAATCAAGTTGAAACATTCTTCCCACATTTGAGGCTTTTGCAATTATTTTTGAGCCTCTTGATTTACCTCGAATCAAACACATTTTCTTGCCGGATTGACTATCAAAGTCAATTTTCAAATTGTGATCTAGGAGTTGACTGACCGAAAGAAGGTTCTTTGTCAACCCAGGGACATATAGAACATCTGATAGTCTGAAGTTGCGTGAACCAAGGGGTAGAGAAATGTTTCCAATCCCCTGTACTGTATATGAAGAATCATCTCCCAACGAAACATGATTTTTTGATGGCGTGTCCCTCATTGAAATAAACCAGTCTCTGTGGCCGGTCATGTGTCGAGTGGCTCCCGAATCAACATACCAGACGTCACTAGATGACGTGGATGGTTCACTTGATCGAGCAGTGAACAAGAAGTCATCATTGTCTGACTGATCTTGTTGCTTAGCAATATTACCTTGCTGGTGGGGTCTTCTTTTCCAGTTCCCCTTTTTCTGCCCGTGATAGTTGTTTGAATATCCCTTGTAAGTTTGTTGTTTTTGTGGTCCAGAATTGCTCGATGAACCTTTCTTATATGTGTTAAACCAACATTCTTACAAGTCATGTCCTCTTTTGCAGATTGGACATCGCTTCTTCTGTTGATTGTCCCCATGATACTGATTCTGATGTGGGGACTTCTGATAGGATTTAGGTTTTCCTTTACCTTTTCCTTTCCATTTTTGATGTGAAGACAGTGCCTGCTCCTCTTCATCATCCTTGTTGTACATTGCTTCCTCTTGTTGCAGTAGGTTTACTAACTTGTCAAAACTAATTTTCGTATCTGACAAGTTTAGAGTTGTGACAAAAATTCGTTAAGAAGAAGGGAGAGCTCTCAGAACAATGGGAACGAGAGACTCATCTTTGACTTCTTCTCCTAGGGCTAGAAGTGAAGCCCTCAACTCTGCAACTCTTCTTAGGAAGGCTTCAATTTTCTCATTCTGTTTGAATTTCAATGTATGTAACTGACTCTGCAAATTGAGTATGACATTCTTATTCTTGGCCTCATATATTGTGCTCAGCTTATCCCAAGATTCTTTTGCTGATGTGGCATCTCGAATGTGGGCTTGCACATCGTCGGATACTCCAAAAAAAATGATGAGTTTTGCTTTCTGATCTGCTCTATCAAATTGTCGTTGTTGTGTTGCATCCGTTGGTGATCTGGTTAGAGTACCAGTCACAACAGGCCAAATTTCTTCAAACTCAAGTTGTGTTTTTATTTTTGTCTTCCAAGCAGCATAGTTGTTTCCTCTGAGCAATTGTGAATCCGGAAGAAAAAATTTGGGGGCATTGGTGCCCATTTTGCAGAGATCACTGACAGGGTTTGGCTCTTATCACTCCAGGTATAAGGTCTCCCAATCTATATACCGTCAGTCCGATATACCGAACATTTCTATATACGCACCCTTCCGATATACCCGTCGGTACGTGGAAGAAGCTCGCCCTTTCTATATACCCGGCGGTACGTGAAAGAGGCGTTAACGTATGTGAAAGAATTCGATACGTGGTACCAAGACAATACTGATGGGGTCTGTGTTATTATTGACACCGGCTCAAAGAAATATCCTCATACGCACTCGTAACTTCGCTATATACTCGGATAATTTCTCAGTCCGGATTTATGTCTTGCAATCGTTCACAGACGGATGGGATGGTTCATAGTGTGTGCACTGTGACCTTATTACTCCCCGTCGATTTATAGAGACGATGCCCAGACGACGTTGTTGCAGCTATTAGGTGTTAAGTGTAGTAGTAGTCGCGACGGCTTTACCTGTAAGTGCTTCCCAGAGGCACTGTATATACTGAACGCTGCGAATGAGATCTAGGATCTCGTGAGTGTTACAGAACCAAATTTACTATTTTTGATTACAATTCTGCCAGTTTCTGAGTAGTTACAAATTTTTGCAGTTGACTATGGCAACCTTCAAATTAGTACAATATACAATACAATTTGAATGACAGGAAAAAATTTACAATTTCAGGATCCTGGTGACCTCCTGAACCCAAAATGCTAAAAATTGCAAAAAAAAGCTGAAAATGCAATTTTTAGGTGGGTCTCCTTTTGCAAAAAATGTCTGGAATGAGAAAACAGACCAAATAGGAGAAACAAAAAATTTACCCTAAATTAGGGATTCTTCGCTAAATTTAGTTAGTCGTAACTAAATTCAAAAAAGCCTGCTAAATTTAGCAGTTCCGCCAGAATTCCCGCCAGATGCAAAAGGAGAGTTTTTGAGTGTTTTTAGTGGGATTTGATCCTCAAACCTCTCACTCCTAAGGCACATGCAATAACCAACTTGGCCACTTGGGGCGCTTGGACTATGAATGGAAGAAATTTGTATTTAATGTCAAATAAATTGACTTACCTCTTGAAAAATGAATGCCACGTGGCGCATGCTGGTGAAGGGGCATTTTTAGGGTTCTATTTGCCCAAAAAACGGATCTGAGGCTTTATTTCTTTGCTCAGGCCTCATTTTCTCCTTCCCACGCACTGATCAAGCCGTATTTTTTGCTGTATTTTCTTCTTGGGCGCGTGTTTGAATGTCAGGCCACGTTTTTGACTTGTGGCTGCGTTTTTTTTAATTGTTGGGCCATTTTTTTTAATGCTGGGTGCATTTTTTTGATGCTGGAGGCGTTTTTTTTAATGCTGGGTGCATTTTTTTAATGCTGGAGGCGTTTTTTTAATGTTGGGCGCATTTTTTTGATGCTGGAGGCGTTTTTGATTGTACAGGCCGTATTTTTTACAATCTAAGATTCATTTGCTTGTTGTTTGCATGTGCAGGGCATGGCAGATGGAGAAGGGCGCGGGCTTGAGGAGAATGACGTTTTTTTAGCTCCAAAAACACATTTTTCCTAATGCAGGCCGCGCAGGGACTGAGTATGGGCGCATATGCTAAAAAAAAACTCTTTTTTTCACCTCCCACTATATATTTTCCAGCTTGGGCGCCTCTTTCTTATTTTTTTATTTTCTTTTCTCTGTTTGTTCACTGCAAGTGCATATACATAGCAAAGCAATCCTCCAAAACAAAATATACCTCTAAATGCAGTAAAATCAAAACCCTGATTGGGGAAAAAAATTTTAAAAAAAAAATTCAATACCTGTAGCAATTTTTGCCTGGTACTGAGTGCACCAGTGCAAAAAAAATTACGTTCCAAACACCTGGAACTGAACAAGAGGTTGTTGGTTTGCAGGGGGTTCTGGGAAGCTGCAGGAGGCAGCACTGGCTCTCCTTCTGGTGCAGATTACTTCTCCATGAATTCTCCTTCTTCTGCAACCTTCTCCAACCTTGCCAGGAGCTTCAATTCGCTCTGGTACCAAATGTTGATTGAGAAACAGGGACGGAAGCCTGTGATATTTTATTAATCTCAATCAGTAAACAATTACAGAGAATGGGCTGCAATATTTATAGATATTGCACAGCCAAATACACACAGGAGAATAAGTTGCACAGGTGCAACCAAATGCCAAAATGAATAAGCTTCCAATAACATCCGGGAAGCAAGAATTAGAAAAAGACAAATATATTGTTTAAAACAATATAACAATCTGAATACAAACAAATATGGTTGATTAACCATACAACAGTATATTTATTATTTAATTAATAAAATTAATTAAATAATCTAACTATGCATAATTAATAATAGGATAATATTATTTATCCTAACACCAACTCCGATGACCCTAAAGCTCAGATTCTTTTCAAATCATTAGAGATGGAGAACTACTTCCTGTCCACTGAATCAAATAGAATCGATGTTCTCATCCAAAAAGAGGATCTCAAAAAAGTGTGGATATTGTAGTTTGATGGCAGTTACATGATGAGTGGATGCAGTGCTGGGGCTGTTCTAATATCTCTTGAAGAGGAGATTTTCCCTTTTTCTTTTAAGTTGTAGTTCTTCAATATGAATAATACTATTGAGTATGAATCCTTGTTACTTGGCATGCAAGCTGTAAAATAAAAAGTAATCAAGAATCTAAAAGTACAAGGTGATGCTGAGTTGATTGTCAATCAGGTAAAAAGGATATATCAAGTAAAGAATGACTGGCTCAGACACTACCACAATGAAGTATGGGATAGCATCGAAGAGTTTGACGCTTTCTCAATCAAAGTAGTCCCATGAGCTCAAAATTACATGGCCAATTCATTGGCCGTCTTAGCCTCCCTCATGCTCCCTCATCCAAGGTTAAAAATAAATACACCATTGAAGTGGTTTTTCACCCAAGTGTGCCAAATAATTCACATCACTGGAAAGTGTTCAATGATGACAACCAAATTATCACTTTTTTGGAGAAAGATGACAATTTCAAAGAACTCCATTTCGATGGATCAACTTCTACGTGTTGTGAGTCTCTCACCGGTCAAGCATATGGATCTGAAAAAGACACAGTGATGCAGCTCAAATGAAATAAGATTCCTAAAGGTTTGGTTTCCTTAGAATGATTATTTGATAATCATGATTTTTTTGTCAAGAAAAAGTGACAGGATGATCCTTCCTCTTCTCCAGAAAACTGAATCCGTCAATCTGGGTACTGCGGAACATCCTTGTTCCATGAATATCGGGAAGTGTTGTACGCTTGAGGAGAAAAGTAAAAAATTGTTAAGTTGCTGAAAAAGTACATGGATGTATTAGCATGGTCTTATGCTGATCTAAAGTCTTTCAAGCCAAAGGACATTCAACATGACATTCCGCTCAAGGATGACGTTAAGCCTTTCCATTAAAATCAAAGACATTACAACCCCAAAATCTTAGGTACCATCTAGGTTGAAATTCAGAAAGATGTTAGGACACAAGAATTATTTTTCCAATTCATCACAGTACCTGGGTTGCAAATATTGTGCCTGTGTGGAAGAAGAATGGTGAGATACGCATATGCATGGACTTTCGCAACTTGAACCAGTCATCCTTAAAAGATAACTATCCACTGCCAATAATGGATCAAGTGCTTCAGGCAGTAACCGGTTCAAAAATGTTGTCTATGCTGGATGGTTTTTTAGGTTACAATCAAATTCAAGTCATGCCTGAAGATCAATTCAAAACAACGTTCACCACTCCTTGGGGTACCTTCACCTACAGCAGAATGCCATTCGGTTTGATCAACACCAGTGCTACCTTCCAACGAGCAATAGATTTTACATTCAAAGGTGTAATGGGAAAAGTCATCATAGTCTACTTAGATGACCTGACTGTGTTCTCTAAGAGATGAAGTGATCACTGCGATCATTTAGAACAAGTCTTGATCAGATGCCGAGAGCACAGAATTTTACTAAATCCCAAGAAGTCAGTTTTTGGGGTCACCAAAGGAAATCTGCTAGGACATGTCATCAGCAGAGAAGGAACTAAGATAGATGTCGAAAGGTTCAAGGCTATTCAGAGCCTTACTTTTCCTATAAGCAAGACTGGTGTTCACTCTTTCTTCGAAAAGGTAAATTTTCTTAGATGCTTTGTTCCTGATTTTGCTGAGAAGACTCGTCATATATCTAATATGATGAAAGGGTCCCAAACATTCCAATGGAGTGAGGAAGGAAAGACATCATTCAAAGACATAAAAACCTCCGTCACTCACGCTCCAGTTCTGGTATGCCCTGACTTCAGCAAAGACTTCATCATGTACAGTTATGCATCTGCGCATACTGTATTAGCTATCTTGATGCAAAAGAACTCCGAGGATATTGAATCCCCAATTGCTTTCATGAGCTCTCCTCTTTAGCCTCATGAACTAAAAATGTCACAGTTGGAGAAGCATGCCTTTGCCATGGTAAAAGCAGTCAAAAATTTCTGCTACTATATTCTGAATTCTCATACAGTAGTTTCAGTTCCAGACACGGCTGTTAAGTCTATCCTAACTCAACAAGAGTTAGGGAGCTTATGAGGGAATTGGATCGTAAAGGTCCAAGAATACAACCTAGACATCAAACCAACCAAGTTGGTAAGAGGTAAAGGCCTATGTCAGCTAATGGCTGAAAATAAAGACTCAGAGGTACCTGAAGAGAAAGTTGATCACATTGATGGAGAACAAAATGAACTGGAGAAAGTAGTTTCTTTGCCCATGGTCTTGTTTGTCGCAACCAATGATGAATGGTATTCTGACATCGCATTCTTTCTCACCTATGGAGAATGCCCAACTCACCTAACCACTAAGGAAAAGTGAACGGTGAAGCTCAGAGCTGCAAGATATGTCATATGGGATGATGGATTGTACAAATGCAGAATTGATGGTGTTTTTCTACGATGTGTTGACAAGCCGCAGTAGATAAAATTGTTGGATATTTTTCACGACTCAGCCAATAGTGAGCACTTCTCCTCATCAATGACAGCACATAAAATCATCCAGCAAGGTACTACTGGCTGACGCTATTTCAAGATGCAGCCACCTAGGTAGCAAAATGTGAACTTTGCCAACAGTTCGTTGGCAAACCAAAGCTGGTTGCATTTCCCCTCAGGCCTGTCATCATCGATGAACCATTCAGACAATGGGGAATTGATTTCATTGGGGCACTCAATCCTTAATCGAGTGCTGGATATATTGATGTCCTAACAGCAACATATTACTTCACGAAGTGGGTGGAGGTCGTGCCTATCAAGCATGCCACTTCTGAAGTTGTTTGCAACTTCATCAAAGAGAATATTATTGTGAGATTTGGCATTCCACAAAAAATCATTGTTGACAACGCTTCCAAATTCTCTTCATGGGAATTTATTGGCTTTTGTTATGGATATGGAATAACCTTAGCTCATGCTTCTTATTATTATCCTCAAGGAAATGGTCAGGCAGAATCCAACAACAAGAACCTGGTAACTATCATACGGAAGCTATTTGATGAAAACCAGTGGTCCTGGCACAAATCATTATACGATGCTTTGTGGGTGGATCATATCACTCCAAAGAGGTGTCTCGGCATGTCACCTTTCCAAGTGTTGTATGGATCAATGATGAAATCCCTATCTCCGTAAAACTTCCTGCTCTGCGCTTGTCTCGAGCAATTGAAGATGAAACTTTTCAGAATTCTCTTGAAAAGAGGATTATGTACCTGAAAAAACTTGAAGAAAAGTGAGTGAAAGTGGTCGATAAGATCACTGAACATTAGAATCAAGTTAAGAGACTATTCGACAAGAAAGGTAAGCAAAGAGATTTCCAAGTAGGAGATCTTGTTCTTCTATGGGACAAATGAAGAGAACCGAAAGGTATGCATGGAAAGTTTGACTCTCTTTGGAGAGGGCCATACAAGATCAAGCAACTCAATGGAGAGAATAGTTTCTATCTCTCATATCTGGATGGAACCAAGCTCCTGCTTCCCTATAGCGGGCAGTACCTGAAGATTTTTAGGAAGTAGAGCTTGCTCTCTTCTTTGTACAGTTTGCTTTTGTTGTGTGTTTGCTTTCATTTTGTTGTGTGTTCCCTTTAATTTTCCTTTTGTTCACTTCCTTCCCCTTTTGGTCGCCCTTGTTTTTGACTCTCTGTAACCCAATGGATAGGAACGTAGAAATCTAGGATTCTCTACCCTTGAGTTTCACTCAAAGATAGTCCCCAGAAAGAGCCAGCTGTTATCCTGTAAAATTGACAAGGGCAATTTTCAGGTAACCATACCAAAAATTCTATTTTGGTCCCTTGGAGAAGTCTGATAATGTTCAAAATGGCCTAAAACTCCCTTTCAAAAAATCAAATTTCTAAACTTAGCCATTTTTCAGCTTTTTCCCTCGGTACAGATATTTTCACTTGTGTCAACACTCTAAAAAACGTGCCTTTTTTGAACTAGGCGTAGGAAATTGTCATGTCGACATTAACAAAATTTGCACCACCTTAAAAGGTCCTTTGGCACACTCATTGTTGTGTCGACATCAATGAAGTTACGCCCCTTTGGCGCTGAAATTATCATGTCAACATCCAGAAATATGCACTTAGGCACTGGAAGAGTTGTGTCGACATCCATAAGGTTGCGCTAAGGTGCACTTTTTGTCATGTTGACACTCCCAAAGGTGCACCAAAGGAAGTTGGTGAAATAATAAATGCTAGTTTTTCTATAAATAGGTGCCCGACACCTGTCATTTTCATGATTTGAAAATTGAAAAAAGTATTTTCTCTGCTCCTGTCAGCCGTCCTTATCCCCCCCGCGTGTCATTTTTCGAGCTTGTGGATCCCACGTCATTCTTCATCTTTTATAAATCCAGGTAAGTGGCTTCTGCCATCCTTGTTATTGTTGTGGTTTTTGTTTTTGGTTGTGTTAGGCTTAGGGCTTGTATAAAAAAAAGATTAAATCTAAAAAAGAGGAACCTAACAATCTATAACCAACTGGAAACCCCTTTTCCTCTCCTTCCAGATCTGTAAATCTGGAAGGCCCCTACCTCTGAAGAAACCAAAGACCATATTTCCCTACTTGTTATCTTGTTGAAACAAACCCTCTCTTTACCATTTGAAGAAATCCAAAAGAGAGAAAGAGAAAGAAATAAAATAAGCCAAGCTTTAAAGCAAAAAGCATGGCACTCCTTCCTTGCAACATCCCCAAAATTGTGCCTTGGCACACTTTAACTTCTTGTAGCATAACCTAAACCCGCGCCCAGTATAAAGAACACTTAGCAGTTTTTCCAATGGCACAGGCACCACTTGTGCAACATCAACATTGAATGTTATGTACTGAAAAACTATGCCACGTGTTTTTTTTTCCTTGGCATGTTGGTCCTTCTTGCAGCATTTCTCAAAGTTGCACCTTGGCACAGCCTAAACCCATGCAACACAAAATTTTTCTAGCTTAGGCACAGGCACATCTTTTTCATGTCAACACTGGCACATCCCTTAACATCAACATGACATGTTGTGTGTTGCTAAACCCGTGCCCCACGCCCTATACCCTTTGGCGCTGCATTCTTCATGCAACACCTTGTCAAAATTGCGCCCTTTCTAAACTTGGCGCAATTTTTCCCAGGTCAACACCAAGCACATTGTTTCTCATGTTGACACCTTCCCTAAATGCAATTCTACCCTTTGGTGCCCAAAATTACATGTTATCATCCAGAAAACCACACCCCTTCTGCTGAGCGCAAATTTTATCCTATAAACATTGGCACATCTTTTTACATGTTGACATCTCTAAAAGTGCGCCCAACATTTTTAAGTCCCTGTTGCATGTTGTGAACCTACACCTTGTGCCCTAAGCCTTATAATTGCTCATTCTTCATTCTGTAAGCTTTCATTATGAATAACATGACGGTTGACATGGCTCTTCTATGTTGGACCTCCTTGATTCTTCTTGCAGAACAACAACAGCCATCCTTGAGCTCACACATGTCTTCATCAAGCAAAAAACCAACAAAGTCTAAAGCTAAAGCTAAGCAGTCGGAGCAAGAGATGAAGTACAAATATCAGAAAGTTAGGATGCCTGACTCATATGCAGAGAGTGATCTCAACATCAGAGACTCTGAGCTAGGGCATATTGATATGGATGACTTCTGGGCTAGAACCAACCAAGAAAGCAGTGGCCCGTGGATGAACAAGTTGGTGGGTAGTGGATTGCACTTTGCAGCAGGGCTGCCAGTAAGTGCCATGAATAAATAATTCATCATGTTGGTTGCTTACTGCTATAACAAAGACACTAGATGTGTTGAGGACAAAGAGTAAAAGATGATCATCGACGTCACATCCCGTCACTTTAAAATAACCCTGGGCATTCCTCATCATAGGCAATATGTAGAAATAAGTCTAGAAGATTGCAAAAAGGCCTGGGATGACAATGAGGATAAATGTATGCAAATGATGAATGAACTTTACCTAAAGAACAAGAAGTTGGTGAGCAGATGGCCACAGACCATCCACCGCAGTGACTTCAATGAGGAGTTGAGTGATACAATCACCTTCCTGAACAGAGTATTTGGGCTCCCTGATGCCCATTATTTCCACAAATGGATGCTGAGGTATCTGGAAACCATGAGCAAGAATGCGCCTGATTAGTGTTTTGGCTGGGGTGAAATCATCAGCGACACCATCTCCCAGCAGCTTCAACAAGTCCTAACAACTGGGAAGTTCTACATGAATTCCTATGTTGTATACACTGCAGCATCAACAAGAGATTTCGCGGGCTCAGCTCGAAATGGGGTATGGCCCCAAGTCAAAATATATGAATTCTACCTAGAGCTAAAGCTCAAGGCCAGCATCTCCCAGTTCTCCAAGATTAATGATGCCTTCTTCTATGAGGTAATCTACTTATTGAGACCGAACATGAGACACGGTTAGACCAGCCCGAGTGTGATTGCTGCCACAAAGAAATGGGGAGCATTGTTCACACAATTCCCCACATTCACATATCTCAGAGTGGTGAATTTCGAGGGTGAACCGACAAAGCTACCAAGGTATGCAGGGCCAAAGCTGATCCTCTTGGAGTTGTCAAGGCAACTGATCACTTACCATGAGAAGTGCATGAAGAGAAAGAAAGGAGGAACTCCATTCCCCCTTACAGTTGGCCGATACACCTGCACCACACTGGCCAAAGCATGGGAGATGTATGCTGAGCTGGAATTGCTAAATTTGAAGCACAAATTCCCAGCAAGGCCCACCTTTGATTGCCGGAGTTGCCTCCCAAGGGAAAAAATTGATCCCATCCATGTTCCTGAGATCGAGGACATTTGGATCAACCTGACACATGAAATAGATATCAGGCGAAAGGATCACTCCCGGCTGGCTCTGGAGGAGATCATCCACTATGGCATTGCTATTGTCCCAAAGGGATTCCAAGAGACTGATCAAGAAATTGATCAAGTTTACCTTGACACAGATGGGGATGATTGGCCATTCGCGGAGATCGACAGAGCCAAGGTGCCTAAAACCATTCAAGAAAGGGTTAAGACCACGTTGCAGTGTATCGAGCATTGGTGAAAAAAGAATGGTCTCACGTACCTCGGAGTAGATTTCACTACTTCTCCTTTAGGTAGAGCACCTCCAAGACCGGCCCAAGTGCCGAAAGAAAAAGGAAAAGACAAGGAGGGCGAATCAAGCAAACAAGAAGAAGCTCTGAAGGCCTCCTTCTACTTCTGAGAAGCAAGTGGTCGACCTGGTGTCTCCAGGTAAAGAAGAAGAGACAACAGAAGTTTCAATGGATACATCCACTCAGGATGTTGTCACAACTACAACCACCGAGGTACCCAATGTCCCTTCTTCCATTCCTTCCCCTCCTCCTGTCATTGAAGCATCTATTCCTATGGATGTGTCTTCTTCTCTCCCTTCCTCCCTTCCATCTCCCACCTCTTCCATCTTCTCCTCTCTCGCGGATCTGTCACCCAGTGTTCCCTCCATCCAATTACAGATCCCTTCCGTTTCCATGTCCTTTTCTTCTCCTGTAGTAACTCTAGGCCCCACAAGCAGCAGCGCGTTGGACTCCTTGTCGATGCCACCACCAAGTGTTTCAACATACTTCCCTGAGGCCACTACAGTTTCTTCCCCTTTCACTCTCGTTTCTTCTTCTATTCCCTCTACTCCCTCTCCCAAAAGTCCTAGCTAGATTTCTAACCATCTGAGCCAGCATAAGAGAAAGGTTCCCATCGCACCCATAGACTTCTCTGTTATTCCGAAGAAGGGACCCAAGAAGCAGAAAGTGATAACTCACTTTTCTAAGAGCACTTCAGGGGAGAGAGTCATGGAGATTGCATACCCAGACCCCACCAAGGAAAAGAAGGATCTATCTCCCAAATATTTCACAGTGACTCAAGTCACAATGGGAACCTCGTCTGAAAGCCTACAAGGAGAAGCCTTGTCTATAGTGGATGCTCTCTGTAAAAAGCTTCAGGAAGTAAAAGAGGAGAAAATAATACTCAAGGAACAAAACAAACATCTCCTCCAAGCATTGTAGAGAATGGGCAACGCTCCTCCTGTGACTGCCGCCGAACCCACTGAAGTTCTCAGTCAGGATAAAATAAATGAATATGCTAAGATTGGTGAACAAGGCACAGCAGTATCCTCCTGGATTGAGTGAATCCTCAGAGATAGTGAGGAAATGATTAAGAAATTCACAGTGCTCTACCAGGATATAGATCAAGCAAATAAGGAGCTACAAGCAGTAGCAGGTTCCCTCTCTGAGGAGTTGGATAACGCCAGGTTGCAACATGAAACATTCCAAGAAATGGCTAACTACTCAGCTGACGACCTATTGAAGGTCGGTGTCATCGATCACCCACGGGCACATAATAAAGCTCTCATTGCATTAGATTACCGGGTCAATCAAATGGAATATATCCTGGAGAGGATAGATAAAATCAAGGATGAAGCCCTGGATGCACGATACAATATGGAGCAGATAGTTACAAAGATGTCTCTAGGGATGCTCAATGAATCGTACACCTTGAGGGAAGCAGATGATACATTTCAGTGCTTCAAGGCTATAGTCACTCAAGGTCTGGCACCAGAGGTCACTTTTGACCGAGAGTCAATCAATAACCTCTTGGTCTACAATAATTTCATTGGCTTCTTGATCAATGCATGTGAAGAGTTCTTCGGGTTACCTGACAAGATCAAGAACGAGAAAGAAACTTACAAATTCATTGGCAACCATTTCAAAGTTCTAGATCATAATCAACTCCAGGAAATGATCAACAAGTTTATGGAATATTGAGCACAGTGTCACATCGCTTCTCCTGATCAGAAGCAAGACACTAAGTTTAAGCAAAGGGATGATGAGGAGTAGTTTCTCCTCTTGTGTACGCTTTGATCATTTTTGTAAAAATATTTAAAAAGCATGTTGGCATTTACGATGACATCATCCATGTTGCACCATGGGATGTTGTCATCCAAAAACTTGCCCAAAGTCAACTCTTGACTTTTTAGATATTTTGTAAATATCTTCTAAGATATTTTGTAAATAGTGGTTGGTTTGTTTTTGTCTTCTTTCCTCTTCTCCTTCTATAAATACTAGAATACTTGTTGTATTCTAGGTGGACATTTTTTGTATGAAAAAAGAAGTGAGGAGAGAAAGACTTTGTGCTCTCTTGTAAAGAAGAAATATTAATACATGTATGCTCAGAATTTGTGCTCAATATATGTGTTATTTGCATCAAATCTTTCTTAAGTTAGATCTATGTTTTTATTTTGTTGGATTCATTCCTACTATTGTCATATGTTCATCAGTATTACTTTATTTGTTTATGCAAGTAAGTTTGGCTCTGCAAATACTACCAGCCCAAAGCATAAACCTTCTGACCTTTCTGTCTTGGAATTCATTTCTTTTCTTCCTTCAGATCTACCCTCCTCCTTCCCTCCTACCTTCCTTCCTTCCTATCTTTCTATTCCCTCCTATTGTTGGAACTACCTCTACTGGGATGAGATCCCAAACCCCCTGAAGTTAGAATAGTGTAGATTTGCACAGATTCCTGCTTGATAGATTAACAATAAACTAGTTTCGCTTTGTTGTCTCAAAGAGGGGCTATGCCCTGCACACTGTTGGTCTGTTTCCCCACGACCTGCCTAACCGACAAATTTTCAGACCAATAAACCTCTAGGTGGACACTAGCGCCCAGATTCATTCACTAACACCTAGAAACTCCTATACAACATGTGTGTGCTTTTGTAATGCACATTTATGACTCCCCGGATCTTTAGTGAGCCTTGACAAAAATTCTTTCAATTTTTTTCAACTATTTTCCTGCTTAGATCATCTCCATATTTTCTAAAATCAACTAGGTCATCCTATCTTCCTCTCTTGCTTAGGGTTTCATACTATTTCTTTATTGTTGCTTGTCCATTTACCATTTTATATCATTTATATATCATTCATTATAATATTTAATCTGAAATATATATTTAATTCAATTTATATTAAAGCATTGATTCCCAAGACACACAAATCTGGCATGGATCAGCATTACCAAGAGTTATTAAAACAACCATCCACAAATATAAAAGTACACACTAACATTTACTATGAAATATTAGTGTGTTATTACAACAATACATGTTATTAAGATAAACCAAACACATTATCTCCCACACTAATATAATTCACTATAAATATATTAATTAACTATTTATAATGGATAGTTAAGAAATAATTCATAATATCACCTTCTTAATGGCATCAACAATTTACAAATATTGTAAAAATTTCTCTAAATACATCTTTTACTACATGATATGGATACAGTTAGGGAGTATAATGAAGATTCTCCTTAGATCACATTGTCCTCAAAGATTCATGAAAAATTAATTTAAAATATGTATAAGAACATCCATTTGAATTAAACAACAAAAAAAATCAATTATATTGAAGTAATTTAGATGAACAACATACATAAAGACCAATTGCTAATGATGCAACCTCAAAAATAAATTTATTAAATGGTATGAAACCAAAGATCTATGATCTGATCGAATATCACACTTTTTGAGATCAACTCTCACTAACTAGTATATATCTTGCTAAGGAAAATGTGCTTTTTTAATATAGGCATGTGAGTCACTAAAATGTTACATCAATATTAGCTACACATTATCACTAGACTTTGAAAATTATGTAACATTACAAGATAAGGCCCAAAGGACCCTTTAAAAGTCTCAAATAATAATAATTTCACTTAAGCCATTGTGGCATTGACATAAATTCATGCCTATTCGCAACTTTTAATAGACTTGTAGTGTTTCACAAGTTTATTTAGCACTTCGCAACTTCCAATTAAATTGTAATATTCCATGGATTAAATATACTTGTGTAGACTAAATAGATTTTTGTGGATTATTCTTAGGTTTACATGGCCCTCCCTCAAGACCAAAATACTAGACTAAAATATTTCAACTATTATTTTTATACATGACTTCTTGTGACCATTACATTTCAAGTAATTTTGAAAACTTGATCTTCTACTCGAGAGATATGGTCTATAAAAATTCCATGTCTAACAACATATAATGTGCTCAACCAGTTTTCACCCTCAACCTTACTTCCCTTTTATTTAACCAAATATTCATTGTATTCCTTATTGTGTTTCCTTGATCGTGGTGTCAATTACTTTCTGCTTCTTCAAACACCTTTTTTTACATATGTTGTCTCTAGCTCAACCTTGCCATCTTCGATATTTGAGTTCTATGTGATTCCTTGACCTGCATGGTGTTGTAATAGATCTACCATATTAAATACACATTCAATATAATTATGCCATATGAAAATTCAATCCTATAAGTATTCTTTGCAAACTTAAAGTTAAAACGTTACATGTAGCGCTATTTCACTCCACTTTATCTTATTATACGTTGATTTAGGAAATATTTCCCTCCCTAATAAGAAAAGACCAATCATCCTACCTAAAATTTAAATTCAGTTATTTTCGCATCTACATGCTACTTTTACATCATATTCATCTTCTCTAATAATTTCCAAACTTATTGGTGCAGATCTTACATGTATTCTAAAAAATAGTATGCTTTTGCACCTCTTTTTCTTTTCATGATAAGTCTTATAATTCCACAACTCCTCATAGGTTATTCTTATAAAAAAATTGGAATGTTGTTCTTATTTTGATTTAATTAATTGAAATGTAAGAAGTGAATTCTAGTTGTACTAGTTCTAAGTCCATGATCTTGGCTTATCTCTTACCAAACATCAAGAAAATTTCCATGAATTTTGTTTACTACTTGCATTTTTTATCTTCATACCAATGATATGTTGAACTCAATTGTAACTTTATATTCAAATTATCTGACATGTTTTCCAAAATTTACAAAAAAACTTTAATATCCCCGTTTGACACAATACTACACAAAAATCCATGCATTTTCCATGAAGAAACAATTTTCAATATGATTCACATCACTAATCTTCCTATAAGAAATAAAATTTGGCATTTTTATAAATGTACTTCCCACACCATGCATGGAATAAAATCATCTTTGCATCCTGCATAAATTTAAGACAAAATATATGTTTATATCTTCTTAGGGATGATCTAGTATAGGAAATTTTGGTACAACCATGCCTCCTAAGATATATTTGTTCAATTAACATATTTTGGCTTCATGTATAAATTTTCACACATCCACAATCATAATATTCCAAACATAACTCTATAATATTTGGGCTAAAGTATAAATATGGGTAAGGAACTTGACTTGGAACCATCTAGAGAACATAGAGAGGTGCACACATGGAATGAAGGAAGGAATGACATATTGTACACATGATGAGTGTATGTAACATTGACAACAAGTCCATGTGGAATGAATGAATTGGAGACATTTGGCATATGTCAGAAGATAAGAAGGCTCCAAACCCATAGCACGAGTCTCAAATGATTTTGATGACATGTGGCATGTGGAAATCCAAATCACTTTAAAGATACATGGTAAATGAGACTCATTTCAGTGGAAAGATACAATATGGAAAATCTAAACATCAATTGAGAGCATGTACGTAGAAGACTCGAAGTCTTCAATTAAACTTTGAAATCACATTAGTATATCGTGAGAGAATCAGGACATGTGATCCCATCGTTGGAATAATAATGTGTACTACAAATACATGTTCATAAAATACATCATGTAAAGGATCAATGACATGCACACAAATACCAATTATATTGGTTAATTATTGTAAAATGTTACAAGGAAGAATGTTTACTTAATTATAGAATATTGTGAATGGAAATACACCACTAGTATAAATGCCCCAAATCTAGATGGTTTTGGGGGCTAAGTGTTTTTGGCTACGGATTAATCTATGGTTCATTTTTGTGTATGGTTAACAGATGGAACTGTTATCGAGAGACTAATGATATTTATTGTTATTCATGAGATGAATTATGTCCTTTTTTGATATCTTCCATTATGTTTGTGTACATATACATTGTTTAAGTTATGCATGAGTATTTAATCTCTATATCCATTGTGATGTAACCAAAAATGATAGGAACCAGTCCACTTTCATGTCTGAGGTGAACCCAGAAGTTGAGCCTTCATAGGTGATATGATGATATGATATCCTTGAGTGTGTTAAAGTTTGCTACATGACATCCTTAAATGGAACACACACTTTGTTGACTATGGTATGGAAAGACACTCAACCATGATTTTCTTGAAGGAGAATGTTTCACATTAATCTAGAGAATATTGAACACTGACTAGACGACGAGTAAAAGAAGGATTTGAAAAGAGATATCTAGTTGGTGGAAACTATATACCAAGGAAATGGGTGGAAAAATATTTTTATGATATTGTATATGAAACATTTTCTAGTGAAGTACCAGCATACTTGCATGTGTACTAGAAAATGTATATGGCATGTAAAAATAATAATAACAAAAAATGATATTGTAAACATGTTAAAACATTAATTTAAATAAATAACTAAGAAAGACTTGATATAAAATATGAAAAATTATTAAAATATTAAATATTGTAAATATAATATATAGCTCTATTTCAGTAATAAAAATAGTATGATTTTAATTGTCAAAATTAAATGTCTAAATTCTTGATATAAAATCTATCAAGGATCCACGTGCCCATATCAAAATTTGTTTGTGTTTATGGTAGAAATCACAATTGATAAGTGCAATGGAGATGTTAATAAGGATGTGTTCGAGAACTTAAATTTGAAGCAACAAAAATTTGTAGGAGGAAGATGGGCATTGAAGAAGGGGATTTAGGGAGGAGGACTCTATGGGTTGGGAAAACATTGGGGGAGGAAGTATGTGAAACACTTATTTATTATGAGAATTTAAATATATTACATTCCATTTTTCAATCATTCGAAGAATAAATGGGTGATTCAACATTAGGAGCCAAAATATTATTGGTGCAAGACTTGAGAAATTTCTTGTTATATTAAATATATCCAATGAAGTCTCCTAGGAATAATAAAATCCACGCATATTCTGACCAGATTTGTAATGGATGAAACAAAAAAATATAGGGGAGATGGTCATTTAAGTTTAAATACCATTATTTATCATCATAATATTCTTTTAATAGCCACCCAATTAAAAATATCCAATATCAAGAATTCATTTCTTCAAACTAATTAAATTGATAGATCGTCACAAGGCTTTATAGTTAGCTTCATCAACACCATTAAGTGTTTCCTCAAATTGCAGTATCAGGTGTTTGGATTCAATATTTGTGTAGACACCCAAAATTGGGTTACAACCCTCTAAGCCCCTTTAATTGATTAATTTGACACATCACCCGATCATAGCCCCTTCCACACATTATAATTAATTTAATCACTTATATTAAATTATTTATTACCTCTCATCAATATTAATTTAATTACCTAATTTAAATTAATTTCTACCTCCCCTCTCCACCTCACCTTGGACCCATTCCCAAACCGTAACCACCTAACCCTAACTTAACAACTTTCCTTAACTACCAATAAAAAATTATAAACCAAACGAAGACTTATTCTAGACTTTTCATTAATGACTAACCACTTGCTCCTATCAAAATCCTACCACTATAGGGAAAAATAAATTTTCTTGACCCAGACCATTCTTAATCACATAAGAAAAGGGAATGAACCAGATGTTTTTAGAAAAAAAAGTAACCATATTTCCCTAACCGACCCTAGTTTTCCCTTGGCCAATGCCAATCATGGAACCACCATCAGTTCCGTTAAGAAGACAATTCCAACTCATTCACCCAATTTTGAATCTGGTCTTGGGATTTTGGGGCATTCTGGCATTGGTATTCTCGATCATCTAAACAACCTCGCGATGAACCAAAGATCATTCCAAGAATTCACAACATCCACCAATTATCAAAAATGTGTTCCAAAGCATTAGATCACTCACAAGGAAGTCCAAAGTATTCTGTTGCTACTGCATGGGATTAGGACCTATCTCTCCTTCAACCACAACTATTCTTTCTACAACCAGCTTCACATTTGCAAGTAAGTGATTTATACCTTATCATTTCTTTTAGTATTTTGGTTTTTAATGATTTATTTGCTTTCTTTCACCTTCTACCCTTCCCAGATCTCTTCCATCTCACTTCCACAAGACCACTTTCCCATTTTACCTTTGCACCCATACCAAATGCCTATTTCTTCATCTCTGAGTCTTTAATAAAATTATACCACCTTAGCTAAGCCTCCCTAAATCTATGTGTAATCACAAAGAGCTCAAAACCACCTCATTTTAATATTTACACCCAATTTCCCCTACTAGCATTGATCACCCAAATGACGTCGACTATTACGAGGTACCGACATTGTTCACCCAATTGATACCAGTCCCCGTGACTGGTGATTTCTCTTAGACCAGCAAGCTCCTAACTTACCCAAAACATTCCCAAACCTTACCTAATCTCACCTAGACCTTCCTAAACACCTCTTCCACACCTGTCAGCCTAGAAAATAGCCTTGTTCTCTCTATATTTAGTTGTATATTCAATATTTATCTTGAATCTAGTTTATCCTTAGCATATGACGATACCTAAATCAAATTATTACAATAGGACCTTTATTTTATTGTCATTTCTTTACATTAAGTTATTTTTAAATAGTGGATTGACATTATTTCTATGAAGTATCATACTTCTCAGATATATCATATGCTAAGCAATCCATTATCATATGTTATTTAATTCTATTTGGTGGTATTGTTGTGCTTCTATAGGTAGTCCTTCCTAACCAAAAAGGATCTCTTCACGATCATCTTGGTCTTCTCAATGATGTGCAACCTTCTTTGACTTCATAGGTATTCCTTCTCACCTCACATGTACCTTTTTTATTTTATACGTAAAATTATAGTGAAACATTTTGGCATGCCCGATGGGACCCACATTTATGGGTTCATTGCTATTCATATAGGTTGCATCTTGTGTGTTTCCTTTCTAAATCGTTATTCCCTAAATCTTCTTCTCTAGTAATTTGTTCCTTATTTCTAATTTATCTAATAGAAACATTTATTTTGATGCATTTAAAAATAATCCTTATTCTTTATTTTATTCTTGCATTAGCAAAATTCATCCTTCTTCCTATTCACTCTTGTTTACATCGAATATCATAATTTGATTTAGGGCTTAAAACACTTGCATTTCATCCATGTATGTCTGCATATTTAACTCACATAGTTAATTAACAATCATATGACAGAGGTCATAGACCATTTTTTATTATTTAATAATGCATAGTTCACATTTTTTCACGCACTCCTTATCCAAATCACTTAACACAATCTATAAACTTCTTAAACATTCCCTTCCAGGAATAAGCCGTCAAGGATTTAAAAACCACTGACGATGGGGCCCACCCGATGTTATGGCCGGTCTGTTATATCAGATCTCATACCTCACGTACCGCATGGTATATCGAGGGATCCTTTACCAAAAAAAAAATTGAAACCATCCATAGATTTCTTTCTAGGTACCTTCATTATCCAAACATTTTATATCGTTCATAGTCAGTATTAAGGCATAGGCTAACTAAAAACTAAAATTTTGATCCTAGGATAACATGTTTATTTAGTTTTTGCTTCTTCGATTATTGCCTTTCTTTCTTGGCTTCTACAGTTTTAGTTGTGAGTACATATTCACCACTTATTATTATTTTTTCCACATGCAATCATCACAACTGGTTAATTCTAGTTTTTCCTGAGTGTGTTACTTCAGATTTGTTATACACAACCTCTTCCAGAGCTTATTATGACTAAATATTTACCCAAAAATATTAATTTCTTCACTTCCCCAGTTTTTATCAGTAACTGACATCATTCCAGTGGCTGACACTGGTCTTTCTACCTAACCGACACTGGTTTACTGACTGTTATCAATCTATGTGTTTTTTATTTTTATCAGAAGAAACAACCTATTTCTATCCTTCCATACATCTTCACACATCTATTTCTAAGTTTTGTCACCTTTATAGAGTTCAACCTCCCATTTTACACCTTTTCTTATGGTTTAGACTCACCAACAAGTGCATGCACTTACCTTCCATGCTAGTTACATACCTTTACCTACTACACCTTCGCCACCTTCTATTTCTTCTCCAATTGACCCTAATGGACCTGTGATTATACCTTAGGGTGATGAGAATTTCAATCAATTCCTTGATCACGACACCAAGGCATTACACCAATACCTTCCCAATTATTTTACCCATGAATCATTGGGTCAACCTCTCTATAGAATTCCTATTTCCATGCCCCTCATTTCTACCACCACCACCATATTGGAAAATGGTAATGTAGCTACCAAATATACTCTAGCGTCAACCAACCCTGTCTCATAACCACCTACATCACAAGTGACCTCTACACCATCGATATTTTTGATCCCCTCGACATCTATCATACCCTTATCTATGGCCCCTCATTTAGGATTCCCTTCATCATTAGTACCGTATATACCTTTGTCTACGCAGCTGCCAGTTACGTCAAAATCCTATAACTCCTTTCAGAATTTGATCCTTTATATACCCCAAACTCTTCCACCCATCGCTAGACGTGTCTTTACATAATTTCCTCCCACTTACACCTTACCTCAGATGCATCCTATCGCCTCCACTTCATATTCAGGGTACTTTTCCTCCTCTTCTTCTAGTGCATATATACCTACACCTCAATTCATGTATTCGGCACCACCATGCACTGGTATGCCTTACATAACTTATTCCTCTTATCAAGCCCCTTATACCTCAGGGGGCATTGCTCAATAAATTACTGCCATGGATCTCATCAAAATGATGATGCATAACATGCAGACACTTGAGGCCTCTATTTATGGATCTCGTAATGTCATAACCTATGATGAGATTTGTAATGAACCCTTCTACCCCTCCATTCCTATTCACCCTATCTCACGCAATGGGAGTTTCCCAAATTCAACTATTTTAATAGTAAGGATGACCCCCAACAACACTTGCATTTGTTCAAACACAATTATAATTTAATAGGCCATGATGATGAGTTTCTCCTTTGAATGTTTCCCATGTCACTGTCAGGACTCGCCCTAGATTGATGCAATGCTTTTCCCAAGCACTCGGTATTTTCCTTCAACCAATTGGCCCAAACCTTCCTTGATCACTTCCCAATTGTTGGCTAGATTTTCTACACAACTAAAAACCTAGGCAGTCATGAGATAAATCTCCCTCATTTACCGGTGAGGCTCCCATGTAAGATTTTGTCAGTTATATGTCCTAATATCTATTTTTTGGTATTATTTTAACTATGTAGCTCATGAACCATAGCTAGATAGTTTTGCAGCAAGTAAGCAGCTGTAAAAGAAAGGAAAAATCTACAGAAGCAGAAAATAATAAGAAACGGGAAGAAATTAGAGAGGGTGTGCAACCCAAGCAATAGTTTACAGAGTTGATTGCATGCACATAGATTAAAACAAATAGATCATTAGGCATAGAATTTAAAGTAAAGGAAACTTTCAGATCTAGATCTATAATAACAAAAAATTTATGAACATATCTAGAAATAAAGTAAGAAGCAAAATGCACCATTGACACAAAGTTCTCTGGAAATCTCTTATCTATTCCTCTATTTGCTTGCAGAAAGATATCAAGAGTTTCAACTCAAATTCTAGAACACAAGAATGCTGATTACAAATTCCGATGATTTAACTTGTAGGTTTTTCCTCTATTTATAGTGTATAGAGGGAAATTAAAAATAGGAATCTTTAAATGAATTCCCACATGTAGAAGGTATGAAAAGGGAAATATCTAGAAATTTTTCTCCTGGAATTCCTCTTTGCATGACATACATGATTTATAACTGAAAAATAGAACCTTCTATTTTGCATGTCTGCCACCTATTTCCAAGTAATTGACTTCTTCAAGTGACGACTTTCAAACCAATCACTTAACTTTTATAATTTTAATTGATTTCTCAATTAATTTGTCGAAGAAAATAAAAGAAAGAGGAAAGGAAATAAGAAGAAAGCTGCAACCCAATCAGTCTTGTTCTTCTTCCATATTCTACATGCGATTGACTCTTTTGCCTTTGATTCTCACCAAACTAGATTTAGAAGCTATGCATGACTATGATTTACTTGTGGGTATTGCCTTTGACCTGTCTTCCCTTTTATCCTTGAAGCTTTTGCAATTCTTCTTCAGTACATGCACTACTGTAATGTTTGCTATAAATAATTCAGACAAAACTCATCATTTTTATTTTTTAGTTGCATATGAGCAATTTTAAATTCTGGAAAGCACTTTGGGTGAGTGCAAATATAAGTAAATTCAATGAAAGCTTCAACTGGAATATTAGGAGCACATGCACAAGATCCTAGAAGGAATTTTCCATGCACTGGCTTCTATATGGGCTGTGTTAGAAACAAGAGGATGAATTTCTATTGGAAGCCTTTGCAATCATGACCTCTAGATCTTTCAATTAAATCAGTGATAGGTTTAGGGCCAATGTCTGTATCATTGACTTCAAAAAATATGGAATCTGTGCATGTTGCTACTGATCTTTCTCTTTCATCATGATTCAACATGGCTGGAACAATCTTCGTCTGAGCAATCTTTGTCTATGTTCTTTTTCTTTTAATTCTATCGAAATCCCTTGCAATTGGATCCATTTGTGCAGATCTGGGAATTTCTTCAGATTTAGAAGATATATTAAATGTATCTGACATTGATTTGAGTACCTGTGATGAATACCTGTGATTTTATTCAGACAAAGAGGGAGTCCATGGCATGAATACTTGATTTTTATCACCAAAATCTGCGTATATAGTCTTCTGCCCTAAAATTTGAGGTTTTTCTTGCATGCAAACCAAGAAAAAATATTATTTAATTCACTAGAGCACTTATAACAACATGCAAATAATTATCATAGCAATAATCAATCCATTCTAACCCTAGGCACCAAACCTTGAAGCTCCCTGGCAATGAAAAACACTCTTTAATGCAAAAACATTCTTCCTTTGGCACCAAAACCTGTCTGGGCTGCAATCTTTTCCAAAAATAATTAATTGCTTCTTTATTATGACAGACCCTGCTTATATAACCCTCAGCATTCTATTTTTAATAATTGTCCTTCCTATTTCTGGTAATTTAATTAATAAATAATCATGTTTATTCACCCAAATTGGGTGCCCAATTATGCATGCTGCTAATTGCTTTTAAATAAATTTATTTTATTTATTTTTAGCATGCATCCTTGACTTCTCCTTAGCTCATCCACTTGCATTGACTTTCCTTCTATTTATGGCACCAAAATTGGGTGAATAAACCATTAATAAATACTATTAAATGCATTGTATTCACCCAAGGTGATTCACACTTTTTGGCAAGAGGAATTGCTAAAAATAAGAAGTCAGCTTGATGGGAATTTCCACCCTGCACTGCAGCTCCAAAAATTCCCTCTTCCACTTAAGTGATTTGACTTTCATCATGGGAATTTTTACCTTACAAGGTAGGTAAGAAATTCCCGCTTATCTTCCACCTCTAATATTCCCATTGCAGCTTAAGTGACTTTGACTTCATGGGAAAAATTACCTTGCAAGGCAAGTAAGAAATTCCCACCTTCCTACCACTACCGAAATTCCCACTGGCAACTTAAAGTCTTCCTTCCAAAAACTACGACTTGCATTAAAACTGGCCTCCTTTGATAAAAAGCGACTTGCATGGGTGAATAAATTTCTTTGGTGGGAAATGTTAGCCTGCCAAGCAGGCATAAAATTCCCATCAGTGCTTTAAGTGATTTTTCTTTATTTTATAATGAGAATTTTCACCCTACAAGGCAGGTAAGAAATTCCCGTCTGCCTGCCGCCTCTAATTTTCCCATCACAACTTAAGTGACTTTGACTTCATGGGAAAAATTACCCTGTAAGGTAGGCAATAAAATCCCACCTACTTGCCACTACCAAAAATCACATTGCAACTTACACTCATTAATTTTAAAAAATGTGACTTTCCTGGGAGATGCTTTTTTTGCATGACTTAATCTTTTTTTTATCAGAAGTTTGCATTTTGAGGTTGATTCCTTCTGGTGCTGGGTTAGTAGATTATCTCCATATGCGTCACATAATTAAACATACTATACTGGTGAAGGAATTGACCTAGGGGAATTTCAAAGAGAAACTATGGAGAAAACCAGAGAAAAATGCAAAAGAAATAAATAAAAGTGAAAAACGTTGCCATAAGTCACAGAAAAATCTCTGAATTCATTCCTAGTGAAAAGCCTATTGAGATGTGTGAATACTGGCATGCAAAAATTCAACAAGATTCAATCGAAGTACAATTTACTTCAAATGGGGATTTATTTATTTAATAAATAATTAAATAAAAATTTCCCGCAGACAAAAATTGGCAGAGGAGTAAAATGAGTTTCAGCATTAGGGTATTTGTCAAAATTTGCTCATATGATTCACTAGGAATATCTTAATGTAATACAAACATCTTCTGGCAATAAAAACATGAAAAAGACCCGTTATTTTAAAAAGAACAATTTTTTTCAAATGGGGTGTCCCAAAAGAAATCTGGGGACACCACCAATCAATATCTCTAAAATGGTCTCTATGACAGACTTATACTCTCATCACCAATATGACAATGACTCTATCATTGATTTCATCGCATGTTGGCAGGGCCTAATCAATCAACTTTCCTTCTGTAACATCCTCATTTATCATTCCAATAACAAAGGAATTTTTTTGCGTAACGTTCACTGTTTTAAGTTCACATAATTTAGAAAAAAAATTCCTTAGTTAATCCATCACATACTAGTAAACCGTATGCAACTTTAATGACTCGATGTTAAACTGATCTCTCATTTTTGTTTATAATAAATTTATTCAAGTATATTAGTGGTTTCCTTCATTGGATAAGGATCATTCATGTTCTAACCATCTAAAGAGCATATCTAAGTATATGTTACTGATACCCATCCAATATCATGCTTCTTTAGTCCAGGTGAAATCAAGACAACGCAATCAGTAACTTGCAATACTTTGACCAAAGTTTTAAGACATGTATCTCATGCTTTTATTCCTAGACGAAATACTCGTCAAAAGGAATATGTATTTCCCTAAGCTTTAATATGTTATCTAGACTATACTACCTTGAATTTCAACAAATCCATGTCATTGTTACATACTCAATAGTGACAGTGGAATCAACCTGTGCTAACATCATCTTAATGATGACTATAGGGAATGAAGTGAAGCCAATATGATGACCAGTCTATCATTTATTTGGCCGCACATTGGCAACACCTAACTAATCAACTTTCCTTCTCTCTACCACAGTTTGAACTCATAGAGTTGTTCACAAGGGCATGTACTAGACACATTTCCCTGACTCCCCAAGTTCAAATTTTTTTCACATTTGATGAATCCTTCAACATGGTATGGAAACTAGAGATCTGTGCTCTTGAAGAAGAGAAAATTAAGTTGTGTAACTAGAAATCTAACTTCAAAATTGAATGAATCTTCATCTAAACCATCGAATAACCATTCTAATAGCCATTCCAAGGTGAAAGTATCAACCAACATGGTGCTTATGAAATCTGGACCCTCTCATCCATCTAATCAACCAAAACCACCTGCTAACATATCTCTTGTTCAAAACTTTCAATATAAATATGAAAAAATGGCTTACACTCCTATCGGAGAACCATATTATTCTATGTTGGAAAATCTTTTAAAAGTTAGAGCCATCACCCTTCCACCTATCAAACCAAAAACTAGTTTTGATCCTTCTCATCCTACACTATCATGGTACAAAGAAAATGACTTCTATAACTATCACTGAGTTACGGGACATAGCGACGACAATGTCAAAACCTTCAAGAAAATTGTCCAAGGAATGATAGATAGTCATGATCTTGTCCTGGAAAATCCTAATCCACCTACCAATGCCAATATGGGTGTGTTTAAGAAACCTTTTTCCTAATCATACCTAATCAAACTAGGCTTCAGAGACCTCTAATAATGACACTAATTTACACGATATTAACACCATTTTCAACATAGTACCTGCTCCATCTAGCCAGTTTCCTCCCATAGCATCTAGTAAGGAAATTCTTACATGAAATCCTCTACCCACCGAGGATCTTACTACATCTACTCCTCTATCCACATAGGATCTTATCACACCTACTCCTCTACCCATGGAGCATCCTATCCAACCTATTTCTCTACTTATCACAGAGCCTATCTTGCATGTTCCTCTACCCAAGGAGGAACCTATCTCACCCATTCCTCTACCCAAGGAGGAGATAACCCTATCCACCTTTTCACTTGAAGAGGAGTCCACATCGATTGTTTTTCCCTATCCTTGACCAATAGAGGATCTAATCTTATCTCCTCTTCCTATAGGAAATGCTTCTCCCATAGTCTTCCAAGATCCTATCAACCTTCTTACATCAATCCTACCTAGTGAATCAGAGGTAAAAACCTTCCCTATAGCACAAAACTTGGGTTCTTGGATAGGTTTCACCACTAGTTTGTTGTCTTTAAAACCAAAACCATTCTCATGCTTGATGGACTAATTAGAGTATGTTGATTACTACACACTCTGGGGGTGCCTTCGACTCCTAGTATCGACCCAAATGCATATGTTTTCCATGGATAACTTAACTAACTATCATAAGGTATTCAAAGCAACTAAAACCATGACACCTGAGATGAACATATTATTCCCTTCTTCTTTAGCATCGCCTTCATCCAAACCCCTATCCACACCTATACCTACCACTTTTTTAGGGGTCCTGCCAACACCTATCCCACTACATCCTACAGTGAAACTAGACTTATCTACTCAACCACCACCCATCATAAAATCAATTCCTAAACTTAAGAGGACTACCCAACCTCCTAGGCCTCACACCCCAATCTCTCCCATGCCATCACTTTCACCTTCACCTCTACCTTATATGTTAGGCCCACACCCTTCCACCTCTACACCCACACCTTTACCTTCTCTTTTTCCCACGCCTTCACCTTGATCACCTCTTCTGCCTACATCTTCTCCATTACCTATAACTACACTATTACCAACACCGCCACTCTCACCTTGGATTTATAAGGTACCCCTACCTTCTACATCTCCTTCTACCTTGCACACCCCTCCTGCACCTTTAGCCAAGAAGATGTAACCTAAACTAAAACCAAAACCTTCACTACCTACTAGAAAGGTAGTCATACCTACTCCACATCCAGAAGCACCTCTCCCATGAAAATAACTCACACCTTCATCCAAGCCAAATTTGACTTCTCACTGTGATCCATTAGCAAGATCTTATTCTAGTATCCTCGCTAGGTTGTTAAAAACTTATGTTATCTCACTTCCGCCTATTAATCCTTATGACACGCTCAAACCCAAACCAGTGGGGTTTGACGACACTAAAATCTACACATATCATCACTGACCAAGGCATGATGTCAAAGGTTTTAAGGCCCTTGAAAACGTTTTCCTTTAACTTTTTACTTCGGATGGTCTCTTCAAAAATATGACCTATTGAAGGAAAATTGCATTCCCCCTTCACCTGCTGCAACATGGTCTAGCTTTTTATCTATTAAGAAACCTTTACCTGTGTCTTCATAACCCTTTTTTCCTCCTCTGATATTTGAAATAAAAATGGTTTTAGCATCCACTCGATCACAAAAAGATAAAGGAAAATATAAAACTGGTAGCCCATCTAGTGCACCTTTACCCACCATTCCACTTGCACCTGCCCCCAAGGTAACCATCTATTGGCCATCTTATCTTGTTTCTGATGGATTCACACATCTCTTTATGATTAAATAGTTTCATCAATATCCTCTTAATATGTCCTTGTATGACCTAATTCAAACCTTTGAGTCTCATTGTGAAGCCCTCATTAAGGTCCTACAATCTATCAAGGTTCCACCAAATGATCCTTTACCTATGGCTGCCATCTTTACCCCTCATCATGTGGTCATCTTAACCATTCTTCCTCAAACTTCTTCCCCCATTACCTCTCCTAAGGTTTCCACCATTAGTTTCTATGACTTATAGATTGTCCCTCTACAATAAGATGATCCTGACCGTGCCCTCTTCATCTTTGCCTACATCAATAATACTCACGTTCGATGTGTTATGATTGATGGAGGTGTTAGCATTAATATCATTTCTTCCCATGCATATGAATAATTATGCATGCATAATAACTCTGTTATGTTTCATTATTTCAATGATGTCATGAATTCTACCCTTGAAATTGTCATCCTCCACATCCACGTGGGTCCCCGCACCTGTACCTAACTATTTTATGTTCTTGAGGGGGAATTTCAATATAACATGCTTCTTAGTCGAGCCTGGATTTGCGCCATGGGATGTGTACCTTCAACCCTTCGCCATTGCCTAAACTTTGAATATGAAGGGAACCCCTACACCATTTGGGTAGATCCTTCACCTTTTAAAACCTGCAACATGATTTACCGACCAAATGATGTCCTTGTTCCAATAAAAGTATCTACCATCCCTGTCACTTCATCTTATTTTGTTGCATCATCTACCACTTCTTCTGCTACACCTTCCACAGCCAGCCCATGTATCCCCTCTACTACCACGAATTCCATAAATAGCCCTTGTACCAACCCGCCTATTTCACTGACAACCAATGCCCCACCTTCTTAGGATTCTAGTAGCTCATCCATCCCCACTACCCAAGAACCGACCTCAGACCCCTTGGTAGCTATTTTTCAACTCCTTTTTGCTGGGGGATTACCTCCTATACAACATAGAAACTTTCCTTACACCTCAAGAGTATGGAAGACTTCACCAACAACCATGTTATGACCATCATGTAGGAGAGGTTTTTCCATATGGTCCTCCCCACCTTCACACCAACCTAACATATGGGGGACTCAACACTTCTTATTCTCTTGAACCACCTACCCAAACCCAATTTGTTTTGCATTTGACTTCCAATAACTCACCAACCGCTACTTTGCCCACATTTTTCTTCATTGGTGTACCTAGAAGGGCTTTGGCTTTGGTCTTTATAACCAAGATCACTAGGTAATCATACCTTGCACCACCTAAAAACACAAATATTATCATGGTATTGGATTTTCCATGCCACCTATTCCTAATAAGGCTAAAATCGATATCGTAGAGGAAGATAAGCCTTCCCCACCTAACTCACTTACTACACCACCTTCACCCACAAAGTCCATGGATCCAGAATCCATCCCTCCTAAGTTTTTTTTCATGAACACCATTTCTTTGGGACCTCTAACCCATCATCATGATGGTGAGGTTCCCTCTTCCCTTCCTCTTCTTTATCCTAACATGTTAGATGATGACACACCTTCTATCAATGTCACTCAATGTCAGGATGATGATTCTATTCTCACCTATTTAGGTGTAGATAATTCTTACATTCATCAGTTGTTACCTTCTGAGACACAAACCATGTTGAATGAATCGACCATAGAGATCAAAATTCACACTTAGGACAACCCTTGAATTCTAAATATATGCCAATATTTATATTCTACCAAATAGGAAGCCTTCACCTTTTTCCTTTGAGATCATAACAATACTTTTGTTTGGTCTTATGTCGATATGCCTAGTATTGACCCTAATATCATGGTCCACAATATCGTGACTATCCCTGATGCCAAACCTGTGAAACAGAAGCTGTGAAAATGCATCCATGTAATGCCCTTATTGTGAAAGAAGAACTCCAATGCCTTATTTCTATTTCCTTCATTGTACCCATTGACTATCCACATTGGATTTCTAACATTTTTCCTGTCACCAAATTGATAGGGTGACTCTACATCTACATAGACTTCTATGACCTTAACCTTACCTACCCTAAGGATGAATTTCCTCTCCATAACATTGATCAACTCATTAATCTTATAGTTGGCCATGAGATGCTATCTCTTATGGACAGATTCTCGAGTTATAATCAAATATTAATTGCTCCGAAATATCACCACAAAACCACCTTCATCACCCCTTGGGGGACCTTCTATTATCGTGTCATGCCCTTTGGCTTGAAAAATGTTGGTGTCACCTATCAACATGTTATGACCCATATCTTCCACAATATCATGCATGACATATTGGAAGATTATGTTGACAACCTTCTTGGTAACTTCAAAAGTCATGTCGAACACTTCATAGGTCTTAAATTCATTTTGATCATCTCATCCAATTCTACGTTCACCTTCAACCAAAGAACTGTGTCTTTACCATTCTCTCCGGAAAAATCCTTGGTTTCATCATCTTTTCATTAAGGCTATTCTTGAGATACCTCCACCTACTAACCTTCAAAAGCTTCATAGTTTGCAAGGAAAATTACAATTCATTCGATGCTTTATAATCCAACTTTCCAATTGATGTCACCATTTTCATCATCTCCTTAAAAAGGATGTCTCCTTCAATTATAATGATGAGTTCCACAAATCCTTTTAGGCGTTGAAGAAATACTTTCTTCATCCACCTGTGCTCATCCCACCTAAAGATGACAAACCTTTTTACATCTACATTTCTACCACTGACCATTCCTTGGGTTCCATGCTCACTCATCGTGATGAGTAACATAGGTAGAAAGCATTTTATTACATAAGTCATACTCTTTTAGACTATGAGATTAGGTATACTCACGCTAAAAATATTTTCCTAGCCTTGGTCTTCATGGCCACTAAAATTTTCCACTACCTACTTAACCATAAAACCTTCGTCATCACCAACACTAACCCTCTGCATTACATGTATGTTAAACCTTACCAACACCAATGCACCACATGTTGGTCCATGCTCCTTACAAACCTAGAGTTTGAATTCATTCATCAAAATTGTTTCAAGGGAAAAACCATTGCAGATCATCTTGCATACACTTCTCTTCCTAGAAATCAATCTTCTAACTTTGATTTTCCTGATGAATCCATTGTTAGTCTTTCCTTGGGTGACACCATTTACCAAATGACCTTATTCTTTGACAGTTACAAATCTCAACATGGGGAAGGAGTAGGGATCATCCTCATTCCTCTTGATGGTGATCCTATGCCACTATCCTTTAAGTTAGACTTTGAGTGCACTAATAACACGACTAAGTATGAAGCACTTGTGTTGGGTCTTCAAACTGTCATTGCCCTAGATGTTAAATCCATTATTATCTTTGGCGACTCTCAACTTTTTGTGAACTAAGTCAATGGTTTGTACCAGTGTTGTAAAGAGGAACTTTAAAAGTATAGACATCATTTTGACAATTTTTGACCACGTTTGACCACTTCCTCATTCAAACCACTCCGTGATCCACTAAAAAATTCACAGATACCATTTCTTGTATTACTTCTCAAATACCTGCCTCATATTCAAATTCCAAAATCTTTGTCATAGTATAATGGTTTAAGTCACCCTTTTATATTATCCATGGCGTAAATTTTTTGGGAAGAATTGAAACTGACCCGCGCGACTATGACTACCTCTCCCTTTCAATTTTGCCTCTAGATATCACTCGCAATGGACTATGAACCTTCCTAAAAATTGTCTCTCATTACGACATCATAGGGGGTCTTCTTTATAAATGTGACTTTGACGGTATCCTCCTGTGGTGCCTCACTAATTTTTAAATCTCACACACTATCAAATAAATTCATGATGGTATTTTTAAGTGACATTTCAGTGGCCTCTGTAGTCATAAAACATATCCTTCGCCTCAGCTATTACTGGCCAACGCTTAACCAAGACTTTTGTGACAACATAAAACATTGTGTGAAGTGTCAATAGTATGCTAACCTTCACCACACCCCTAATCATGTCTTACAAGTCACTCGAGACTTTTGGCCCTTTTAAAAATGGGGTTTGGATCTCATTGGAGAGATTAACTCTCATTCCTCTCAATTTCATTGTTATATCATCACAACGACTGAATATTTCACTAAATGGGTGGAAGCCATCCCTCTCATTTCTACCAAAGTTGAAAAGATAACTAAATTCATCAACCATCATATCATTTTCTGTTTTGGTGTTCCTCATCACCTTATCACTAAAAATGACAAAAAATTTAAGAACAAAACCCTACGTAAATTGTGTGACAACTTTGGCATTCAACTCATTTTTTCTTCACCATATTACCCACAGGAAAGTGGTCAAGCGAAATATTCTAATAATACTATCCACAAAATTCTTATAAAAGTGGTTGATGACATTGGTAATGATTGACACACGCAAATTCCTTTCTCCTTATGGGTTTATCATACCAACATTCGTACCTCTACTAATGTCACACCTTTCTATTTGGTCTACGGTATAGAGGTCATCCTACCTCTCGAAGTCCAAATTCCATCTCTTTGTATATCACTTAAATATATTATCTCTGACAATGATTTTCACCAAGAACATTTGGCATAACTTGAGTTATTGGATGGACATCATTTAAATGCTATTAACCATATCCAAATCTAGCAAAAATGCATCAAGCATGCCTATGAAAAATGTGTTCATGAGTGAAATTTCAAGATCAGTGACCTTGTACAGAAGGAAAATCAACATGTGACCAACATGGAGAAAAGTAAACAAGGAAAGTTTTCTCCTAATTGGATTGGACCCTATATTGTCACCCATACCGATGGATTGGGAGCTTATCATTTATCTTATCTTAAGGGTAAACCCAAACCTGAGCCCATTAATGCCATGCATATTATATAGTTCTACTATTGAATAAAGTACTACATCACTTTATGTCACTAATATGCTCATCCCTTGATTGAACCTCTCCCTCCACCTACCTCTTTTAAGGACCAACTACTAAACTAGAATTGTGTGATTATCTGTCACCATTCAACCTTATCTTCAATATGAGTACCACGACTCTACTCATGGCATGATTCTCATGGATACTTTTCATCCTCTTTAGGATGGTATCCCATTTCCATTCATCACTTGAAACCTGTGTTTCATATCTAACCTTTTCATGTTATGGATTTTCCCTCATAAAAGAGGCCTATACTTATTTATTGTCTTGTCCATGACTTCAAGTACAAAAATAAAAGCAAAAAATATATGGGATAACCAAATCTCTACTTCTAGAGTCAAAATTCTGGAAAATAGATGACTCCCTTCAAATAAAAATATATGTCTCTAAGAATATGCTATAAGTAGAATTCTCCCTTGAAGGACAACTATAAAAAGTTAGCCACTTATTGCATTTAGTCTTTCCCCAAAAGAAGACTAATCCATATCTCTCAAATAAAATAATTTTGGAGCTTCCCACATCAATCCGCTTCACGAAGTCCTCAAGTGTTAGGTTGTGGAGCCTGTTTTCATGTGTGAAAGTGTTGAAGACTATACATTAAGAGTACTGTACACTTTTCATGTATCCTCACCAGGGTTCGGGGGCGATAGCCCCTGGAAAAAAAAAATTAGGCGTAAATTTTTTGGCCTCAAAAATTGCACCCAAAATATCGGGAAACGTGCTTTTCTCATATGGGTGAGTTTTTTGACCCATAGGTTTATGGGACGGGTTTTTCCCATGGTTTTGATACCCATGGTTTTGTAAAACTACTTAAGCAGTTGTCTATTTATATGGTCTTATGCATATGATAGATGAACAAGCAAATGTATTGCAGATGTGTTTTGAATTTGGGTGTGAATTCTGTAGAGTTTTTTGAGCATAGCTCCAAATGGATCTGGGTATTGTATTGAGAGAGCGGTGGCTTGTAATAAAATCTGAGCAAGTGATTCTTGGTGGACGTAGCCCAAATTGGGTGAACCACGTTAAATATTGTCTCTTTGTGTTGTGTTATTTTATTCTATAATTTTATTTGAGATCTGTAATAATTTCTGCATATTAGTTTCTACTGTTGCGATTCTGTGAGGGATTATTCCGCATATTTTATCCCTTATTTCCTAACAATTGGTATCAGAGCCTGGTTTGGTTTGCTGAAGTGTTGAATCACAGGGAAAGTTTTTAGCTTGAGTGGGAGCTATGGAAGATGAAGGAAGATCTAGGGTTGATAAATTCAACAAGAAAAATTTCAGTCTTTGGAAGATGCAGATGGAAGATTACCTTTATCAAAAGGATCTTTATACTCCATTGTCTGAGAAGGTGAACAAACCCTCGAGTATGATAGATGCGGAATGGGATTTACTGGATAGGAAGGCACTTGGGACAATCTGGCTGTGTCTTGCATCTTCGGTATTATTTAACGTTTCAAAGGAAAAGACTACAAAAGATCTAATGGATGCATTAGGGAAGTTGTATGAAAAACCCTCTGCCTCTAATGAGATATTTTTAATGAAAAAGTTGTTTAATATGAAGATGTCTGAGAATAGTTCAGTAGCAGATCATTTAAATGATTTCAATATGGTTGTGAATATGCTAGCTTCGGTTACAATATAATTTGATGAAGAAGTTAGGGATTTATTAATTCTGTGCTCTTTACCTGAGAGTTGGAATAGCTTGGTAATGGTCGGTAAGTAACTCGGTTCCAGATAACTCAAAGTTGAAGTTTGAGGATGTTGTAGGGGTGATTCTAAGCGAGGAAATGTGAAGAAAAATCTCTGGGGAATCTTCTACTTCAGGGAATGCTTTAACAGTGGAAACTAGAGGGAGACAAAAGAATAGAGGAAACCATGGAAAATCAAAAGATCGGGCAAGGTCAAAATCCAAGAACAAGATTATATGCTGGAATTGTGGAAAGCCTGGGCATGCAAAGAAGGACTGTTGGGAGCTTCGGGATAAGAAGAAACAATAGGAAGAAAACAAGGAGGCAAATGTGGTAACGGGTAATGTATGTCAGGATGCTTTGATTCTTTCTTTGCACAATATTACTGAATCTTGGGTTTTAGATTCAGGGGCTTCTTTCCATGCTTCTCCACATAGGCATTATTTTGTTGATTATGTTCAAGGAGATTTTGGGCATGTTTTTCTTGGTGATGATGAGCCTTGCAGCATAGTTGGAAAAGGTTCTGTTCAGGTTAAGATGCAGAATGGGAATACATGGGTATTGAAGGATGTCAGACATGTGCCTACATTAAGGAGAAACTTGATATCGGCGGGGCAATTGGGAAGTGATGGTTGTACTGTGATATTTACAGCTAACTCTTGGAAGGTTACCAAGGGTGCTCTTGTGGTGGCAAGAGGTAAGAAGGTTTGAACCTTGTATTTAACCACTGATAGTACTAATGATTGTAATCTTGTGGCTTCAGATGCAGATACAACATTATGGCACTATAGGCTTGGTCATATGAGCCATAAGGGCATGAACATCATAAAGAAGAATTTTTCTGGATATACAGAAATAGGTTTGGATTTCTGTGAGAACTGCATACATGGGAAACAAAAGCGAGTAAGGTTTCTCAAGGTTGGACCTACGAAGAAAAAGAGTAAGTTAGAGCTGGTACATTCTGATGTGTGGGGACCGGCTCAGGTATCATCTCTTGGGGGTTCAAGTTATTATGTTACTTTTATTGATGATGCAACAAGGAAAGTTTGGGTTTATTGTATTAGAAACAAATCTGATGTATTTGACACTTTTGTTAAATGGAAAGCCTTGGTAGAGAATGAAACAGGTCTTAAGCTAAAATGTCTCAGGTCAGATAATGGAGGGGAGTATTGCAGCAATGAATTTGATTATTACTGTTCTAAGAATGGAATCCATGCAGGCAAAAGACAGTTCCAGGAACTCTGCAGATAGAATGGGGTATTAGAAAGGATGAACAGAACAATAATGGAACGTGCTAGGAGCATGAGGTTGCATGCAGGACTGCCTCTTTCTTTTTGGGCAGAAGCGGTGAGCACAACTGTGTACTTGATAAACAGAGGACCCTCAAGTTCCTTGGATGGAGGCATACCTGAGGAGGCTTGGTCTGGTAAGAAATTTGATTATTCATTTCTTAGAGTCTTTGGATGTGAGGTGTTTGTTCATATAGACAAGGATGATAGGACCAAGCTAGAGGCTAAATCAAAAAAATGTACTTTCATTGGTTATGGTGGTGATGACTTTGGATTTAAATGTTGGAGTATTAAGGACAAGAAAAGCATTCGGTCTAGGGATGTGGTCTTTAATGAGAAAGTCATGTATAAGAAATAGTTGTAGGAAAATAGGGAAGAATTCAAGAAAGAATATGCAGTGGTAGAGGATCTTCTGGATGGGAAAGTGACCCATGAATCAGTTCACGAACCTACTCAACAGGAACCCCAAACTCCTACAGTGAGGAGGTCTTCTAGGGTAAGAAAAGAACCTGAACGTTTTTCTCCTTCTCTTTATTATTTATTACTCACTGATAGTGGAGAGCCAGAGAGCTTTGATGAAACAATGCAGGTAGATGCCAGTAAGAAGTGGGAGCAAGCCATGGATGAGGAGCATAAGTCTCTCATGGAGAACCAGACTTGGGATTTGGTGAAGCTACCAGAAGGCAAAAGAGCATTACAGAACAAGTGGGTGTACAGAGTTAAAGATGAAGGAGGAAAGAAAAGATATAAGGCCCGGTTGGTGGTCAAGGGGTTTGCACAGAAACAAGGTATAAATTTTGATGAGATTTTTTCTCCTGTAGTAAAAATGACTTCTATCAGAACTATTCTTGGAATAGTAGCAGCAGAAGACTTGCACTTAGAACAGTTAGATGTAAAGACTACATTTCTCCATGGTGATTTAGAGGAGGAGCTATATATGCAACAGCCAGAAGGATATGAAGTCAAAGGTAAAGAGGAGATGGTGTGCAAACTAAAGAAGAGCTTGTATGGCCTGAAACAAGCTCCACGTCAATGGTATAAGAAGTTTGATAGCTTCATGATGGAGCAAGGTTATATTAGATGTCATTCTGACCATTGTGTGTATACAAAGAAATTTGAGGATGGAAGTTATATTATCCTATGTTTGTATGTAGATGACATGTTGGTTGCAGGTAAAAACATGCAGGAAATAAAAGTACTCAAGAAACAGCTAAGTGAATCCTTTGCTATGAAGGATTTGGGGGCAGCCAAAAAAAATCCTTGGTATGAGGATATCTTGGCATAAGAAGGAACAGAAGCTGAATTTATCTCAGGAAGAGTACATTAAGAAGGTATTGGACAGGTTTAACATGCAGGATGTTAAACCAGTTGGGACTCCTTTGGCAGGCCATTTTAAGTTATCAAAGGAGCAGTGTCCCAAGACAGAGTAGGAAAGAAACCAGATGTCCAAGGTACCTTACTCATCAGTAGTTGGTAGTTTGATGTATGCTATGGTGTGCACTAGGCCTGATATTTCCCATGCAGTGGGAGATGTGAGTAGATTTATGAGTGATCCAAGTAAAGAGCATTAGCAAGTAGTAAAGTGGATCCTTCAGTATTTGAGAGGGACCATGGGGACAGTTTTGTGCTATAGTGGATCATACAACACTTTACGTGGTTATGTAGATTCAAACATGGCTGGAGATGTAGACAGCAGGAGGAGCACGACAGGTTATATTTACACTGTAGGTGGGATAGCAGTGAGCTGGATTTCACGACTACAGAAGCTGGTGGCTTTGTCAACCATAGAGGCTGAGTATGTTGTTGCCACAGAGGCAAGCAAAGAGATGATTTGGTTACAACAATTTCTTGAGGAGTTGGGGCATAAGCAGGAGGAATGTAAGCTGCATAGTGATAGTCAGAGTGCTATACACCTAGCTAAGAACTCTGCTTTCCACTCTAGGACAAAGCATATACAGTTAAGGTATCATTTCATCAGGACAGCTTTGGAGGAAGAGAAGTTGAAGTTGGAGAAGATTCATACCATTCATAATCCTGTAGACATGATGACCAAGGTGGTCACAAGGGAAAAACTAAAGTTGTGTTCAGCTTTGGTTGGTCTTCACAAAAACTAGTGAAGGGTTGAGAAGCTTACTCAGAGGAAAACTAGTCTCCAAGTGGGAGATTGTTAGGTTGTGGAGCATGTTTTCATGTGTGAAAGTGTTGAAGACTGTACACTAAGATTTCTATACACTTTTCATGTATCCTCGCTGGGGTTCGGGGTCGGGCTAGGCCTCGAGCAGGGGTCCTAGGGTGTAGCCCCCCAAAAAAAAATTAGGTGTAAATTTTTTGGCCTCAAAAAATTGCACCTGAAATATCGGGAAACATGCTTTTCTCATATGGGCAAGTTTTTTGACCCATAGGTTTATGGGACGGGTTTTTCCCATGGTTTTGATACCCATGGTTTTGTAAAACTGCTTAAGCAGTTGTCTATTTATATGGTCTTATGCATATGATAGATGAACAAGCAAATTTATTGCAGATGTGTTTTGAATTCGGGTGTGAATTCTGTAGATTTTGTTGAGCATAGCTCCAAATGGATCTGGGTATTGTATTGAAAGAGTGGTGGGTTGTAATAAAATATGAGCAAGTGATTCTTGGTGGACGTAGCCAAAATTGGGTGAACCACGTTAAATACTATCTCTTTGTGTTGTGTTATTTTATTCTGTAATTTTATTTGAGATCTGTAATAATTTCTGCATATTAGTTTCTACTGTTGCGATTCTGTGAGGGATTATTCTGCATATTTTATCCCTTATTTCCTAACATCAAGGAGAACCCATTTATCCTAAATCCCAATATAGACTTCCTACATTATATAAAAAAGCAAGAATAATACCAACTTCTAGTCATGGACTTGCCTATTCTGGTTTTGGGTATCTTGCAGAAGGGTCGTGTTGTCCCACAATAAGGTTACACTTAACATACTCTTCCACCTTACCTTCTATTTATTATTTTCTAAACCAACTCAAGGGACATGGCATGTATTCTACACATTGTGATTACCCAACTTCTTCCAACTCTAGATCCATCGTTGATGCAGTGTAACTAGTGACTTATGTTCAATAAATCTAGGGGTATGGAAATTATGGTCCTTGTCAAATATGGGCATCCTACTTCTTTTGGTTTTTTATTTGTTTACTTCTTGTTTCTTCAATAGGACAAGAACATCTAAATTGAATCAATCATAACACCTTCATATATGCCTACGCCTAATTCACCTTGCCTATTACCTATTCAACATTCGACCTTACATATTTTCAAACATGCCTTACCCAACCAACTTACATATCCAACCTCCCTACTCAACTTACCTAACCCAATCTCATTCTTCCCTGGTTTATGGGAGAACTACATCGTCTTGAGGCCCCTTTTGCAAGGGCTATGTAGGAATCACTTTGAAGACATGGGGTCTTTGGAGGTTAGCTTGGCCTCCATGTTCTAACATCTTTTATCATTTTTATACTACTTGACCCTACTACTTAATCTTTCTCATGTTTCCATAATATCAATAACTTTGATATTAAACCAAAACATATCTATATATCTAGTTTCCATAGCACCACTAACTTGTAAATTAAACCCAAACCATACCTATGATCTAGTTTCCATAATATAAATAACTTGGAAAGTAAACCAAACCATGCCTACACATCTAAGTTTCCATAATATCAATACATTAGAAATTAAAACAAGCCATAACATTCACCATGCCTACATATAGTTTCCATAATTTTCAATAACTTGGAAATTAAACCAAACCATGCCTACACATCTAATTTTCCATAATATCAATACATTACAAATTAAAACAAACCATAACATTCATGATGCCAACAACTAGTTTCCATAGTAACTAGATAATGGAAATCAAAACAAACATAATAGATATAAATGTCATCATCTATATACTGGAAAGTCTCTATGTCAATATATTGTATATACAAATATAAAGAAGTATCTCAAAAATTCTCATGTACATCTCACCTCTTCAGCACGTAGGATGGTGTATATAAGTCTAAAATCAACAATAAACAACACCTCCATCTTTACCTCATCCCTAGGAGGGACTTGCACCTCTACCGGCCTCTCTTGTCCCCTCACATGGCATCTGTATATGTGAACTAGTCACCTCCCACTGACCCTATCCTTGAGACCAATGGATCCCTAAACTGTTGGCACTATGGGTCCGTGAACTGGACCTCTCATTGGCTATTTGTTGGGCTATGTAGGTTGCCTAGCTTACAAAATGGATACCACTCTCTATAATATGATCCTCATAATATCTGGCCTCTGCCACAACCTCCTGGTATCTGTCCATAGATATCCCCTGTGGAGGTTCCATCACTCTAACACCTATTTGTGGACCCTATCCCAGTAATAGTGGTCCATGTCCCTTTACCAGTACATATGGTGGTGAACCCTACACTAATGGGTCATGCCCCTATCCATATTTTTTTGTGCCTGTTCATGTGCATGTGCTACTACTAGTTATCCTTGAAAGGTAGCCACCTATGTCTAAGCTCCTGCTAGCTACCCCTGTAATGTTGTGACCTAGACCTATAACACAACCACCACTCACTGTAACTTGTCTCTCTCTATTGTAACAGTAGCCAAATCAGGTTTTCCTGGCCTCGGAAGTGCTTCTTGTATTTGTGCTATCCACAAATGTCTATATTCATCTATATATCCTGCATCATTTATCCTCGTATTTGTGACCTGCTCCTTTACCCCTATTGTATCTGTCAGATGTGGTGGAGATAAAGGTCTCTCCACGTCATCCTTGCAGTACTGTTGGAAGGGTGAGGGCACATCATGCCATACCTCGAACTGTTGTTTGACCTATTCAACCAATATCATCTCATGCTTTCCAGGTCTCCATCCTTGTATCCATCTCAGGATCTATAAACCTACTGACTCCTCTACCATACCTCTAAATGAAGCATAACAAAGCTATGGCCTCCATAAAATATCAACTACTGATAGGTCATCTAGTAAATTCCTATGATATGTCACATCCTGTGATGTCGTATCTACCATTACATGTGCCCCTATATGAATCCACCTCCTGTACCCTGCTCTATAAATAACCCTATACTAATCCTGTCGTGGTAGGCCTGACGGATGTAGACAAACTATATGTTTGTAAGCCCAATAGTGCAAAAGAAAGGTGTAGCACAAACCAAATAGTGGAATCCTCCTATATGCCCACAACTCCCTATATAACTATACTAGGTATGCTGACGCCCATGAAAAATAGACTCTCTACTCAATCATGTCCTCTAATACTCCAATTAGTACCCGTGGAAACCTCCCACCCTCTAAGTTTGGGAGTACATAATAACTAATCCCCACCATCATCAGAACTACTAATCTAGTCTCTTGTGGATGTGCAACATACATCTCCCCATAGCTAAAGCTCGCAATCTGATAAGACAAATCAACCATGGCCTCTTCAAAAATGTAACCATAGGCTCGTACGAATCATCTGAAGAGATCTGATATAACGGATCCCCAACAATAGGTAACCTCAAGATCCTGTAGACATCCTCCAGGGTAAGAGTCATCTCTCTTATAAGTAGATGGAATGTGTTGGTCATCGGGTCCCATCTGTTGATGAGGGTGAACATCTTGTTATTATCTTGCACAATCTTCACGTAGCATCTAACAGAGCCCAGCCCTACATCCCTCATTTAATCCCACTTGTCCTATGTAACATTGGGTCTCATCTGGACTAATAGGGGCAATAACCGGTCTCTCATGGTCAACTATTGTCTTACCTGCATCATCAACATTCACACATGTTAATAAATTGTCCCTTTTGACCATTTATTCTACCCTACCTATCCCAATACCTACTTACTCCTTTCCTAGCCTACCCACCTTTACCTAACCCACTTTCCTGAAGTACATTTTATCTAGCCTACACATCTACACTTTCTTTGTTTCATCTATTTTTTCCTTTCACATATTAATCTAAATCACCCCTACCGACCCTTCCCTACCTTTGATCCATCCCCAAACTACCCCTTTTCCTACCTTGGAAAGCCCTACCCACCCTTTCCCTACCGTTCAGCCTCCCCAACTAACATTTTTTCTCACTTAGTCACTTTTCACAGTGACCGGCATTAGTCACCATGATCGATATTGGTCCCTTTTTTACCCACTGACATCAGTCAGCCTACCGATGTAGGCTGATAATCGACCAACGTCGGTTACTGGTTTGGCCTTAGGGCCGAACAACCACATCCTCAATTTTAAAAAAAATCATTAAAAACCTAAACTTCCCACCCCAATGCCCCAAAATTGTCTCTATATACATTTTATAACCTAATTAAATTAGTTTCACCCTCCCCATACCCAATTTTACCCTACTTTAACCAAAATTCCAATAAAATTTCAAAAACCAAATATTCAATTTGTTCTACCTTATTCTTCACTAAAAACAACAATGGAGCTTGAAACCTACGTCTACTCGATGTCACTTCCATGGTGGGATTTCAGAAATAGCAACATGACCTCCCCCTAAGCCTTCTACTTCCTCTGCCATGTCCAATTCCCCTTCTAACCTCTCATGCAATACAATCTCTCTGGTAGATCTCATGGGCCCTCACACTCTACTCCTCTAACCACTAAATTCTCGCCAACACACTCAATAGGGAAGCTCTATGGTTTTATTCATAGGTTTTTCTCTCCACCAGTCATTTTCACCAAGTCAAAATGCTCAAATGTACCTTTTCCATGTTGGTTTTTCATTTTAAATCGTCGATTTCGCAATCAACGTTATTCTGGTCATGCCCTAGGTGATCAATGTCGATCACCCTTTTTGGCACCAATTCCTCTTCAACTAGTATCAATCACCCTAATTTCACCCAATATGTCATATTCCTCAAATCTTTACTCAACAATGCCATTTTTCTTATGACCATAACCTTACCACATGCCTATTAGCTCACCTACCATCCTAGTTACCTCCCTAATTATACTTAGTGGCACATATTTTCCTACACCCCGGCCTTACCTATACACCCACACTGACCTCGCCCATTTGACACTTGAATTTTCTTACTCGTTGTACCTTGCAATGATGCTACTTATGTTTTTTATTCTAATGGTGTTACCTTCCCTTATTCCATGATGTTTATTTAAACTAGACAAAATCTTTTGGTGATTTGGAACACACCTATGCCCATTCCTACACCTAGCCTCGCTATGTTTCAAGGATCACTTCCTATACCTTAGATACCTAGACCATAACAACCTTTTTTGGATAAACTACCGACCTTTGGCAATGTAAAGTTTGTGAGCTCTTCAGCCTAGTGTTGTTGGACCCTAAATATTGGTACCCTAAATATTGTCTAAGTACCAAGAAGCGCGCACACGTAGGACCAGTGAATAAAAAGGCCATCAGGGAAAAGCATGTTGGGAAAAGGGTTTAAGAAGGGTTTTAGTAAAACTAGGGCGCGTGCAAGAGACAAAACAAGGGTTTAAAGGACCTAGCCATATTTGGCATCTTAAAGGCACTTGAGGAAAAATGTGAGGACCTGAATAGGCCTGATAAGTGGATAAGTTGCCATCCTGGAACCTTAGAGGCCAAGAAAAGGATATTCCATACAGGGAATACTCCCAAAGGCATCATTTCAATTAGTGGAAAAATTTTCAAAGGAGATAAGCATTTTCTTATGGAGGACCACATGGACACTTGGCATGTGATCTTACCTTGGAGAGATCATGGCGGTGGGAGATGATATTATTTAAAGGAATGCTTAGGTTAGAAAAGGATATAGAAAACTAGATGAGAGGAAGGAGATAGGAGACAGATGAACGAAGTGCTACATAAAATGTTAGGAAGTCTTAGGGTTTAGGGTTATTGACATTAAAAAGGTTGTAAAGAATGTTATCAAGCATCAACATAGATGGTTGGGTCTATAAATGGGTTATAATGGGGAGAGCATAGTTAAGATCTCTAATTAGAACATGATGTATGGGTTGGATCTCTTTCAATTATTGGATTTGGTCTTATATGACCCTTTTGAATGTAATGTGGCTATTAAAACTACTTTAAATCAATATATATGTGGGTTTATTCTATACAACTTATTTATGGGTGTAAACCCTCATGTTAATTCTACATGTCATAACTCAGATGTGGTTCCTTTTGTTTCATATTATGCTTATTATCCTTCATCTAGATGCATGGGTATAAAGATCTATTAGTTTCATCTTGTGCTTTTAAGTAGATGCATGTGTTTATGCCTCTATAAATAATCCTTTGTCAATAGCAAAGCCTTCTCACAAGGCTCACATAAAATAGGGGCTCGGTGCCCACACATACCTTGGGTGAGTGCTCAGTGCCCACTGGGTGATAGGCTAGCAAACTTGGGGATAGTATTATTAAGGGTAACAAAAATGACTACCTCTTGGTTCCATTTTCGGGACCTTTTTTTGAGGTTGTTGTGAGAATGATGCAGGATGATAGAGTGTTTGACCTTGGATAATGTTGAATCATGGTTTAAGAGCACGAAGGATGAGTTCACTCAAATATTTAATACTAGATCTAATTTTGATGCACGTAAATGGGTAGAAGAAAACATGTATTATGAGCTATATGAGACCTTATTTTGTTGTTTTATAGTGGATTTGTATGAATGGATTTTTTGCATCCAAGTCAAGATAGTATTATATACCTCATGTATGGACCCAAGATGAATATCAGAAGGTACATGATGTTGATATGACCTGGACCCATGTTGTTGATCACTGGTGGAGTAGGGTGTTGACTAGCTACACGTTGGAATATGTGATATTTATGTATTCTTGTTCGGAAGTTACTAAGTTTGAATTATTAAAGGATCCAAGAGGATCATTCTTGTGTGTTATCCCTATAGATAGGAATATCCTAATTATTACATTGATTTTAGAAGCATTCCCTATGCCTAACTAAACCTTTGCTAAGCTCTGGGTGAGGAAGCTAGGGTGGAGGAAGATGGTAGACCTTGCAGCTAAAAGAGAAAGAGAGGAAAGGCGGATCAAGTACATTGAAGCTCATGAAAGGGAGTTAGATAGACAATGTGAAGTCACAGGAGTGATGGATATATGGAGATAGACATTACGGGAAGGATTTGAGGTCTGCGTGGAGGACGTGGGACTTGACCAGTCTGTGCTACCCCATCTTGGAAAGTGCAGGAGAGAAACCCCTTCAGCTTATAGAGAGAGCTCGTCGTGTGAAGGAAGGAGGAGATTCATGGGCACACATCTTAATCCACATATCGACAATACCCTTGCACTTAGTGTTCCAGTTTATGAGGTAAATATTATTAACCTAGTTGGTGTTGGTGATCGGTTGGTGCCTAAGAGGTATAATTTTTCATTTGGTACATTTATGGTTGCACATTCATTTCCTTTGTTTGGGGGTATATTTTTTGGTACGATATTTGTGCAAAGTACGGGAAATTTTTTTTTGGATATCACATATGGGAGTGGCATAGGACACACATTTGGGAGTGGTGCAATATCAGAGAATGTCAGTGTGTAGTTTAGCACGATAGTGGGGACACAAGGTGGAACCTCTTTAGGACCCTTACTGGTTGTGAAAGGAGGATCCGGTGGGTCTGGTAGAGTAGTAACTAGTGGACCTGATGGACTTGATGGATTTGGAGGATCTGGGGGGTCAAGAGGAACAAACATTAGTGGATTTAGTGAATCTAGTGGTGGAGACAACACCAGAGGGAATCAAGGTGCTGGATTAGGAGGACAAGGGCATTAACCACCTTAGTAAGTATTCTTTGAAATATCATTACATTTACCGGATTACAATGGTGTTGAGGATGCTACAGAACATGGGCATAAGTGTGAGCTACTATGGTGTGCGAAGGGAATCATTTCCCCAGAGAGGAAAGTAAGTCAGATTGTGACCACATTACAAGGGCATGCGCATAGCTAGTACCAGAAATATGACCCACACAAAATTGTGGTGGATTACACTATGCTATGTGATGCATTATTAGTAGAGTTTCACATTCCTTAGTTCGAATAGAAGAGCATCAGTGCATTGAAGGAAATTAAGCAAGGGATGACAGAGAGTGCGGGAGTATGATGTGCATTTTAAGACTCTCTTGTCAAATTTTTCTTATGATATTCATCCTTCTCAACATGCTTAGTGGTTTTTAAGAGGGTTAATCACCCCTTTCAAGAGGGTACTTTCACATAAGACCTTCACAAACCTGTGCGAGGCCTTGGAAGTTTCCTTATGCACCGAAGCCATAAGAAGCATGGACACAAGAGTAAGTCCATTTCTTGAATCCCAGATCATTACAATGACAAAGTAGCTGGAGAAACTATCTGTGAGCTCAATACATGAGGTTTGTAGTGGACTATGGTGCACGAACTGTGAAATAGAGGAACATACGAAGGATAATTTTCTGCAAAGAATGGTGCGCACCATGAAGATAGACTATGAAATTTTCCATTTAAACCATGATGCAAGTAGGTTCCCTCTACTACAATGTGCGATCCATAGTAATGTGTCTTACTACTACAGAATTTTCACTTCCACTACTTATGACACCAAGGACTACAAATCGATTGACCAAATACATGATGTCATTGATACTAACATGCGCCAAACTAGCATTGCAATTATTTCCAAAGATGATTTTTACTATTATGAATGGTGTGTAGATGGAGGTGGCTGCGGAATAGGCTTTCGCAGAATATTTAGAGGTCATAGCAACCATAGAGGTTGGATAAGTGAGATCCCACGTGGAACTTGTTATAACTGTGGATCTACTGAACACTATAAGTGCAAATGTATTGATCTATTACATTTCTCTTGGTGTGGAAAGAAGTAAAAGTATGAGGAGTGCCCATAATTATTTGAGTGCATGAGTCAACAACAACAGAAGGACAAATCCACTAGGATGGTAAGCATGAATAAAGCTAACTTGCAAGTGGATACCAAGGGTGGCACGTGAGTCACAGTTAGAGCTTGTGCTAGTGACAACGTGAGCTGAGGCTTTGCATGCAAGGGAGAAACCCAAGCAGAGGCCACTGGTTACCAAAGAAGAGGTGGTACATGGGAAGTATCCAAAACCTTCTCATCAAAAAGAGGTCTATCAAGAGACCATGGATGTGATTCAAAGACTACAATGAGAGATCCAGTACCTAAAGGAGTAGTCTCGATATTTAGATCAAAGGAAGAATGATGAGGCTCCTCAGAAGGATCTGGATGAAGTCAAGGAGGTATGAAAATTTTTGACGTAAGAGAATATCATTCCTCTACTAGGATAATGGTTATGGGAAAAGGTATTGTACGTTGGAGGAGAGCCCAAGCAATAAGTTTTGCAAGCTAACCTTTCCCCCTCACACCATTGATTGTGATAAGGATATTTACCATGAATAAAGTAGTCTATGAATGGTTCTTGAGTAATATTCTGATAGACACGGGTGTGGAGGTTAATGTTCTCACCCTAGATGCATGGAATCAAATGGGAAGGCCCCCATTATAGCCATCCTCTAATGTTATGTATATGGCTAACAAGACAAAGCTGATTCCCATTGGTGTCTTGAAGGATGTTGTTATCACTATCCAAGGGGTGAAATTCATTGGAGACTTCAAATTCTTGGTGCCAGTTGAGGCAGACAACTTTCCAGCAGTACTTGTGTTCCCCTAGTGCTATAAGAACAATGCTAACCTATGGTTCAATAATGGATACATAATTTTTTAGAATAAGGAGGAATAAATTATCATCCCTTTGACCGATGGGAAGTCAGCACCCTTTACTGGCCCCTTGGGAGAAGAATTATTTGACATAATCTATGTACACACTATTAGAGGCCATGAAGTGATATATCCTATAGAAGGATTCATTCAGTGGGAGGACACTCAATCTATGAGTGATACCACTAGTGTAGCATGTGACAATTGGGTGCATAGGGACTTATGATTTATTTGAGAGGTAATTGAGAGGCTATGTTATAAGAGTGACAAAGGTGTGCCCACTTCGGTTCTTGAGAGGGAAGTAATTTCCAAGCTACCCTGGGGAATGGAACCCCGATATCTTCTTGCAGACCATAGAAGTCTAATAGAGATGCGAGATCGAAAGGAGGAGCATGCTTGTCTACACTTTTCACGGAACCGCAGCGCATTGGTGGGTGGCACATCAGGACAATATTCTAGAATGACATTAGGTGAGGATTGTGCTCTCTATTAGATTCTTCCAAAGAAACGTGCCTACTAAAATCAGTGGCTATGATGGAAGGGAGTCCACCTTAGAGCATGTTTAGGAATGTAAGAGGGTGTGGATGGGAGGCACGGAAGCTTTACCCCCTTCCCTCTAGGTGCACAATTTTTATTCCACACTGTAGGGATGTGTACGTGCATGGTACATTCATTTGGAATTATACTATTAGACATGGAACTAGTGGGAGTTGGAAAATGACTTAATTAAAACCTTTGAGTATCAAAATGTCAAGCTAGTAGTGGACAAGGCGTTGCAAGATGATAAGCACCTAACTATGGGAGATAGTGCCATGGATAAAGATAGAATTATGGAATTATTGGGAGAACTTGATTTGGAGGTGAAATTTGATGTGGAGGAGATAGAGGAAGTACAACTTGAGTGCGCCTACATAGAGAAAGAGAAGGTAAAATTAGTCTATGTGATAGATGGTGAGGAAGTGGAGAACTTAGATGTTAACCATACTATGGGTACGCGCAAGATAATGGATAGTGCTGATGAGAAAGTGTGCGCTTACCATGAACCTATCAAAATGAAGAAGGTTAACATTGGCTCAGATGCGTAACTGAAGGAGGCTACTATCGAAGATTACTAGTCAGAAAAGGAGGTTTCCAAGATCATTAATCGATTGTGTGAGTTTCAGGATTTATTGCCACACGGATACCATGAGCTTAAGGGAGTTCACCACTCTTTAAGGGAGATTTGGATCAAACTAAAGGAGGAGTGCACCCGATTTGGAAAAGACCTTAACAGATGAATCCAAATCTGCACATCTGAGTCAAGGAAGAGATAGACAAGATGATTGCATTAGGCATCATTGAATATTTTTAGGATTCAGAATGGATAAGTCCATTGGTCATTACCATTAAAAAGGATGGGAGAATAAGGATCTATGTTGATTATAGATATTTAAATGCGGTATGTGTAATTGATCCCTTTCCAACCCCTTTCACCAAGGATTTCCTTGAAGGAGTAGTTGGGTGTGAGATCTATTCATTCACGGATGGTTTCTCATGATATCATCAAGAGAGGATTACAAGGGAGGACTAAGAAAATATTAATGTTTTCCATAGAATGGGGAAGTTTTTCCTACACGGTCATGCCTTTTAGACTGAAGAATGCACCTATTGTGTTTTCACACATTGTGGTCCAGGCATTTCAGGACTTTATCCATAAGTTCCTTCAAGTCTACCTTGATGACTAGACAATGTATGGCCTAGTAAAAGACCATTGTAACAATTTGTTTCTGATGTTCGAGAGATGCAGTCAGTTGTGAATATCTCTCAACATCAAGAAATTTCTTTTCGCTACCCCATTTGGAACACTGTAGGGGCATATTATATGTAAGGAAGGTTTGCTAGTGGATCTTACAAGGGTTTTCATTATTATCAAACTCAAGGAACCCATTAGCTAAAGCATAGTACATGGATTCCTTGGGTATACAGGGTACTGCCAAAAGTTTATTAGGGGCTATGCCAAAATTGACAATCCATTGGAGGGATTAGTGAAACACAGATGTACATTTCATTAGAGAGAGGCGCAACAGATGGTGTTAGATACCCTGAATAACTGGCTCATCACTATGCCCATATTACACTTTCCTTCCTAGGATAAGCCTTTCCATATACATGTTGATCCCTCTAGGATGGCCATTGGAGCAGTGTTAGCACAACCTGGTGAAGGGACTGTTGATCATCCTCTTTGTTTTTCAAGTAGGAAGTTGACACTAGTAAAGAAGAACTATACTACTATCGAGTGCAAGTGATTATTAATGATCTATGCACTACATTAATTCAGACAAAATTTGCTAGCAACGCCCTTTATATTCTACACGAACCATGTGGCTTTGAAGTACTTAGTGAAGAAGCCCATTTTATAAAGGCGCATATGCAGATGAGTCCTATTATTTCAGGAATTTTAGTTTACAGTTGTTGTAAAATTGGGTAAGAGTGACTTGGGACCTGACCATTTATCAAGGATTGACTTAAGATAGGATGTGCAAAGCATTGAGGATATGATGCCAAAGGCACAACTATTTAGGATGTGACACACACCCTCTGAATTAGAAGATATTGTTGTGTTTCTCAAAATAAGTATGGCACTAAAGGAAATGAATATTTTAGAAAGAAAATAGTTGGCTATACGCGTTGTGCCCTACATGTTAATTGGTGGAGATTTATACAAGTTAGGTCATGATGAGGTTTTGTGCCGGTGTGTACTAGAACATGAGTGCCTTGCAATCATGGAGGAGGCTCATGGTGGAATTGTAGGAGGACACTATACAGGAAATGTAACCATGTCTAATATCCTTCTCACATGCCTTTGGTGGGAAACATTTTACAAGGATTGTATTGAGTATTGAATGGCCCGTGACCATTTTCAATGCCTTGGCAAGCCAAGAAGAAGAGATGAGATGTTGTTGAGACCGATAATTAACGATAATCCATTTGAGAAGTGGACAGTTGACTTTGTAGGCCCTATTTCACCTGCCACACGAAGGACTAGCTCGCGCTACATAATTACTTGTACTAATTACTTAACGCGGTGGGTGGAAGCAGCACCTACAAGGAATTACACTGCGAAAAAAACACCAAGATTCCTATGGGAGAATATAATCAGCAGGTATGGATGCCCCTTGAGTTTGACTAGTGACAGAGGTACACATTTCTTGAATGAGATAGTTAGGATTTTGTTGGCAGAGTTCATGGTGGCTCATCACAAGACTACCCCTTATCACCCTCAAGCTAATGGAACCGCTAAGGCATTTAACAAGATACTAAGTCACATGCTGACCAAAATTTTTGATGTTGGGAGACAAGATTGGGATGACAAAGTCTTAGTCATACTATGGGCATATAGGAAAACCTACAAGATATTGAACAAGGCCACACCATTTCAATTGGTGTTTAGCACCAAGGCTATGTTACCTATTGAATTCATGTTACCATCACTGTTGCATATAACATGCATAGGAGGGTTAGCTGATGAACACGCACTTAAGGAAAGGATTAACAAGTTGATGCAACTAGATGAATGGCACTCTATTTCTTGTTGGAGTCATAAAATAGAAAAGGCTAGGAAGAAGGCATGACATGATAAACACATTAAAAATAAGTAATTCGAGGTTGGGGAGATGGTCTTTCTTTATGAATCCAAGTTTCTGCACCATCCCGGAAAATTGAAATCCCATTGGTTAGGAATATACATCATCTCATACATCCTTGATTCAGGCACTACCAGTTATAAGCACTGGATGGGACAAGGTTGCCAGGATATTTCAATGGGAGTAGGTTGAAGCCCTACTATAAATAAGTCTTCTTTTGTTTATAAATAAGGCAGTATTTCTAGTTAGCCTAGGATTTTCCCTTACTGCAATTATTTTTCTTCCTTTGTGTGTCCCCTTCTCATTGATTTTTTTCCTTTTTTTTTGTGTGAGCATTGTGCGCTGGTAGCCACTTACTGTTTCAAAAAATTTCCATGCGTAGAGGACTGCACATCTATTTTTGTGTGGGGTGAAGTGATGTGATAAGTACTGAAAGTTGGTATTGGAAGCTGTGTTTTGATGGACCATGATAAATAATCAAAATATGTGGATTGAAGAATCACGTGGAAAAGGTGAATATGAAGACAATTTGGTGTCAGAAAGGTATTACAAAAATCACGTAAAAAAGTGAAAATCACAGTAACAACATAAGATAGGTAATTTCAAAAACCAAGATGAGGACAAAAGAAGTGCTTTCAACACTATATGTGCACATGTAAGGATATTTGGTTAGTAAGTGTTTTTACACGCCAGAAGGTTGGGGAAGTTTTTGCATAGGATTGAGTGCGGGGGAAGAGCACTGAAGGTTAACATTAGGAAAAGCCACCTTTAATGCAAAAGTACATTGGTAGGTGGCATGACATTTATTATGAGGAAAATCAGAAGTTATAAATAGAAGGTCAAGGGTGCATTATTCTTACCTTGCATTTGCATTATTGAAGAGCTCTCATGAACTAGGGTGTCATTGAGAAGAATAGTTATGTGAAAAATAAGTTGTGAATATTTTCATACATAGCTAGTTTGATTAGCAAACTGGAGTGGAAAATGGTACACTGGCATGAGCGGAGAAGGGTGTGTGGAAGAATCCCATGGGTGTTATGCCATCTTGAGAAGGGTTTTCTAGGTTAGGGTTCCATAGCTAGGGCACATGATTTGAAGGGATTGTCACAAAGGAGTGAAGCCACGAAGTCAAGCAGAGATAGGACTAGAGGAAAGGAAGAAATTTTAAGGACCCGATAAAGGAATGACACCAAGGAAAGTATCAACCATTTCACCAAAGAAGGGCAAGGGCAAGGGTAAACAAGTCATTTCTACCAGTTTCAATGAAGAATGGTACGCGGAGATGCAATATCTAGACGGTGTATTACTTAGTAAGGAATGGGTGTCACATGTTAGAAAGATGGCCATAAGTGATTACAACCATCGAATGAGAATCACAGAGAAAGAGATGAAATTATAACTGGTTCGCCCTATGGACAAAGGACACCAGAGGGAATGCCTATCTATAATGACGAAGTAAAGGTGAATATGGAAAAGGATGGGTTGTTACAACTCTATGAGTTTCCCTATTTCAGCAAGCCGAAATGACTATACCAGTGTTTAATGTCATGCATGCATGAGGACCACTTCTACTTCACAAGATGAAGGATGCACATAACCCCCTAGCTGATTTCTAAGTTTATTGGTCTTATCTGTGAAGGAGAGTCATTGGATGATGACTTGGATGATAAGGAGGCCATTAAGAAGACCGTTGAAACTTATGACTATAAGAAGGGTTCACGCTACTTCGACATTTCTATTATTTCTAACCCTGTAATGAGGATGGCTGCATGCTTGGTCACAAAGCTGAATGGGAAGGAGAGATGGACATAGATCAACAAAGCTTGGTTGAAATTTTTTCTTAAGATCTCAGAGGGGACCATTTATAACCTATCAAATTTTATTGCAGAAGAAATTATTAACACCATGCGCGATGGAGAGAAGATCATGTTTGGTAATGTCCTCCTTACCATCATCTTTTCAGAGATTGGAGTGCCCGATGGGTTGGATAAATTTGTTTGGGAGTACCCAGAGGAGAACCCTTCCCCCGTAAAGAGGTTTGAGAAATATACTTGTGACACCATGACAATCCACCCACAAGGTACGCCTGGAAGAAATGGTATAAGCGGATGCGTGATGCATTTGACACTGAATGGAGAATACCCAAGCAGTTTCCTACTTTAGTACAAGGAGAGGCTGAATTTTATTTATACCAACATTTTTGTATTGACAGATTTACTCTGACTGATGGCACCAAGGGTCCCTATTACAAATTTTCGTTCTCCTTCACAGTGCAATACTTCCAAGCTGGGGTCAATTGATTCAAAGAGGTGAAGAGACTAAGGTTTGATCTTAGTATGGTAGACCAAGATTACCACAAGTTACGCAAAATGTTGATATATCCCAAGAAGCGTGCCTATGTAGAGAAGTATGTCTCCCATGACGTACATATGATGAAACCAGTAACATTACCTGTTATTGGGAGAAGTGCAGCAAGGGTATACTTGCGTATAAGGCCTAAGTATGAGAAATGTGCTTATATTGAGAATGATGTCTCTATTCCAGAAGATCCCACCATAAGTAATAAGGATGTGCCAAGAAAAAGAGAAAAGGAAGAGACTCCTAAAAATAAGGCACCAAACACACATACAATGCAATCTGTAGGTGCACAGGAGTCGGTTGTAGGCCAAGCACCTATGCATGGAGGAAGAAGTCCCCCATGGAGGAAAAGGAGAAGACACCTAAGAAATAGGCCCTAAAGAAAGAGAAGTCCCCTGCAGTAGAAGATTCATCGGTAAGAGAGGAGTTTCACAATGGATAATAAAAAGAGGAGTCCCTTATGTTGGAATCACTAGTTAGGAAGAATCAAAGCGTGAAAAAAGGGGCAGACTCAAAAGAAACAGAAAGCATAGAGGTTGACAAGGGAAATGAGGATGATGAAGAGCACGATGAGACTCAGTTTCATCCTGTGCATGATATACATGATTCGGATGAGGAAGGAAATGAAAGATGCAATGAGGATAAGGAAGGAGCTCATAATAAGGGTGGGAGTGAAGAGGTAAACATGAAAAATCAAAGACCCAAACCCTAACTAAGGAACAGATAGAGGATTCCACAGAGAAGGAGGTGGTAGATATTATAAAAAATCTAGTGGACCAGGAGGTGGAGTGTAGCACTGAGGAGTGTGTGAGTGTTGGGAAACAATATGAAAGTATGGGTGGAGATCCTATCCTGGAACCTAGTGTCCCCACAGCAGCTCCCATAGGAGGAAAGGGCATAGTAGCAATGTAGGGACATATAATGACATATGTAGATGACCCTAATAAGGTGTTATGCATGCACTTCTAGAGCATGGTACCCAAAGAACAACTCTTATTTTGGTCCTCTTTTAATGAAGAAAGTGCCTATGCGCACACAAGGAAGATGTTATCCTGGGCATTTGAAACCCACGTTGATGAGCCTGAGTTCGAGGTAAATAAGGATGCATTGATGGAGGCACTGACTACCAAGGGGATAAACCCTCTTGTGGATGCCCAACAACTATCAGATGAGTAGGTTTGTAACGCGCTCAAAAAGTTTAGAGGTAGAGGCGAGGCTCTTTGGTAGAAATGATAGAATAAAAGTGCTGGAAGAAGAGATTAAGAAGAAAAATGAGGAGATTATTGAAAGAGATAAGGAGATAAAGCCGGAAGAGCTGATCAATGCACAGTTAAGGCATGAGTTAAGGGATGAAAAGGATAAGGTGTAGGAGGTTTACAAGAAGGTAGAGGAAATTATAGGTGTCATTATTCTAAGGCACCCATATCCTAAATCCTCTTGATCATAAGTACGAGTCAACCTTACACTGCTTGGAAGACTTGACCCACATCCTCACCATGGAAAGGTGACCACTAACATTAGAGTCAATGGAAGAGGAAATGAAGCACCAGAAGGAGGAAGAAAATTTGAAAATTAGGGAAGCAATTACTCAATACTCTGAGCTCCTCGCCACTGTAAAGACTGTCACGTAAATGGCCAAGGCTATATATGATAATTGCACTGAAAAAGATAGGGTAACAAGCATATTGGTTGCTACACATGAGGCATATCTAAAAGAATTTCAGGAGAAAAACAAAGGCAATAGGGCGGAGTGTGATAGGATCCTGGAAAAAGTTGAGAAAAAGTTGGAAGCAATTGAAGACCTTGCGGGGTTTGATTAAGAATCGACTAAAGGAACTATATCCCTAGGTCACCCACAAATGGACGCACTAGGCAACCTTAGCAAGTAGCTTGAAGGTATTACAGATACGCTGAACGCTAAGGGTGATGATTTGAGTTTTTATGAAGTAAGCACATTAGTTGGTGAACTAATTCAGTAAGCACAGGGTGAGGTGGATGCATGGGAAAAGATTGAGGCATCCATGAAGAAGGATTTCCCACTCCTCCTACAACAATAGTAGATTCTTCTATTCTTTTATTCTTTATATTGTTTCAATCCATTTACTCTTTATTCTTTGAAGCAGAATGTCTCCGTGGATGAAGAACACATGTAGTGTGGGGTGATGTTAGACCCTAAATATTGGCTAAGTACTAAGAGGCGCGTGTGTGCAGGACCAATGAATAGAAAGGTGCTTAGGGAAAACGCATTGGGAAAAGGGTTTAAGGAGGGTTTTAGTAAAACCATGGCACACACGGGAGGTAGAACAAGGGTTTAAAGGACTTATCCATATTTGACGTCTTAGAGGAACTTGAGGAAAAACATGAGGACCTGACTAGGCATGATGAGTGGATAAGGTGCCAACTTGGAACCTTGGAGGCCAAGAAAAGGATATTCCATGCAGGAAATATTCCTAGAGGCATAATTGCAGTTAGTGGGAAGGTTTACAAAGGATATAAACATTCACCTATGGAGGACCACATGGACACTTGGCATGCGATCTGCCCTTGGAGAGGTCATGGTAGTGGGAGTTGATCCTATTTAAAGGAATGCTTGGGCCAGAAAAGGATATAGAAAATGAGATGAGAAGAAGGAGATAGGAGACGAATGAATGAAGTGTTATAGAAAATGCTAGGAAGTCCTAGGGTTTAGGGTTCTTGATATTAAAAAGGTTGTAAATAATGTTATTAATAATCAACATAGATGGTTGGGTATGTAAATGGGTTATAATGGGGAGAGCATAGCTAGGATCTTTAATCAGAACATGATGTATTGGCTAGATCTCTATCATTTACTAGATTTGGTTTGATATGACCCTTTTGAATGTAATGTGGCTATTAAAATTACTTTAAATCAATATATATATATATATATGGGTCTCTTCTGTATAACTTCATTATGGGTACAAACCCTCATGTTATTTCTACATGTCATGCCTCAGATATGGTTCATTGTGTTTCATACTATGTTTATTCCCCTTTGTTTAGATGCATGGTTATAAAGATCTTCCAGTTTCATCTTGTGTTTTTAAGTAGATGCATTTGTTTATGCCTATGTAAATAATCCTCTGTCAATATCAAAGCCTTCTCACAAGGCTCATATAAAAGAGGGGCTTGTTGCCCGCACATGCCTTGGGTGATAGGTTGGCGCACTTGGGGATAGAAGTATTAAGGGTAACAAAAATGACAACAAGTGCCTTGTCGCATTTTGTAGTGCCCCCTTCCAAATATATTATAACCATCTAGAGATTTATTAAAATAATTTTAAAATATGTGAATTGACATCCAGTACTAGAGGGAAGCAAGAAAAGTTTTGGGGCTCGAGGATTGCAATGGAAAATGACACATCCTCAACGTCCTTTCAAACTTTTCTTTTCCTTGCAGAAAAATACAACCACTTTTTTAGGATCCAAGTTGTTAACCATGTTGGAACCCAAGTTAACTTTGATCATTTAGTAATAACTGGATACTTACAGCAAGTGGAGAAATATCATAATTAAATAAACTAAATGTTACAAGGAACAGTGTTGGACATAATTATGTCAACAACCATCTAAATCTAGTACTATATGGGTGTAATTATTCTTACACGTAGAACCCAAAAGTATTCTCCTTTTACTGGACACAAATTGAGTTATCTGAATCTGTATTTATATTTTTTTGTGGGTCTACTCCCTCCTGGTTGTGGCCAGTTTCAATGGTTAAAACCAATCCAAAAGGTGGAATTTCTATGGCCAAAAATTACGGGGAAGAATATGAAAAACTAAACACACTTCAAAATGAGTCTTGTTTGGGAATGGGTGATATGCAGAGGTGAGGGAGCTCTAGTATCATGTTGTGTAAAAGAAAAAAAAAGAACATGGAAAATATTAAAGGAAAAAGTTACAGTTTACTAGGAAATTATAGCAGAGAGGAATGTGGACCCAGGATTCCACTCCATTTACCTTGCCATCACTATCACTATGGAATTCAAGCCAAGGTGATGAGATATGATTATGGGGATCATATAGACTCGCCCCATTTTTCACACCACTTTCCATCTCCATCAACCTTGCAGTATAAGTCGAATCTCACTCAGCATAAGTTTGACTTGTACCAGCAAAAATTTGAATGAGAAATGAAATATTTGGAAAAACTTAAGGGCATGTCAAAATCTTTGACTAAAGAGAAATCTCATATTATGAGCGAGAAAGACCAATTTGTTAAAAAACCTACAGAAAATCGAGGAGATGGTAGAATAAAAGTCTACCTAGTTGGCTGAACTGAATGACGAGCTGAAACATGACATGGAATGTGTTGTTGGATAAAACAATCAATTATTAAAGGAGAATTCCAAAATAGAAAATGAACTAAGAATAATTTGAATGAAGTGCAGCCACAATTCAATCAGCTGAAAGGTGAGCTGAAATGTGCAAAAGGTGAAGCCGCCAAAGAGCTAATGATGATGACCCATGTGCTAAAACACAATGAGGACACCTTCACAAGTTTTTTTGAAGAGTTTATCAGTATGAAGGTGGAAACAAAATATTAATATATGGATGATTGATTCCATTTCCTTATTTACATGGTACCAGTGACCCAGTCTGAATATGGGGAGCATAATATCTAGTATGTTGCTTCCTTGTCTATTTATTAGCTAGCTTACCCATGTTTTGAACTGGGTCTAATGGAACAACTTCCTTCCAATATTTTTGACTTGCTGAGACATCTTTGATCCATAAATCAGGTTAAACAATTTTACGCAATGGATACTGAAGTTCTTAATTACTGTAAAAAACATAGAATTAGAAGCAAATTCTCAAATTTCCTTTAGTATTGAATAGAAAATTGGATTATTTTACTATTCTAGGAATGTAAAAAAAAAATCTCACTTAGAAACCTCTAATGAATTCATTCCATCTTAACTCTTTCATGTGTCGTTTTGAGAATCTTCACAAGTTTGTTAACTAATGCATTCAAATCCATTTACAACTGCATTTAACTGAACAATGAACAAACTGAAAATGAAATATACTGAAGTTGATAGCAGAGTTCATCCCATTTGGGACTACATCTCTAAGTTTGGAATAACGAACCATTTCCATTAAAAACCAATGTAAAACTTTCTTTTACAATTTACATCAGTATGTATATTTAAAGAAAATTGAAATAGTACTTCACTGAGTGTGGAATTCATTGATCTAAAGATCAAGTTTCTGTTACCAAAAACTCCAAGTACCTGTAACTTTCCCCACCTTTTAGGTATTCAAAAACTCCCTGATCTGGGTATGCAAATCAACTGTAAATTGAATAGAAACCCATTAGAGTAATAACTCAAATCCACCTTGTGGGTATTCAAAAACTCCCTAATATCGGTATGTAAATCAACTGTAAACTGAATAGAAACCCATTAAATTAATAATTCAAATTTTTAGAGGCCCTAGATCATTCCTGTAAACTGTAATTTTACTTCCATAGCTACTTAGCTTCATACCATAGAAGATTACAGATGTACATACAGGATAAACTGATCAATATATCTTCCTAACTATGTTGCAATAATAATTAAATTATGTAAATACAACATAAAATAGATGAACCTACAAATAGTACTAAAAATTAACTTTAAGAACCTTTGAAACCATTTAGAGAAGCGTCTCCACAAGTTCGTAGCACCAATTCATTATCTATTTGTTTATTCCCTCAAGTTCTCCATAAAAACCCTCACATTTAGCTTCCAAAAATAGGTCAAACAAACTCAAAACTGGAAAATAATCACATCAATGGAATCTAATCTAAATTCTTGACAAAATTCTAGAAGACATCAAGTCTCCATTCGGCCTCCAAGACCCTCAAATATGGCCTTGAATCAACACTGCCTGTTATCCTTCTAAGACAATAAAAAAATAATACAATTGTGTGTATTATTCTTCTTTCTCTTCAAACCTTACAAATACCCATATATATATACACACTTAAGTGTATATTTAGTAAACTTAATCCCATTTATATATCCCAATAATCATCCCAAAGCCCGTGATTTTCTCTTATCCATATGAGTGGATTTTTTCATAAAAAATGGAGGAATAATCCCACATATAATGGGATATTACCAATCTTAGACTTTATCAAAGCCTTAAAATCCTCCATTTAATGTGTGTACTAATTCCACATAATTCTAACCACCCTCCTCCTTCTCTCATCAATTTTTTCTTGGTTGAAAATTGGCTTGCCTTGGAAAAATGCGCCAAAACTTGGGAGAGGAGATTACACACACACACACACACACACACACACACACACACACACACACACACACACACACACACACACACACACACACACACACACACACTTAAGTGTATATTTAGTAAACTTAATCCCATTTATATATCCCAATAATCATCCCAAAGCCCGTGATTTTCTCTTATCCATATGAGTGGATTTTTTCATAAAAAATGGAGGAATAATCCCACATATAATGGGATATTACCAATCTTAGACTTTATCAAAGCCTTAAAATCCTCCATTTAATGTGTGTACTAATTCCACATAATGCTAACCACCCTCCTCCTTCTCTCGTGAATATTTTCTTGGTTGAAATTTGGCTTGCTTGGAAAAATGCGCCACAACTTGGGAGAGGAGATTACACACACACACACTCTCTCTCTCTCTCTCTCTCTCTCTCTCTCTCTCTCTCTCTCTCTCTCTCTCTCTCTCTCTCTCTCTCTCTCTCTTAAGTGTATATTTAGTAAACTTAATCCCATTTATATATCCCAATAATCATCCCAAAGCCCGTGATTTTCTCTTATCCATATGAGTGGATTTTTTCATAAAAAATGGAGGAATAATCCCACATATAATGGGATATTACCAATCTTAGACTTTATCAAAGCCTTAAAATCCTCCATTTAATGTGTGTACTAATTCCACATAATTCTAACCACCCTCCTCCTTCTCTCATCAATTTTTTCTTGGTTGAAAATTGGCTTGCCTTGGAAAAATGCGCCAAAACTTGGGAGAGGAGATTTGGTCAAAAATTGATAAATTTAAGATGCTTAATTATGATTAATTCAACGGATATCTTAGGATAAATTTATGAATTAATAAAATATGTTAACTCAGGCTATCTTGTAGTTGGAATATTGGCTAGATGTTCCACCTACATAATATCACTAGCTAGCATAAATAATTCGAAAATTTGAAGATTAAAAATAATTATGGCGATCAAGAATCAACTTCCGAAATGCATAATTTTTTCTCACAGACTCAGTTTCTGCCCATTAAAAAGGTGTTGGAAAGCTATTACCAAGATCTTGACTTTTCCAATGGTTTTCATAGACTTTTGAAATTGATCAAAACATTTTTGTAGTGAAACCCTCTGGATCATTCCTCCTCACTTAGAGCTTTTGGACCTCCAAAAGGTATATCAATTCCAAAAGGTCTTCGTGAACTCAATTTCGTCCATCACATTATTCCTGCATTAATCCAATGTATACAGCAGAAAAACTCATATCAAGGTGTTATGAAGTCAATTTTATCAACTGATGTAAAAAAATCCATTTAACAAAACACCAATTCTATCAGCAAAATAAGACGAGTTATAAAAACTTCCCTGCAAGAAATCAACCATCTCACTCAAATTGTATACTAACAACAAAGAGTAAATACCAATTCTACATATCCCAATCTTCTCAAAATTACTTTTTACCTAAAAATAGTCATTGAGCTGATGGATTCTCTTAACCTGTACAGTGCATAATGGTTAAGGTGTTTTATCAATATCTTCCGAGGGAAAACAAGGTGCTGCAACCATGATGTTAAAATCATATGTGTCAATAATGCATTATAGGCCTTTTTAAATCACTACAACAAAATGTATGCTTGTATGAGCTAGCATGTCCTGTTGTGGGTCTTTGAAAAGTACGTACAATCATTTCCCGATATAGATGTAAACGTATAATCAAGTATCAAGTAGCAGTTATGTTGCCTAATACATTTGCATCCACATTTTTCAACCTTATAAATGACAACACTTAAACTGAGCTGCAAGAAATGTTAATCATGCCCAAAAGTAATTGTGTGTACCCTACTGTCAAATTCCATAAATGAAGTTCACAAATGAAGTTTTCCATAACCATCACTGGGAGAGTAATCTGAGTATTATGACGTATCCCTAAAACTTCCTCTGTGGGTCACTTCAATGAACTGGATAATCTCCAAGTTAAAATATGAGTTAAATACATTACCACATTTGATGAGGAACTCAAAAAATGAGTATATATATATTGTAATACCATTAACTGTGAGAATAAAACTAAGTGTGTTAAACCTGCCTCTAAGTTTTCCCACTGTGTGTAGCTCATAATTGTATTCAACAATCTATATAGTGATTCCTTTCAACATCACTACGGAATCCAAAGTATAGTCAACTATATATATATGAAAGGATAATATAATGGAAAAATAGATGACAAATCTATCCTGTAATCAACATTCATTGTTTTATCCCTGCAACTGATTATCAAAACCCTTTCACTGCATCTATTAAACCCTAAAATCAACTTAGAGATTTTCACCAATAAAATAAGAGTCTTTTTACAACTTACATCATATAAGTAACTGTAAGCAAATATCATAAATATGAGGAATATACCAAGAATCCCAAACCTATCTCAAGGTGTCCTCACTGATGAATACTCTCTGTCTTATATCCCCCTGCTTATCCATCTGAGTTAGTTTTCCAAAATATATGAAAATATAAAACAGTAAAATAGGAGATAGCAAATATCCATCCATGACACTAAACATATCAATTTCTTCCTGGATCCCATACTCTGAAAATTCCCTGATTAAGTGTCTGAATGAAAACTGAGCATAATGTTCATCTCATAGTAATGCCTAAAAACTATTCATTAAACCATTTTAGCAACATATGTACTTCTGCACGGTTTAAATAACATGAATAGGAATTTTTATCATCACCCTTTATTCAATTGACTTAGTGATAAAAAAAAACTCTTTTAAAGTTCTAAACAATATCAACAAGGTATATTCCGTTCTGGATTAGCCACACAAAGGTCATCCCATCTAGTTATTTTAAACCAATACACTCTGTTCAAAAAGCCATTAAAAATCTAGAAGAGTTAGAATAGTTTTACCTTACTTTGATAAACTATGAAATCCATGAAACTCTATCTTCGAAAGAGTTAGATGACCCATTATTGTTGAATTTGTTAAACCAATTCATTAATCATTATCAATATAAGGGACTTCTTCCTCTTGTTTGGTTATACAACTGAACTGGAAATTCCAAAAAGGTTTATAAATAATTCCCTATCAAGGTATATTTTTTTACTTTCAATGTAACACACACGATGGAATCAAATCCATAACCTGTGTCACATAGTTATACTAAAAAACAATTATTACCTTCTTTAAGAACTATGAAGTATGCATACTAATTTGAGAAAGGTTGACACTTTGTTAGAGCTTCTAAACAACTCATCCTGCTTGATTTTGTAATACTTACAAGTTGTGAAGACAAATTGAGTGAACAACCAATATAAATCTCAATGTCTTAAAAATGCAACTTAGTAAATCCAAATAACCTTGTTGCCATTTCCATCTCTCATAATGGAATATGGTCTTTTCACTTATAACTGGTAATGAAATAGACTTTCTATATTATGATTAGCTATCCAACAATATCTTACCAAGTGTCATTATGCTCGTTCCCCAACTGGATCGATCTTATAGGGATAGTGTTACAAACTTTTATGTGTGAGAAGCTTGTCTTCCTTCAGCAGATTGGAACGTATTCCAGGAATCCTTTGCACTATTTCCCTGTATAAACAATCACACAAAAGAACACATAGTAATATCTGATATAAAAATCCAAAAGAAGTAGATCAGCAACCGAAGCAAATACCTAAAAATGAACTTTTCTCTAATACCAGAAAATATCCATAAACCGAGTTAAACAGTTTTACACAACAGATACTAAAGTTCTCAATTCCTTTAAAAACATAGAATTGGAAGTGGATTCTCAACTTTCCTTTAGTATTGAATAGAAAATTGGATTCTTTTACTGTTCTAGGAATGTAAAAAAATTATCACTTATAAACCTATGATGAATTCATTCCTTCTTAACTCTTTCATGTGTCATTTTGAGAATCTTCACGAGTTTGTTAACGGATGCATTCAAACCCATTTACAACTGCATTTAACTGAAAAATGAACAAACTGAAAATGAAATAAACATAAGTTGATAACGAAGTTCATCCCAATTGGGACTACATCTCTGGGTTTAGAATAACGAACCATTTCCATTAAAAACCAATGTAAAACTTTCTTTTAAAATTTACATCAGTATGGATATTTAAAGAAAACTGAAATAGTACTTCACTGAGTGTGGAATTCATTGATCTAAAGATCAAGCATCTAATCCCAAAAAATCCAAGTACCTGCAACTTTCTCCACCTTATGGGTATTCAAAAACTCCCTGATCTAGGTATGCAAATCAACTGTAAAGTGAATAGAAACCCGTTAGAGTAATAATTCAAATCCAGCTTATGGGTATTAGAAAAATCCCTCATCTAGGTATGAAAATCAACTGTAAAATGCATAAAAACCCATTAGAGTAATAATTAAAATCCGTAGAGGACTTAGATCATTCCTATAAACTATAATTTTACTTCCATAGTTGCTTAGCTTCATACAACATAAGATTACAGGTGTACATACATGATAAACTAATTAATATATATTTCTAACTATGTTGTAATAATAATTAAATTATGTAAATACAACATAAAATAGATGAACCTACAAAGAGTACTAAAACTGAACTTTAAGAACCTATGAAACCATTCAAAGAAATGTCTCCACAAGTTCGTAACACCGGTTCATTATCTATTTGTTCCTTCCCTCGAGTTCTCCATAAAAACTATCACATTTTGCTTCCAAAAAAAGGTCAAACAAACTCAGAATGGGAAAATAATCACATCACTAGAATCTTCTCTGAATTCTGAAAAAATTCCATCAGATATCAAGTCTCCATTCGGCCTCCAAGACCCTCAAATATGGCCTTGAATTAAAACTGTCTGTTATCCTTATAAGACAGTAAAAAAATAATACACTTGTGTGTACATTATTCTTCTTTCTCTTCAAACCTTACAAATACCCATACATTTATACACACTTAAGTGTATATTTAATAAATTTAATCCCATTTAATTCTCCCAATAATCCTCCCAAATCCCATGATTTTCTCTTATTCATATGAGTGGATTTTAACATCAAAAATGAAGGAATAATCCAACATATAATGGGATATTACTAATCTTATATTTTATCAAAGCCTTCAAATCCTCCATTTAATGTGTGTACTAAGTCCACATAATGCTAACTACCCTCCTCCTCTCGTGGATATTTTCTTGGTTAAAAATTGGCTTGCCTTGGAAAAATGTGCCAAAACTTGGGAGAGGAGATTTGGTCAAAAATTGATAAATTTAAGATGCTTAATTAGGATTAATTCAACAAATATCTTAGGATTAATTTATGAATTAATAAAATATGTCAACTAAGGGTATCTTGTAGTTGGAATATTTTCCAGATGTTCTACCTTCATAATATCACTAGTTAGCATAACTAATTCAAAAATTTGAAGATTAAAAATAATTACGGAAGTCAAGAATAAACTTCTGAATGCATAACTTTTGCTCACGGACTCAGTTTCTTCCCGTTAAAAAAGGTTCCTGAAATCTCTTACCAAGTTCTTGACTTTTCCAATGGTTTTTGTAGACTTCTAAAATTTATCAAAACATTTTTGTAGGGAAATCCTTTGGATCAATATTTGTTCCATAAAATCTCACTCTGCAAGGAACAACTGTAGTGTATGGCGGTTAACGTTCAGGAAAACGTAAGATTAGTGAAATAATTCGTGGATGATAAATATGGAGGAAATTTAGAAATGAAAAAGGCAAGGAAGTAAGAACAAGCCCACAAATTATTGATGGAATTCATAAAGCTGATGAGGTCTCATTGAATGCTATGGACTTTCCCTTTTTCTCTTGTACTAAATTATGCTTTCATCTTTTCTTGCACTTGGTAATTAAATCTTAATTATTATGAAATTTAACTCTAACCAATGATAAAACATTACTTCATTTAGAACAGTCAAACATCAAAAAAATTATGACCCCAAAAATTATGCGCATGGAGCGTCGTGCACCAAAATATACCACAAACCTGAAACTCCTTGCATGACCCATGGTAACATGAGACACTATGGGGAAACTTAACCAAGTTGTTTGAAGTTAATTAATTCCATTACATGTCAAATTTTTAATCCCAATTAGCTTATCACAAGCTAGTAGTGACGTGCTCTTTTTAATAAACGTGATCATTTTTGGCCTACAATTACCACTTAGCTCGAGCAAAAATGATTAGCAATTCCACCTATCCCTATACCACTAGCAACATAATCATAACCCATCTTCATTCCAATGAAAATACATTTGGAGACTAGTTTTTTGAGTGGGTTTTGGAGCCCACTGGTCGTTGAGTGAAAAGGGTTGTTATCACAATTACGTTAACTGGGCTTGGAGTTGCCTTTGTAACTTGAGCTCTACTCTTCATAATAAAATTTCATCAAACATGATGAATTTTATGTATGTGGGAGATTACGCAGGAATCATAAAACATTGAGTTCAAACTTAAAACGAGTGTTTTCAAGGCCCAATTTGTGAGCACTTTAGATTTTTCAGCTAGCTACACCAAAATTGGAACTTTAGCTAAACAATTTCTAATGGTTCTGTTGACTCCTAACTAACCGTGGAATTACATAGTATGAAATGATCAAATTATTGTATGAATGTGTTTTAGGAAATTATGATATTTCTCTCTCTTTCATTTTCTCTTTCTAGAAGTAACTCTAATATTTTGACCTGTTCTAAAACTATAGATGAGTTACAAATGTTGATGGGTTGGAAATGAAATGAAAATTTGATAATGTGTGTGATTATGACATGATGAATAGGAAAAAAATGAAATCCATACTTTCTCTCTCTTCCCCTTTTCTCTCTTTAGAGATAATTATGAAAATATTGATTAGGTGTTGAAAATACAAATGGGTCAAAATGTATATGAGTTGAAATGAAATGAAAATTAGATATAGGATGTTACAGTGATTTGAAAAGAAAATGAATCCTAGATTTTTTTCCCCCTTCCCTTACTCTTATGTCTCCCTCTCCCTATCTCTATCTCTCTCTATTGTCTGTTCCGATTGTTTGAAATGATGGATGCGTGGAAATTATACTTAAGTGTAGGTAATTTCCATACTTAGTCCTAGGACTAACCTAATGTTGGTTGTAGGTAATTTAACCAAGAGGAATTAAGGATGTGATATGTTTCATTAAAGGAGTTGTCATTGTAAAGCTATATTCACATTGCAATACGTGTAATACCATAGGATACTGATATGTATTGTTGATTAAAGAATTGTTCTCTGTATATTTTGAAAGGGAATACCAATGCGGCTATAATGTATAGTGTCAAATTGGATGTGAAGTTGTACTCAACGTTGTACCTATGTTATAAAGATATAAAAGTAATCCTTTGCTATATTAATTATTGGTTTATTTCCTCAACACCCACAATGTTAGGTAGATTTTTATCTCATCAAAACTAAATAAAAGAACGAGCTATAATGCCTATTGTACTTTCTCCTCCCATTTGAGTCTATTTTTAGGGTATGAAACATTGATTGTGTTAGTAAAATAATTTATCCTAATTAATTATCTTCTTGTTTCCTACCTAAGACATCTTATTAAAGACATTTTTAATTAATATTTTATGAGGTGGTGATTTTACTTTGTGAACCCTATCATAATGGAATGAGTGAGGTGATCATGTATAGGTCTTGTAGGTCTAACCATATCATGAATAACTTGAACCCTCTTGTGCGTAATTGCCTTAATTACCCTAGTGGGTCACCAAAGCCTTGCAAGATAGTTGGTGGTTTTTCCTACGATTGATCTCTTGTGAGATCTAACATGTGAGTGGAGACTATGTGTCAAATTACTTGTGTATTTACCCAACAATTGAAATAGGTCCTTAGGAGGTTGTTGTAATGTGTTGGTCCGAAAATCTATCGCTTGGGCAGATCTATGGATAAACGAGCCAACAGTGTGCAGGGCATAGCCCCTCTTTGAGTCAGCAAAGCGAAACTGGTTTATTGCTATTCTACCAGAAGGAACCTATGCAAGTCTCACAGATTCTGCCTTCGGGGGTTTGGGATCTCATCCCAGTAGAGGTTTTTCCGACTGCGAAAAGAAAGGAATGAAAGAGAGGAGGAAGAAGGAACAGGTCCGAAGGGAGAAAAGAAATGAATTCCAAAGCAGAAAGGTCAGAAGATTTATGTTTTTGGGTTGGTAGTAAACAGATCCAAACCTACTTGCATAAATAAACAAAGCAATACTGATGAGCAAATGACAGAAAAGTAGATCTGAATCTAACAGAATAAACACGTGCAGATCTAACATAAGAAAGTTTTGACACATAACACAGGTATTTAGCACAAAGTCTCAATATTTGTATTACTGTTTTCTTCTGTTACAAGAAAGCTCAAAGTCTTTCTCTCCTCACTTCTATTTTCATCTAAAAAATGTTCACCCTCGAATACAACAAGTATTCCAATATATATAGAAGAGGAGAAGGAAAGAAGGCAAAAAGGAGCCAACCACCTATTTACAAAGATATTTACAAAATATCTAAAAGTCATGTTGACTTTTGACAACTTGATGGATGACATCATCCCATGACGCAACATGGATGATGTCATCATTTGTGCCAACATACTTTAGACATTTCAACAAGAAAGTCGGAGAACAGAGAGAAGAAGAAGAAGAAGAAGAAGAAGAAGAAGCTACTCGTCGTCATCATCCTGCGGCCGAAAGGGGGTAGCCTGCTTTTGGTGTTTCTCAGGTGATGAGATATGGAACTGAGCGCGGTATTCCAAAAACTTGTTAATTATTGGCCCAAGTTGATCCTGAGAAGGATCCTTGTGCCTATCACTTATTGCCTCACAAGTCTCCCGCTCATCTATAAGCTTCTCCGGGAGTTTGGAAAAGTCCTTCTCCGCCTCAATGAGGAACCCGACGAAGTCCCTACAGGCCAGTAGGTTGTTGATAGATTCAGTGTCAAATGTGACCTCTGGCCCCATTCCTTGAGAAGCGATCTCCTTGAAGATCCGAATGGTTTCATCAGCTGTCCTTAAGGTAAAGGAAGGAGTGAGCAACCCTGGAGACATGTTGAGAACAATTCGATCCATTTGATGCATTGTATCCAGGGCCTCTTCCTTTACTTTGTCAAACTTTTCTAGAATAAATTCTAGCTGATCCACCCGATAGTCCAGAGTGGACATGATTTTGTTGAGGGCCCTTGGATGGCCGAAGATGCCGAACTTGACCAGATCTTCGACTGAACAGTCGAACATTTGTTGGAAGGCCTCGTGCTGCAGTCTAGCATGTTCCAACTCTTCTGATATGGGCCCTGCTAATGCTTGGAGTTCTTTATTCACCTTACTGATATTCAGGTATAAGTCAGAGAACTCGGCGATCATTTTTTCACTGTCTTTGAGGATTTGGCTCCTCCAAGCGGAAACGGCCATACCCTGCTCACCGATCTTTGCATATTCGTTGATTTTCTCCTGGCTGAGAAGCTCAGAAGTCTCGGCGGCAGTTGTGGGAGGCGCACTACCCATCTTCTGTAAGGCTTGGATCAGATATTTGTTTTGATCTTTTAGTATCCTTTTCTCTTCTTTCGTCCGGCACCAATGTTCTGTCCTCCACAAAGTCTCCTTGACCCTCTCCTCAATTTTCTGAGGAGCTTTAGTTCTATCAATGGCCGGGAAGGGCCAATCGTCCCCATCTGTATCATTATATACCTTGTCTACTTCATCTTCTGTTGTTTGGTAGCCTTTGGGGACAATGGCTACCCCATATTGGATGATTTCTTCCAATGCTAGGCGAGAATGATCCTTTCTTCTGAGCTCTACCTCATGGAGGACGTCAATATAAATATCCTCGATCTGAGGAACATGGATCAGATCAAGCTTTGCTCTTGGCAGGCAGCCCCTTGGGTCGAAGGTAGGCCTGGCTGGGAAGTCATGCTTCAAATTGAGTAACTCCAGCTCTGCAAACATTTCCTTTGCCTTGTGGTGGGTAGAGCATGTGTATCGGCCCACTGTGAGGGGGAAAGGAGTTCCACCCTTCTTTCTTTTAAGGAATTTTTTGTGGTATGTGAACAGCTGCCTTCCAACATACCTTGGTAGCCTAGTTGGCTCTCCCAAAAAGTTGGCAGCCCTTAGATAGGTGAATGTAGGAAATTGGGTGAACAGGGCTCCCCATTTCTCTGTGGCTGCCACTATGTTTTTGGTTGTACGACTATGAGTCACATTCGGCCTCAGCAGGCAGATGATGTGATAGAAAAACACATCGTTAACTTTTGTGAACTGGGAGATGCTATTCTCCAGCCTTAATTCTGGATAATACTCGTATATTTTGACCTGAGGCCAAACTCCACTCCGGGTCAGGCCTGGATAATCCCTCTCTGACGCTGCAGCATAGACCACGTAGGAGTTCATATGGAATACTCCCGTTGTGCCGAATTGTTGTAGCTGTTCGGAGATGGTGTTGCTTGTAATTTCCCCCCAGCAAAAGTGCTGATCAGGCAAATTCTTGTTCATTGTTTCCAAGTAGCGCAACATCCATTTATGGAAGTAATGGGCATCAGAAAGCCCGAAGACCCTGCTCAGGAAGGTAATGGTATCGCTGAGCTCTTCTGAGAAGTCACTGCGGTGGATGATTTGGGGCCACCGGGTTACCACCTTCTTATTTTTCAGATATACTTCATTCATTAGCTGCATACATTGGTCTTCATTGTCTTCCCAGGCCTTGATGCACTCTGCTTGGCTAACAGCCACAAAGTGCCGGTGGTGAGGGATGCCGAGTATGATCTCAAAATGACGGGCAGTGAGGTTAATGACTACCTCGCCCTTACTCTTTTCGACACATCTTGTGTCTTTGTTGTAACACTGGGCAACCACCATCATAAATTCATTGTTGACGGCGCTGACGGGGATTCCTTCGGTGAAGTGCAGGGCACTGCCTATTAGTTTTTCCATCCATGGACTCCTTGTAACTTTCTGAGTTCTGGCCTAGAATTCCTCCATGTCGATATGCCCCAATTCTGAGTCTCTGACGTCCATGCTGCATTCGGCCTGTGACTCGGGCATTCTGACCCTTTGATATTTGTACTTCATCTCTTCCTCTGTAAGCTTGGCCTTTCCTTTTGGTTTGGTGGGTCTCTTGCTGGATGTAGACATATGTTCTTTCGAACTCAGTTGTTGATCTGCATGAAGAAGAAGCAAGACCCAATCCGAAAAGGTTGAATTAGCCATTTGATCTTCCATTGGGATGTTAGCAGAAGAAAGAGTTAGATATTTTCAGGCCCAGGGCGCATGAAAATTGCAGCTTACACGGCTAAAATAGGTAAGGCACATAGGAAGAGGATGTTGCAAAGGTTAAACTGGTGCCAAAGGCGCATGGCGCATGCATACTGCAAAGTGCATTTCAGTAAAGGGCGCATGAAAGTTGCGTGTTGCATGGAGACAGGATGCGCCAAAGGCACATGGACTTTTCATGTTACATTGTGATTTGGTGCACCCTTTGGTGCATGGGAAAAGTGTGTAACAGGAACTTTTCGTGCGCCAAAGGAAATACGGCGCGGCGCACAGAGGGTTTGCACAACACGAATGTTACTGTAAGGAGGGATGCGCCTGCGCTTTTACGACTTTATACTTGGCGCGGATAAAGCTTGTGCTGCATGGGTGCGGGGTGCACCATTGGCGCATGGAAAAGTGATGTAGCAAGGAAGGTTGGCACGCCTTTGGGGCGCAAGTTCAACTCTTGTAGCATATGGAAGAGGCGCGCCTTGAGGGTGCAGAAGTTAACGATGTAGCAGGCAAGATGGGTGCGCCATTGGTGCGGTTTTTAGTCATGCTGCAGGGGGACAGATGCGCCATGGGTGCGCAACTATTTATAATGTTGCATGACGCATCGATGCGTCAAAAGGGAAAAATAGTCTTTTAAATGGCTCAACCCTTTGATACTTATACTTCCAAGGTTGTTTTGGGGACACACAATGGTTCAATCTAAAGGGGGGGGTTCAGGCCATGCCCTCAAAATAACATCCTCCTCTGTAGATCTGGAAAGATGAAAATAAGGAAAGAAAGCACGGGGGGGGGGGGGGGGGGGGGCTAGCTCAAAATATGCATTCATAAACCAACCAGCAAACATGAAGAACCAGAAAACAAATCACATGGAAGAGATAAGAGCACTTACCCGGATAAATAGCAAAAAACCTAGAAAACGGGTCCACAACGCGTTGAAAACAACGAGGCAGAGGCTGACAGGCTCAGAGAATCACGTGCTTAGCGAAAAGTGAAAATGACATTTTGGGCATGCAAACACATATATATAGGTGAGCTGGTCATAAATGCACCACCCACTTTTGAAAAGCGCATGAAAATTGCTGTCGACACGGGAAGGCATGCGCCCTTTGGTGCACTAAAGCACCTGCCAACAAGAAATTAAGCGCGCCTTTGGCGCACCAAAAGCGATGTCAACACGGGATTATGTGTGTCCTTTGGCGCACCAAAAAGGGGCGCAACAAACGTTGTCACAACACAGGCGCATGCACCTTGGCGCACGCAGGGAAGGCTCAACAAGCTTTGGCGCACCAAAAGGTGTGTTGACACTGAAAATCATGCGCCAAATGTTTTAAAGGGGGCGCACCAAAAGTTGGTGTTACATAGCAATTTCATGCGCCCAGCCAAAAAAGGCTCAAAAGACAAGTTCGAAAAACCAGATTTCCCGGGAAGGGATTTTATAACGTTTCGAACGCAAGGGATCCCTAACGAGGGATCGGAACAAAATTTCGGTATGGTTATTGGTAAAATTTCCCTTATCAATTTTACGGGATAACAGTTGGCTCTTTCTGGGGACTATCCCCGAGTGAACTCGGGGGTAAAGAATCCCAGTTCTCATGTGCCTATCCATTGGGTAACAGAGTCAAAAACAAGGGCGACCGGAGGGGGAGCAAAAGAAACACACAACAAACCGAAAGCAAACACACAACATAAAGCAAACTATACAAAGAAGAGAGCAAGCTCTAATTCCTGAAGATCTTCAGATGCTGCCCGCTATAAGGAAGCGGGAGTTCGGTTCCATCCAGATATGAGAGATAGAAGTTATTCTCTCTGTTGAGTTGGTTGATCTTGAAGGGCCCTCTCCACAGGGAATCAAACTTTCCGTGCATGCCCTTTGGTTCTCTTTTCTTGTCCCACAAAAGGATGAGATCTCCCACTTGAAAATCTCTCTGCTTGGCCTTCTTATCAAAAAGCCTCTTAACTTGATTCTGATGTTCAGTGATCCTGTCGACCACCCTTACTCTCTTTTCTTCAAGTTCTGCCAGATACATGATTCTCTTTTCAAGAGAATTTTAGAAAATTTCATCTTCGATAGCTCGTGCCAAATGCAGAGCAGGAAGTTCCGTAGAAATGGGAATTTTGGCATCAGTGCCATATAATACTTGAAAAGGTGACATGCCGAGAGATCTCTTTGGAGTAATACGATCGGCCCACAAAGCGTCGTACAAAGACTTGTGCCACATTCGCTGATTCTCATCTACTAACTTCCGTATGATGGTCACCAAGTTCTTATTACTGGATTCCGCCTGACCATTTCCCTGAGGGTAATAGTCTAAGGCGTGAGCCAAAGTTATCCCATATTCATAGCAAAAACTAATAACTTCTCGTGAGGAGAAGTTAGAAGCATTATCAGCAACGATTTTGTTTGGAACGCCGAACCTGACAATGATATTTTCTTTAATGAAATTACAAACCACCTCAGAAGTGGCATGCTTGACAGGTATGGCTTCCACCCACTTGGTGAAGTAATCTGTTGCTGTAAGGACATAACTATGTCCAGCACTCGATTGAGGATTGAGTGCGCCAATAAAATCAATTCCCCATTGCCTGAATGGTTCATTGATAATGACCGGCCTTAGGGGAAAGGCAGCCAACTTGGGCTTGCCGACGAATTGCTGGCAAGGTTCACACTTCGCCACCCAGATGGCTGTGTCTTGAAAGAGCGTCGGCCAATAGTACCTGGCTCGAATGATCTTGTGTGCAGTTATGGAGGAAGAGAAATTCCCTCCACAGGCTGAATTGTGAAAAATTTCCAGTAGTTTTACTTGCTGGGGTTTGTCAACACATTGCAAAAAGATGCCATCTATCCCACGTTTATATAAACCGTCATCCCAGATGACATATTTAGCCATCTGTAATTTGGCACACTCGGGCGGAAAACCACCTCAATTGTGTACTTGTTTGTTTTCAAACTTGGGTGTGGGAGCATGAGGGACGCTGAAACGGCCAATGAATCGGCCATGTCATTCTGGGCCCTTGGAATTGATTCTATTGAAAAAGCATCGAATTCTTCAATGTTGTCCCATACCGCATTACGGTAATGCCTGAGCCTTTCATTTTTTACTTGATATATCCTCTTGACCTGATTTACAACTAGCTCTGCGTCACCTTGTACTTTTAGATTTTTAATTCCTCTTTCTTTTGTAGCTTGCATACCGAGTAACAGAGATTCATACTCAGCAGTATTGTTAGTGTTGAAAAACTACAATTTGAACGAGAGAGGAATTACCTCCTCTTTGGGAGATAATAGCACGGCCCCAGCGCCACATCCACTAATTGCACAGCTGCCATCAAACTGCAATGTCCAGATCTCATTAAGATCCTTATCCTGAATGAGAACACCCGTTTTATTTGTCTCGGTAGATAAGAAGTAGTTCCCCATCCCTGATGATTCGAAAAGGATTTGGGCCTTGGGGTCTTCAGAACTAGTAACCAAGTACTTCTTTTGTGATTCCGGCTCCAAAGTCTGCATTACGCCTTTGACTGGAATTCTAGCTTTAGACCAGTCCATATGAATTTCTCCACCAACTTCGCTGCAAAAAATTCTTCCCAGCAGAATTCCATAGGCTGCTGGAATGTCAGCAACAAGGACTGTCATTTTTACTCTTTTATCTGGGAAAGCCGCAAATGCAAATTGCGCATCTTTGATTTGGCCAACCAACGGAACCTGCTTGGTTTCCAATGAATAACATCGGCCGAAAGTCTTGGTAAGAGTGAGGCCCAAAGCATGGGTGACTTTTATCGGCATGACGTTATCAGAAGCTCCGGAATCAATTATGCAGTTACTCAACTTATGGCCATTGATTAGGAGAGAGAGATAGAAAGGCTCTATCTTGCCTGACGTCGATGTTGAAGCAACATTTATGTGGGATTCAAGGGGAGTGGAAAGGATTCCTTTTGGGGAAACCTGCTTAGATGCAACAGCTTGGCTCTGAATATATTTGGTCAATCTTACAAGCTATTCAGGGTTTGACTGAAGGTACTCAGCTTCAGACATTTGGATCTTGGTCTTTTTTGCATGATCTATGATATCAAATCTGGCCAAGGGTTAGGTTGGTGAGGGAATGAGTCCCTCACCTCGCGATGATGGAATAGGGTTGGTGGCCTTGGTAGGAATGTGAGAGGATTATGTTCTGTCACCAAAGGAAATACGGCACGGCGCACGGAGGGTTTGCACAACACGAATGTTACTATAAGGAGGGATGCACCTACGCTTTTACGACTTTATACTTGGCGCAGATAAAGCTTGTGCTGCATGGGTACGGGGTGCGCCATTGGCGCATGGAAAAGTGATGCAACAAGGAAGGTTGGCGCGCCTTTGGGGCGCAAGTTCAGCACTTGTAGCATATGGAAGAGGCACGCCTTGAGGGCGCAGAAGTTAACGATGCAGCAAGTAAGATGGGTGCGCCATTGGTGCGGTTTTTATTCATGCTGCAGGGGGGACAGATGCGCCATGGGTGCGCAACTGTTTATAATGTTGCATGACGTGCCGATGCATCAAAAGGGAAAAACAGTCTTTTAAATGGCTCAACCCTTTGATACTTATACTTCCAAGGTTGTTTTGGGGACACACAATGGTTCAATCCAAAGGGGGGGGTTCAGACCATGCCCTCAAAATAACATCCTCCTCTGTAGATCTGGAAAGATGAAAATAAGGAAAGAAAGCATGGGGGGGGGGCTAGCTCAAAAGATGCATTCAAAAACCAACCAGCAAGCACGAAGAACCAAAAAACAAATCACATGGAAGAGATAAGAGCACTTACCCGGATAAATAGCAAAGAACATGCAAAATGGATCCACTATGCGTGATCGAAAGTGACGAGGGCAGAGTGCACTGACAGGTTCAGAGAAAAATCACGTGATTTAGCGAATGGTGACAATGACAGTGTAGACGCGCAAACACATATATATAGGTGAGTTAGCAATAAATGCACCACTAACCTTTTCAAGTGGCGCACCAAAGGAGCTGTCAACACGAGAAAACATGCGCCCTTTGGCACACCAAAACGCTTGTCAACACGAAGATATGTGCACCCATGGTGCACCAAAAGTGGTGTTGACAGAGGGAATATGTGTGTCCTTTTGCGCAACAAAAAGGGGCGCATCAAACGTTGTGACAGGACAGGCGCATACACACCTTGGCGCACGCAGGGAAGACCCAACAAGGGGAGGCGCACTAAAAGGTGCCTGTTGACACTAAGAAAATCATGTGCCAAAGGATTTAAGAGGGGGTGCAACAACAGTGTGATGTTGTATAGTGATTATCATGCACCCACCCAAAAAAGACTCAAAAAAACGGCTAAGTTTGGAAAATTCGATTTCCTGGGAAGGGATTTTGCAACGTTCCGAACGTAAGGGATCCCTAACGAGGGATCGGAACAAAACTTTCGGTATGGTTATCTGTAAAATTGCCCTTGCCAATTTTACGGGATAACAATACTTTAAATAAAATTATCGTTGGGTGAGAATATCTATCTTCCAATATACACTTAATACTTGTGTGTCTAAGACACACCCTATCAGTTGTCAGGTGTGAGATCATATTCCTATGTAGTATTAGAGATCCCTAAGTATTAAGTATATTGTTCATAGTGAATTGACATTTGTTCTAAAAATGATGTTAATACAAGACCAAACTAATAAAAGGGAGATCGTAGTTAGAACATAAGGGTTGTTTGTGGGATTAAACTAACTAATGAGGTGTGTCAAATTTTTATGCTATTGAAATTGGATGACACAACCACACATTCCTAAAGGGATTTTTGATCATAAAACAAAATGTATTAGCATGCGGCTATGAGATCCACAACAAATACAACAACCTAATACATCATTAGAAGCTCAAATATGAGGCATGATTCACATGCTTTTTTTGCATAAATATGCCACTCAAACAACGACACTAATGGAATAATAAAATGAAAGGGTTAGTGAATAGACTACCTGAAAATGGGATCAAGTTAAGAAATCTTACCAAAGAAGCTAGATTGCACTCTTGTTAGAAGTTGTGCACATAGTTAGTATAACCCTTGGCGTACGTGAGGAATATATTAAGGAGCTAGGATCACATAGGAAGTACAATTGGTGGTCGAAAGTTGAAAATAACTCGTTGCTATTAAGAGTGATCCTCTCAAGATAGATGAACCTAACCCCTAGTCTTCCAAAAGTGCCATCAATAACCTAGATTTAAGGGAAAATATCTATGAAGATGTACATCAAGTTTAATGTACCCTTCCATGCGCAATATGATTATGAAGAATCACAAAAATGAATTTCCTGATTGGAAGTTAATAGAGTTAGTGAATCAGGATGATGTTGGACAACTAAATTATTTTATTCATATATATCTTGGTTCTCCCATAACTTGGGGTTTAAGGACATTATTTATCTCATTAAGGGGACCATTCTTCAAAGGATGCATAGGAACCTTATCACATTATTCAGGAAGGGATGCATGCAAGAGGGAGAAAATATTATATCTCATGTCTTGTTAGGATGTGATATTTAAGTGCACAAGCTAAGGCTAGAGGTATCTAAGTGTCAGTGAACTCAAGGAAGAATACCGATTTGCACATGACCGTAATGGGGCTATCCATAGAAATTGTAATGTTTTGAAATATCAAGTAGCATAATTTATATGTAAATTGATCAGGTATCTCACGTGTCTTATCATGTAGCACATAGTTTTCTTGGAAAATCACATGTAAGTTCCTAAAAGGATGTGTTGAATATTTGGTGATTGCAACAAATATAAATAAAACTAGAGATATGGAGCACTAACTATGGAAGAAACTACATGAACACATACAGATTTCTTGGAGATTATACTATAGGGATATTCTCACAAGGTGATTAAAGCAAGGATGGTGCTAAATATAGCCAAGGAACTAGTAGATTTTTGCTCACTATGTAGGATCTGAGACGGATGGTGACATGTGGGTTAGCTACCACCTGATCGTAATAAGTTGGAATAGGCTAATGGAAATAGACCATCGGAGTGGCTAAGACCTATGGACCCCACTTGAAAGATTAGTGAAGAGAAAGCTCCCACTAGTATATATATATATATACTTGCATATATATATATATATAATATATATATATATATATCACATGAAGGTTTCCTTAGGGCCAGTCTATCTAGGCTCTAAGTGGTGGCCATATGCCATGAGAGTAAGGGCCTATACCTCAAGTTGGTATTTTGAAAGGAATATGTTGTAATGTGATTGAGTGTAACCAATATTCTTGATGGAACTCTATGGTGGAGTAAAATGAATGTTCTTGATGAGAGTCTATAGTTGAGTTGTCTTCAAATGAATCGATGTCACCCTAAAGATGATTGACCCTGTTATTCTTGATGGGGCTCTATGGTTAACCATTATCTCCACCTCGATATGTGGCACCTATGATGGAACTTAGAATCTCCTGGGAGGTATATGGATATGTTTGGTGATAATTTGGGACTTATATGGAGTTGTTTTGTGATAAACTTTTGGAGAAGATCTTGTAGAGTGTGCCAAAATGTATTCAAATGAGATGCAAAAGGTGATACTGGGATCCATGTACACTCTTGTGAGATACAATATCATTAGTATCATTGTAATGTCATTAAGGCTTGACAACACTGGAGCTTGTCTTGGTAAAAATGTGGGTCCACTACCATAATTATAGGGTCATTTGATAAATAGAAAAACATGTATCAGTGTGATAGATTGTAAGGAACATGTTAGTCACATGTGTGAATTGAAACCATTTCACATGATTTATAGTGCTAGAAATTCTTTGTTATTTCAAACAAAGAGGAGTTCTTCCATGGTGGAATTAGAGGTTTTGTGATGTGATGCAGTTGTGAAAGTATGTAGCAAGATGTCTTGTGGGTCATTAATTTTTTTGTAACATCTTGATGCCAATTTCTATTGGGTACCCAGGAACATAAGACAATTGAAATTATAAACAATGAATACTAAGAGTTTGAGATTAAGAAATACTATAAAATAAAATACTGATTGAGTGGTAAAGTAAAATATAACTAACTAATAATCTTCACAGAACATTAAAATTTAAGAGATTACAAAAATTAGTTTTCTTCCTTGTGGTCACGTTGTATCGAAAAGTTGTTTTCTTATAATGACATTACTCATTTTTCACCTTTCCTTGTTTACATATAAATATTCTACCTAGCTTTGAATCACATCGAGGATGATGCTCTTATAAGGGGAGGGAGATGTAGTGCCCCCTTCCAAATCTATTATAACTGTCTGGAAATTTATTAAAATAATTTAAAAATATATGAATTGACATCTAGTACTAAAGGGAAGCAAGATAGGTTTTGGGGCTCAAGGATTCCAATGAACAGTGACAGATCCTCAGTCTCCTTTCATACTTATCTTTTCCTTGCAGATAAATACAACCATTTTGTTAGGATCCAAGTTGTTAACCATGTTGGAACCCAAGTTAACTTTGGTAATTGAGTAGTAACTAAATACTCACAGCGAGTGGAGAAATATCATAATTAAATAAACTAAATGTTACAGGGAACAATGTTGGACATAGCTATGACAACAACCGTCTAAATCTAGTACAATACAAGTGTAATTATTCCTACATGGAGAACCCAAAATTCTTCTCCTTTTACTGTACATAAATTGAGTTGTATGGATATGTATCTATATTTGGTTGTGGGTCTCCTCACCCCTAGTTGTGGTTAGCTTTAATAGTTAAACCCAGTCCAAAAGGTGGAAGTGTCATGGACGATAATGATGGGGAATAATATCACAAACTAAACACAATTTAAAATGAGGCTTTTTTGGGAATGGGTGAGATGAAGAGGCAAGGGAGGTCTAGCATATTGTCATGCAAAAGAAAAAAAAATAGAACATGGAAAATATCAAAGGCAAAAGTTACAATTTACTAAGAAATTATAGCAGAGAGGAATGTGGACTCAGGCTTCCAATCCATTTACCTTTCCATCACTACCACTATGGCATTCAATTTGGGGTGATGAGATATGATTATGGGGATCATATAAACTCACCCCATTTTTGACACCACTTTCCATCTCCATCCACCTTGCACTGCAAACAAAATTTCACTCAGCATAAGCTTGACTTGTACCAGTAAAAAATTAAACGAGAAATGAAATATTTGGAAAAATTAAGGGCCCGTTGAAATCTTTGACTGAAGAGAAAGCCCATATCATGAGTGAGAAAGACCAATTTGTTGAAAAACCTATATAAAATTGAGGAGATAGTAGAATGTTTGAAACACAAGTCTACCCAGTTGGCTGAACTGAATGACCACCTAAAACATGACATGGAATATGTTGTTGGAGAAAATAATAAATTATCAGAGTAGAATGCAAAAATAGCAAGCGAACTAAGAAGCGCTGAGGAGAAAAAAAATATGAGCAATTAGCTGAATTGCAGTCATAGTTCGATCAACTGAAAGGTGAGTTAAAATGTATAAAAGGTGAAGCCGCAAAATAATTAATGAAGATGACCCAAGTGCTAAAACACAAATGAGGACACCTTCACAAGATTTTTTGAGGATTTTAGCAGTATGAAGGTGGAAACAAAATCTTACTATATGGATAATTGTTTCCATTGCCTTATTTCCATGGATTCAGTGACCTAGTCTGAATATGGGGAGAAAAATTTAGTATATTGTTGCTTCCTTGTCTGTTTATTAGCCATCTTACCCATGTTTTGAAATGGATCTAATAGAACAACTTCCTTTCAAGATTTTTAACTAGGCGAGCCATCCTTGTTCCATAAAATCTCACTCTACAAGGAACAACTATAGTCTATGGCGGTTAGCCAGCAGGAAAGCTTAAGATTACCAAAAGATTGCATGCATGATAAATATGGAGGAAAGTTAGAAATGAAAAAGGTGAGGAAGTATGAACAAGCTTGAAAATTGCTGTTGGAATTCCTAGAGCTGATGCGGTCTTGTTGAATGTGGGGATCGCAAGTTCGTGAAAAATGGTATGGAGCTTCCCTTTTCTCTTGTACTAAATTCCACTTTCATCATTTCTTGAACTTGGAAATTAAATATTAATTATTAGGAAATGTAACTCCAACCAATGATAAAATGTTACTTCATTTAGAACTGTCAAACATCAAAAAAATTATGACCCCGAAAGTTATGCACATGGAGCACCGGAAACCAAAATATACTACAAACTTGAAACTCCTTTCATGACCCATGGTGATATGAGAAACTATGGGGAAAATTAACCAAGTTGTTTGAGCTTAATTTATGCCCTTGCATGTCAAATTTCTAATCCCAATTAGCTTATCAGTCGCTTGTAGTGACATGCTCTTTTTAGTAAACGCGAACGGTTTTGGCCTACGATTACCACTTAGTTCGAGAAAAAATGAAAACCACTTCCCCCTATCCCTATACCGCCAGAAAAATAATAATAACCCATTTGCATTCCAATGAAAATTCATTCAGAGACTAGTTTTGTGAGTGGATTTTGGGGCCCACTGGTCACTAAGTGAAAAGGGTTGTTATCACAATTACGTTAACTAGCCCCAAAGTTTCCCGTGTAGCTTGAGTTCTAATCCTCGTAATAAACTTATTTCAAACAAGATGAATTCTTTGTATGTGCGAGAGTAGTCAGGAATCTTCAAACTTAAAACGGGTGTTTTCAAGGCCCAATTTGTGAGCACTTTAGATTGTTTGGCTAGCTACACCAAAATTGAAACTTTAGCTAACATGCCTTCTAAGGGTTTTGTTGACTCCTAACTAACCATGGAACCTTGTACATATCGTTTCCACAATTTATATAGTAAGAAATCATACAATTATTGCATGAATGTTTTTTGGGAAATTATGATGTTTCTCTTTCTTTCCTTTTCTCTTTCTTGAAGTAACTCTAATATTTTGACTAGTTCCAATAATTTAAATGAGTTATAAATGTTCATGGGTTGGAAATGAAATGAAAATTTTATAATGTATGTGATTATGATACGATGAATATAAAGAAAAATTAAATCTAGACTTTCTCTCTCTTTAGAGATACTTATGAAAATATTGATTAGGTGTTGAAAATACAAATGGGTCAAAATGTATATGAGTTGAAATGAAATTAAAATTAGATACAGGATGTTACTGTGATTTGAAAAGAAAATGAATCCTAGATTTTTTTCCTCCTTCCCTTACTCTTATGTCTCTCTCTCTCTCCCTATCTCTATCTCTCTCTATTGTCTATTCCGATTGTTTGAAATGATGGATGCGTGGAATTTATACTTGGGTGTAGGTAATTTCCATACTCATTCCTAGGAATGACCCAATGTTGCTTGTAGGTACTTTGAACAAGAGGAATTAAGGATGTGATATGTTGCATTTAATGAGTTGTCATTGTAAATTTATATTCACCTTGCAATACGTGTAATACCATAAGATAATGATATGCATTGTTGATTGAAGAATTGTTCTTTGTACATTTTCAAAGGGAATACCAATGCGGCTATAATGTATAGTGTCAAATTGGATATGAAGTTGTACTCAACGTTGTACCTATGTTATAAAGATATAAAAGTAATCCTTTGCTATATTAATTATTGGTTTATTTCCTTAACACCCACAATGCTAGGTAGATTTTTATCTCATAAAAACTAAATAAAAGAATGAGATATAATGCCTATTGTACTTCCTCCTCCCATTTGAGTCTATTTCTAGGGTATGAAACATTTATCATGTTAGTAAAATACTATAGCCTCATTGATTATCTTCTTGTTTCCTACCTAAGATGTCTTATTAAGGACATTTTTAATCAATATTTTAGGAGGTGGTGATTTTACGTTGTGAACCCTATCATAATGGGACGAGTGAGGTGATCATGTCTACATCTTGTAGGTCTACCCATATCATGAATAAGTTTAACCCTCTTGTGTGTAATTTCCTTTGGTACCCTATTGGGTCACCAAAGCCTTGCAAGATAGTTGGTGGTTGTACCTGTGATTGATCTCTTGTGAGATCTAAATTTTGTGAGTGGAGACTATGTGTCGAATTACTTGTTTATTTACCCAACAATTGAAATAGGTCCTTAGGAGGTTGTTGTAATGCATAAGATTATTTGGGATATCTCTCTTGCAATATACACTCAATACTTGTGTGTCTAAGATAAATGAAATGAGTTGTCTTGTGCGAGATCGCATTCCTTGTAGTCTTAAATCCCTAAGTATTAAGTAAGTGTTATAGGAATTACATTTGTTCCAAAATGATGTTAATACAAGACCAAACTAATTATGTAAATGTAGTTAGTAAAAGGGTAAATAAGATTAAACTAACTAATGACCGCTACAAAAATGGTATGCCATTGAATGATGTCAAAACCAATTAAAAAGTCAAATGTGATCATAAAATGAATGTAATACAGTAGAGATCCACAACAAATACAACAACCTAATAAATCAAAAAACCAAATATGATGCATGATCACATGCGTTTTTTGCATAAATATGAATCAAACAACGATTCTAATGAAATAATAAAATGTAACCATGAGAATGGAATGCTTGCAACTGTAGCCAAGGTCTTGCTAGATAAGGAGATTGCACTCTTGTTAGACTTGTAATAGTTAGTATAACCCTTGGCGTAGTGAGGAATATATTAAATATAGGATCACCCAGGAAGTATAATTTATGGTCGAAACATGTAACTAACTCGTTGCTACTGAGAGTGAACCCTTAAGATGATGAAACAAAAGTAGTTTGAAATGTGAAATTATTCACCTAGATTTAAGGGAAAATATCTATAAGGGGAACACAGGTTTAATGTACCCTTCCATGCGCAATATGATTGTGAAAATATAAATTTCTAATTGGAGCAACAAATTTTGAATCAAGAATGATACAGCTTAATTAGTTATCATACATATTTTGTTGTAATAACTTTAAGATTAAAATAATATATTGTTATTATTAAAAAATGCTATGAAATGAACTCGGGATAGGTTTTCTATTAATCTAGAAACCATCCTTTTTCTTTCTGTGAATTTTCCTCCTTATAACGAGAGTATTTTTCCAAACCAAGTAAACACGATTATCTCAAACAAATCCTTAAGTCAAATATTATAATACGCATGTGTGTATATACATTCCTAATCACAATTAGGCTATGTAAAGTTATTTCCATAGGAGAAACGAGGAAATCCTAAACGAACCCCTATAGGTGAAATATTACATAAAAACATGCAGCCTAATTGTAAAGGAACAAAGGGTCCCATGTTATATGTTCTTTAGACAATTATAGTCAACTAATAAACTAATATTGTAGTATATATTCCACCATAAACAATAATGTATTGTGGGAAGTGCCTGTGAGTAAGTGTATATTATAAAGGTTCATTGTTGTACCTTATCATTTTTGGACTTGTGGCTTGATGTGCATAATGTGTTTCATATTATATATTGTGGTTCCATGGTTATGCAAATGTCTCATGTGTTATACATTATCCAAAGTGATCCTATGTGATGTTATGTATCAAGCAATGTTAGCCAAAAAAAATTATCATGTTATTATGTCTATTGTATTTTGGTGTTGAAAATGTGGGTGTTACACATTCTATACATGTGCGTGCATTTGAATTCCCCCACCTATTACAAACATCGATATCATCATTGCCTATACCCACACCTTACCTCATTTTTCATCACCTACCACTTTATCAAACCCATCACCAATTTTTCATGCTCCTCAATCAGTTCGTGGTTTAAGGGGGATCACCTCTACCCATACCTGGGGCAACCACCACATTTTTTTGTCATCGTCACTTATCAATACAAGCTACACAACAAAAAGGGGAAAATTTAGACACCCAAAATTGGGTTGCAACACTCTAAGCCCCTTTAATTAATTAATTCGACACATCCCTCGATCATGGCCCCTTCCACACATTATAATTAATTTAATCATTTATATTAAATTAATTATTACCTCACATCATTATTAATTTAATTACCTGAGTTAAATTAATATTTACCTCACCTAGCCACCTCACCTCTCCATGTCACCTTAGACCCATTCCCAAACCCTAACCACCTAACCCTAACTTAACAACTTACCTTAAATAGCCCTAACTCATTCTAAACTGAACTAATACTTATTCTAGACTTTTCATTAATGATTAACCACTTGACCCTATCAAAATACCACCACCTATAAGAAAGAATTAATCTTATTGACATGTACCATTCTCAATCATGTTAGAAAACTGAAAGAATCGGTTGTTTTTAGAAAAAAAGAAACCATATTTCCCTAACCGACACCAGTTTTCCCTTGGCCAACACCAATCATGGAACCACCATCGGTTTCATTAAGAAGACAATTCCAACTCATTCACTCGGTTCTGAATCTACTCTCAAGATTTTGAGACATTCTGGCATTGGTATTCTCGAGCATCCTAGTGACCTCATGAAAAACTAGAGATCATTCCAAGCATTCACAACCTCCACCAGGCATCAAGAGTGTGTTTTAGAGCATTGGATCACTCACAGGGAAATCCTGAGCCTTCTGTTGCTACTGCATGGGATTGGGACTTGTCTCTCCTTCAACCACAACTATTCTTTCTACAACTAGCTTCCAATCTACAAGTAAATTATTTCTACCTTGTCATTTCTTTCAGTATTTCGATTGTTAATAATTTATCTTCTTTCTTTCAGCTTTTACCCTTCCCAAATATCTTTCATCTCACCTCCACCCAACCACTTGCCCATTTGACCTTTATACCCATCCCAAATGCCTATTTCTTCATCTCTAAATCTATAATAAAATCCTACCACCTTACCTAATCCTCCCCAACTTTTTGTGTAATCATAACGAGCTCAAAACCACCTCATTTTAATCTTTGCAAAAACTTTTCCCTACTGACATTGATCACCCAACTGATGTCGGCTATTACAATGTACCGACTTCTTTCACCCAACCGATACTGATCTCTATGACTGGTGATTTATCTCATACCAGAGATCTCCTAACTTACCCAAA